>CM029014.1:117795672-118395672 GCA_016801055.1 Panax notoginseng | reverse complement strand
GTTTTGCATTGCCTACGAGAAAGTCTATTAAGTCAATAAGTTGTTATTGTATTTGAGTTCTCGTTATAAACATTATTTCCATTTTGTTGTTACACAATGAAATCTTTGGTATTATATTTAAGAATAATTTTTGTTCTATTTATAATAATAATGTTTTTATAGAACTGGAATATTACTTAATAGATTTTGTGAACTTGACTTTCATGAAAAATTATTTTACAAATTAAACAAACTAGTATAAGAAAATGAGATGATCATTCGAAGAGTTGAATATTTGTATTTGATGAAATACAAGTATGAATTATTTGAAAGGTTTAAAGAATTCAGAAGTGAAACTAATTTGAAAAGTATTAAGATTCTTTGATTAGATCAAGAAAGGAATACTTGTGCAGTTAGTTTCTAGATCATCTTAAATGGTTTTCTCATAATGGACGCCTCTTGATACACAATAATTGATTGGTATATATTAAAAGCAAAATCCTACCTTATTGAATATGGTGCGGTCCATAATGATTTTACCGACATTCCAGTATCCTTCTAGGGTCATGCCCTAAAAATGGTTGTATATCTACGAAAAAAGTAACCTCAAAATTCGGCCCCAAGACTCTATAAAAGTTAAGGACAGGTAGGATTCCTAATATTAAGTATGTTAAGAGAAGGGTTGTCCAGCTTATGTGAAAAGGTTTCAAAGGATAAGCTTATGACAAAATTTGACAAGTACAGATTTGTGGGATATCCTAAAGTAAGTTTAAGGTAAATGTTTTATAATCCTACTTAATAAAAGGTGTTTATTACTAAACGCGCTACCTTTTAAGATAAAAATGTTTATCATTAAAGGGGCTAATGGGAGAATAATAGATCTTGAAGAGTTCAAGAACCACAAAACACTATAAGTCAAATAAGAGGAACGTGTAAATAGACCTATTGTACCAAAATCGAATCGTAAATCTAGAATAGTACTGAAGATACCTGGGAGGTATGGATTCATCATGGATGATGATGATGAGGTAAGAGTTATAGACACTCAGAGAAATAGATTGAAGCAAGCTTCTTAAAAATGGAACATTCGTTTTGATAAGAAAATCAAAAGAATTTGATTTTATCAAAAACAAGAATGAACTTAGTATGTACAAAAGGGTTAGTGGGAGCACCGTGGCATTCCTAATATTAAATGTTGATACACTATGGATAAGGAATTACATACCAATGCTACAATCAGTAAAGATAAAGTTGTCTAAACATTCCTCTATTAATGATTTGGGAAAAGTATCGTAATTGGGGATACAAATCTATATAAATAAATTTAAAAGGATGCTCGGCTTAACCCAAGGAACATATATTCATTTGATGCTAAAGTCGTTTAGCATGACAAAGTGTAAAAGATGTCTCGTGTTGATGAGTCCTAGAGTGTATCTCTCTTAATAGTCCCTATAGACTCCTAAAAGAGAGATCACATGAGTAACTATCATGTATGCAATGAAATGTACGAGACCTGATGTTGATCAGTCATATTCTGGAAGAAGATCATTGTAAGACAGTGAAAAATATCTTAAAGTACTTTACCAACACTAAGGATGTGATCATATTCATGGTGTGTCTGAATTAAAACTAGGGGGCTTAACAGACTCAAGTTTTTCAGACTAACCAAGACGACAACAAATCACTTTAGGGTAAAGCATTACCTTGAATGGTGGTGCGGTGAATTGGAAAGATTCTAAACAACAAAAAGTTGTTCGTTTTGTGATAAAGATAAAGTATATAGCTATAAACGAAGCTACAAGTTGATTGTTTGGATGAAAATTTCATTACAGAACTAGGAATATTTCATAAGACTCATCTTGGATCTAAACATATGTTGCAGCACTTTCATTTGATTAGAGGAATCATTAAAAAATGGAAAATCACTATAGAGATAGTGGACTCTTAAGAATAACATTACATATTTATTTACTGAAGTTTATCCAACAGCAGGATGATCGCCACTTAGAGAGTAAGGGTACGAGATACCATGACGATTGGCTTTAGTGCAAGTGGGAGATTGAAAGTAGTTTGAACACAAGCCAGTCATGTTGATGATAGAGCATATACTTTGTAACATTCTTATTCAATTATCAATATAAAAGGCTTTAATTTATCTACGTGGTGTTGTTCTAATAATATGTGATAAACACATAGTTTTAAGCAATGCTTTTAAAATCATGATGAGATCATTCTAATGAGATCTAAATTCTTAGAAAGCTTAAAACTAAAATAGTTCCTAATCGTTGGATTACTAAATTGGGGATTAGTGAATCCGGATAGAATGGTACGTACGTTGATTGCTCATTAGATGAGGAGGATTGATCTCATGATCGTTTGTGGGGAGACACTAAATCAAGTATATAGGTGCTTATTGGTGAATAAGTTCACAAAACGTGGCTCACTAAGGAATACCTAATGGAGTGTTACTTACATATCAATATGAATTCTTGTAGTTATAGTAGTACAAGTGATCATTGGACTTGAGATCATCATAATATCTTATGTATGATAAGTTATACTTTGACTTATTCTTTAAGACCCTTAGGGTATATTAAAGGATATGTTTAAGACCTTTAGGGTATATTAAAGGATATGTTTGGGTATAATAAGTTGTACATAGAGATAATATATGATCAATAAAGAATCTACCGCTTCTAGTAAAAGAAGAGAAATGTCCTATGTAATTCGATAAATGACAACTCAGTTGTCTTTGGCTAAGTCAGAATGAAATTAGAAAGGAGTTTCTAATTTACATTATTTGGAGTTGTGCATTTGAGAATCGAAATACATATAATTATATAAAATAAAACTTGACAGTAATTCTATGTCTTATATTTAATTGGGAAATTGTATAGTATAAAGATTGAATTGTATGGTAACTATTTACTCAAAGGTTCTTTTATAATTAATGTTAAAATTTATATTATCTTGAAAGTCGTTAATCGCCAGGGAGGTTTATCCCTATTGTAGAATAAATATTATTTATTTAAATAAATTAATAGTTTAATTTATTTTTTTAAATAAGATTAGAATTATTCTAATTGATTTATTCACAACCGATTTAATATGGAGAACCTAAAGGGTCACACCATAAAAGGGAGCATATTTATTTAAGAAGCAAATGTCATAATCGTAATAATAAGTTAAGTGTATTTAATTTAATCTATGACGATAGAATAAATAAAAATAGCCTAATATTTATTATTTAATATTTTAGAAATATTAAATATAAATTAATAAGAGGAGTCTTATTATTATTATTATTATTACTATTATTATTTAATTCCTAAAGGAGTTAGGAAATTAATTAATAAAAGTACTCATAAATATTCCTAATAGGATTATGTGGCTAATTAATTAAAAGAGTTTAATTAAGTATTCCTAATAAGATTGGGAGCCTAATTAATTAAAATAAAAATCTAATTGCTTAATTGTTAAGGAGGGTTGCCTACATCTATAAATTAGAAGAGTCTTATTATGGGTAGGGGTTGATGCTTTCACAACACACGTGAATACGTAACTCCAAGAGTTGGGAGAGTACACATTTTTCTATGAGGGATAGAAAAATTAGGGTCCAAACACACATCTACTTGAATCTTTCTTTTTCTTTGGTGGATCACCTCTAGGGGCCAAATACTTGGGTGGCTAACGTTGATCAAAGGTAGGAATCAAACCCGGTGGATTCAAGTTGAACGCGAAAAGGATTTGGAGGTGAACCTATACCTGAGGAAGCTCGAATCTTCAAGGGTAGACTTGTTGTTCTTCTTATTTTCGTTTAATTAATAATTGTGCATAAAGGATGATACGGGTATATAGTTTGTAAAATTTTGAAAACTCTATTTTACCATGCTTTCGCTATTTTGTACAATTTGATTGCGTCCATAAATCTTACAAACCTAAAAATTTAGTGATAAAGACAAAGTATATAGTTGTAAATGAAGCTGCAAGTTGATTGTTTGGATGAAAAATTCATTACAGAGCTAGGAATAGTTCCTAAGTCTCATCTTGGATCTAAACATGTATTGTAGCACTTTTATTTAATTAAAAAATTGTTAACGTCGGGATTTTTATTTGTCCCATTCCGTTACTTGTTCTTTGGTGTTCTCATGTTAGGTGAGATTTGTTTGAAAAAACAAGTGAAAAAGGTCCGACATGTATCATATCGACGATGGACTATTAAGAGTCATTAGTTGGTTTTTTAAATGGTTGTACCAACACAACCGAGAAAAGGTTTGCATATTGACCCAGTGATGTGACACTGCTAAACGGGTCGGTGAAACCAAGATTCATTAGGTTCCGGGGACTTGATTATGCAGAGGAAAGGTGTTAGGCACCCCCCGACATCCGTGTTACCACGGTAACCACCTCTTTTCAAGAAACTATTATATGAATATGTATGTGTGTGGATCAATGTGTAATTATTTGGAAGTAGTACGAGGCCTCGTTCACACCTATATACACATGATTTGAATTTGTGTAAAAATTCAGTTTTGAACAAGATATGGCAGTGATATTTTATAAAAAGAGTTTTTCAAACCCTTGTGCTCAATAATAATTGAGACCTTTCACACTCCCATTTTATATTAAGTGTTCGACTTGATTATTTTTAATTTTTGAGATGTGAAGCATCTTCGAGAAAATAATGTACAAAATAGTGCCGAACTCCTCGTGGGTATGAAAACCATCTGAGGAAATTCGAACACCATGAATAAATTTACAAGCTGCTTACAGCTGAAAAATGTCCATCACGAGAACCGAATCTAGATCAAGTAGATTGAATCTATAATCACATGATTCCTAGGCTCACTTAATGCCGCAATTGATAATAAAGCAGTAAGCAGGTATATATATAAAAGCTATAAATATATATATACAGACATGATCAGCCACCACAAAGCACCTCCATAGGGGATCAGAAATGTAAATAAAGCTGTAAAAGTAATCAACCACCACGAAGTGAACTCCAGGCGGGACGAAAAGTAAAGAAAGCTGTAAACACGGACAACCGCCACGAAGTAAACTCCAGGCGGGACTAAACATGTGTGTGTGTGTATATATATATATATATATATATATATATATATATATATATATATATATATATATATATATATATATTCTAACACCCCCAAATTCGGGTACTTGAAACACGAACTCGGTGCTTCACGATACCATTTCTATAAGCTGAATACTACTAATAATAATAACAATAATATAAAATTCAAACTTAATTTACATATGCATAAAAGTTTACTCCCAGGTACGAGACCTTTAAACATTCATTACATCATAGATAATAAGTAACATTATCTTAATAAACAATAACTATTACACAACATATTAGAAATCTCATTCGAACATCTTTCCTTTCCCCTTGTTCTTGCCTGAGCCTTCTGGTTGATCATACTTAGCTGAAAATATTTAATTTAAGCAAGAGTGTGCATTTGAGTGCCCGACAAGTAATAACAATTATAAATATTAGCTGAAAGGGTTAAATATTTTCTTTGTACTACTCTTCTACAATAAGTCAAAAGTTGTGAAGTAATCTGAACCGATAAGAATAACATAACAACTCTCTATCAAATTTTTAAAACTACGTAATGACTATAATTAGGGTTAAGGTGACATACTATGAACATTTTTTTCAATTTTCCAATAGGTTTAGCATAACTTCATCTGCAAATCGTCATAACTTACGGGCACGGGGGTGATCAGCCTGTTATGCCTTGTATTGATCAATAGTACATGCAAGAACGATAGTATCGTTCACTCTGTCTACCTTGGGTGCATAAAAAGTTTTCCCGTTTATGGGGATGTTCATACTTATCGGGTTCCAAACCAAAGCAATTCAGTTGGATAATAATAAGGTTTTATCTGTTCAACAATAATTTATAATTCAACATATATATATATATATATATATATATATATATATATATATATATATATATATATATATACGGGTAATTGGCAAAAGTGTATTAACATGTGATTAAATACAATAATTATCCAAGTGGGGACACTTGTATAACCATTTATAGAAATTAACGAACATATATATATATATATATATATATATATATATATATATATATATCTGAATTACCATATACTAACATATTGAAAATCAATGAGCGTATATAGTATAAGGTTAATAATTTGTACAGTAATAATATAATTCTGAAACATTCTTACTCATGCCCATTGCATAAAGAAAATGCAAAGGTAGGATACTTGCATGAACTGCTGCTTACAATAACGCAACTTAGATTAATCTTTTATACAGCGACCTATCAGTAATAAGATCATTAATTCGTTTGATTAGAATAATATATTATAACACATGGCACTGCTTATTGCAATCAGCACATTATCTAATTACATTGTCACATATGTTTAACAACCATTGAATCACAAATAAACACTTATCAAGTCAAATTATCTAAGTTTAGATCAATTTCTAAAATATTTCGGTGTACCGACGGTTTTATCAGGTAATTATCGAGTCTAAAACTCTATCATGTAGTTCAATAACTGAAAATACTAGTCATATTATTTTTAAAATGACTTATAATAATTTTTAAACATTTATTATAATTTATCATGAATTTTCAAATATCGAAATCATTATTAAATGATTTAAATATTCATTAATTCTATTATCATTAATATTTAATTAATATTAAACTATTAATGAAACCATTGCCAAAATGTTAAAGTTATTTATAACAACTCAAAATATTTTTAAAGTATTAATATTACCCTTAAATTATTTTTAAAATATTTAAAATTATTTTTAAATAATTATCATTAATATTGGAATATTAATTTATTATTTATCAAAATATTAAAATTCATTGATTATAACTTGAAATATTTTTAATTCATTTATTTTCTTTTTAAATGATTTTAATTCAATAAAACCATTTTTAAACTATTTATTTAACATAATTATTAAATAAACTTAATATCATTAATATTTAATTATTAATAAAATTTACCTTTAAATATCAAAAGTTATATTTTATAACTTAAAATATTTTTAAACTATTTATTTTTATTTAAAATGATTTTTATAATATTATAATCATTTTTAATTAATTTATTTAATATAATTACTAAATAAATCTAATATCATTAATATTTAATAATTAATGAAATTACCTTAAAATATTAAAAGTTATGTTTTATAACTTCAAATATGATTAAATACCTTATTATTATTTTAAATGATTTTTAATACAATAAAATCATTTTTTAATTAATTTATTCAATGCATTTATTAAATAATTTAAATACCAATAATATCCAAATAAATATTAATATTTATGAAAAATATGCCAAATTATTAAAAGTTAATTTTTTTATAACTTAAAATAATTTTTAAAATATTTTTTTTGTAATTTTCAGAATTTATTTACTATTTCTAAATGATTTTTAGAAATTAAATTAATTAATTTAAATATGTCTGTCGCTAAAGCCCTTTGGCGACAGAATCTTTCGCCTTAGATGTTCTTGAGAAACCTAGGTGTTCATTACTTAGTGATCGAGGGTACTAGTTTGACCAAGATTAATTTCGAATCTATGATGTTTCTGGGTGTTCTAGAGCTTTGATCTTGTAGTACTACAAGAACCAATAATAAACTGGGTCAAACAACATCACAATAGCAAGTTATAAGCCTTCAAACTAGATGTCAGAAGTGTTCATCATGTTTCTGGGCTGCCCAGAATTTCTGGTCAACGCTTTTGTTGACCTTATATCTAATAATCTGTTCATGTATTTGGTAGTTTAGACGTCGGGCTGTGTAGAGTATCTATCAGGGTCCATGAATCAAGCAAGGTTCAAGTCTAAACATCATTAAGATGCAAGATCTAAGAAATTAAAAAGGCTGTCAGAGATGTTCTTTATTTCTGGGTTACCCAGAAATGAAGAACAATTTCGAGTGACCACTTTTGAACATCCACTACTTGTTGTTCGTGTGATGTTTTTGTGATATATCGATTCTAGATTGTAGAAAACATGTAAGACTACAGATCCATTACATAAAACCAATAAAACAACAACACAACAAGAAAATCTACTCCGGTCAAAGTCTGTTAGAGATAGCGTTCATCTGTTTTCTGGGTTACCCAGAAACAGAAAACGTGATCGTTTTACCTACTTTGACCAGACACTATATTCACTTAGTTTGATGATTAGGAGATTTTAAGGCATAATAATGTAGTACATATACCAAACTAAAACTTAGATTCCATAACCATAACAAAACATCCAAACACTGCCAGATCCGAGCCCATGAAGATCTTGTCAGAGCCTTCTGGGCACGATCTGGGTTTTCCAGAAACTGAAAGTCATGGTCGATCAACGATGTTTGACCAGCCATAACTTTCAATATGTACATGGTATGACCTTGATTCAAGTTTCATATTAAAGATCTCCTAACAGACTACAAGCACAAACTTTCAAAATACAAAAATATATAACATACTGAGATCTATGGGGACTGACATTCACTGTCAGACCCCTATTTCTTCAATTTTCAGATTTTTGAAAAACTTAATTTTGAGCACTTTGATGTCATGGATCTAACAAATATCAACTTAGATCAACTATATGGACTACAAATAACATGTTTTAACAATAAATCATAACATCTAACACAAGATCAAAAGTCAAATTTCTAAATTAGGGTTTACCTCCATATGATCAAATTTTGATTTCTATGCTTCTGATTTGATGTTAGTGTTCGTGGGGCTTGATTGGGGACTGATCTAGCAAGGAAATTTTGGAGGTTTGGTCTTGAGAGAGTATGGCTATGTATAAGTGAATAATTTAGGCCAAAATTAGCACTTTCTCTCTCTTAAATCTAGAAATCATGTATGTCATGTATGGGATGGCTGATCATGTGATGTTAATCTAGCTGCTAGGTTGATAGGTTAGGGTGGCTGCAGATTTGTAAAGATTTGTAAGCTAATAATTCAACTTATGGGACAAAAAAGGGTATTTAGTAATTTTATTTTAATCTCAAGGGTATTCTTGTCCAATATGCTTGAATCTAGGGTTTAATCACTAGATTTTACATCTTAAAGTTTCCCAAATAATTTCTAGGGTTTGAAAAAAAATTAAAAATTAAAGTGTAATAAAATTTTAATTAAACACACTAATTTAAAATTAGGGGTTTAAAAAGAAAATTAAGGTTTTTAAATTAGGGTTCCTTAATATTAGTAGGGTTCCCAAATTAACAATTAGTATTTTCTAATTATTATTATAATTTACAAAAATAATAATTAGGGTTTCTAATTTTAGCAAATTAGGGTTTTCAAATAATAATTAGGGTTTCTCCTAATTACAACAATTCTATAATACATAGTAAAATTCATATAACACAATTACTACTCAGTCTTAAACTTATAACTGAGTTTAACAATTAGGGTTTAATAACACTATATGAGGGTTATGACATAATTTACCAACCATTATCAGTCTACACATTTACAATACATATTATAGCACTAAAAAATCAAAATATAATTAATATTATATTATTATTCTCATCCTTTGATAAAAAATCCAAATTTAGGGTTTGGATTCGATATCTGGTTTATCCTTCATATATAACATCATTAATTAAGTTAAAATCATTAACTTAATAATCTGAACTAAAATTCATAAAATAAAATAATAATTATAATAATTCCAATAATCATTTCATATATTATTTAAATAATATAAAAATCATATTTTCATAAAAAATAATTAATAAAGACATTTCTACTTTAAAATTAATTATTATAAGAATATAATTTGTAATGATTAAAAATTTTAAAATAAAATTATTTGAAATTATTCACGAAATAAATAATTTTTATTTATCACATATTTATATACGCATTACTTGACACTTATTCTCAGAATTAAAAAAAAAATTATATGCAAAATTTCTTATTTATTTTATATTGAAAATATCGGGTTATTACATTCACCCTCCCTTATAAGGATTCCGTCCCCGGAATCACCGTTTTAAAACTCATACATACAAGGTTACATAACTTACACAATCATTGCAAGTAGATCTCGATCATATTTGATCGAACTAATCTTCAACTATTCAAATAAAGCTTGTCTGTCTGATTAAACAGAAGTTTGATTTCTAAAAGAACTCAAATTCCTCCCTCAAAATTTCTTTATACAATAATTTGCTATATATAGGAAAATCGTATGTATATGAAAATTAAAGTGATTCGAATAATACCTGGAGTCCCATTCCCAGCTGCCATAGTATCCTGGACCGTCATATTGAAGACTCGTGTGGTTGGTTTGTTGGTTGAAGTCGGTCCTGTGATTACCAGAGTCCCGCTGCATTTTCCCGTTGTTACACTCCCTGCCTCCATTTTGCTCTTTGGACAATCCTTCAGCTTATGTTCAGTCGATCCACATAAAAAACACCCACTGTTCATCCTTGGATTGGGGCAGTTCGGAGAGATATGGCCCACCTGCCCGCACTTGTAACATACAAACTTACCCTTTAGACACTCACCAAAGTGATTCTTCCCGTAATTCTTACACTGCACAGTCTGTTTCTTTACACCTTCTTGTTTCACCCGAATATTCCCAGAAAAATTCACCTTTCTTTTCTCACCCCTATTTCCACTATTACCTTCCACCTTCACAGCTCCTCCTGCCTTGCCTTTGTTCTTCTTTTCCTTGTTGTAGAGGCTTATAGCCTCACTCCCCTCCTCAGCTATGATAGCCTTTTCCATGAGTACTACAAAAGTATTGATCTGCAACACTGCCACCTTATTATAGAGCCAGGGTTTTAAGCCCAGCTCAAACCTTCTTGCCTTCCTAGCCTCCGTATCAACCTGATACGGAGCAAACCTAGCCAACTCATTAAACTTTACGGCATACTCTGCAACAGTCATGTTATCCTGCTTTAACTTTAGAAATTTTACCTCCATCCTAGCCTGCATACTAGCTGAGAGATAGTTTTTGAAAAATAAAGTCTTAAACCTAGCCCAAGTAACTACTCCTTCTCCTGCCCTCGTTTGATTTGCCTCCCACCAAAAGTTAGCCTCCCCCTTCATCATATAAGTGGCAAAAGAGGTCTTTTGCCCCTCATCTACCCTAGCAATTACGAACGCCTTTTCTATCTCGTTAATCCATGTCTGGGCTTCTATAGGGTCAGCTGATCCCCTTAATTCCTGTGGTCCTACTGCCTTGAAGTCTTTAAATTTTGCCAAGCGATTATCTGGCTGGTTCCCTACGGCTGGTATTCCCTGCTGCATAACCTGAGCTACCATGTTCGCGAAGTTTTGCATCGGGTCTTGCTGTTGTCCCTCAGCGTTATTGACAGATTCTTCTGCTCTTTGGTTTCGAGTTCGACGTCTTGGCGGAATTATCTGATTATATAAAATCATAAATTTAACCCACATTCTAAACCTTATTATATAAGTTTAATATATTAAACTTGGTTCATTACTCAAACATAGATTCATATTTATTAATTCCAAGTACTTTACATAACGCAGAACATACTGCTATCCCTACAAAAGTCGGGATTTACAGCCTTAACTAATACAAAAGTTGGGAACATTACATTACATATGATTATCAAACATACATAATCAACTACTAATCCTACTTATTTTCTAAGTCACGATCTTTTCTGTTTTTTTCCCCTTCTTGCTCGGAGCTGCGCATGGTATGTTGCTTGTGGCTCCCATCTGATCAATTTGGATTTTAAGCTTATCTTGTTCTTCCATTGTTTCTATTAACGCCTGACGCAATTGACTATTTACCAGCTTTTCTATTTCCCACAGCTTCTCCAGAGAAGAAACCTTGTTCCTCAGATCCTGCACTTCCGTTGATGCTTGATCAGCTTCAACTTTAGTATGTGTATCACTATCTGTCAGCTCCAATATCTTCGGATCTGGTACTACGTTTTCCAATACCACCACCTCATCCGAGTTGGTTTTATTGTGAGCCTCTATTTCAGCTATTGGCTTCGATATTAGCTCGGGTGTATGGATTTGATCCTCCTTCATGCTATAAATATATAACAAGCCTTTTCCACCAGACATCTACACACATAAATTATCCTGATTAGCATATAGTATATACACATAACAAACAATAGTTTTATAAGAGATATCTTTTATTTTGTTTAATGATGAATTTATTTAATTCATCTCCTTTTAAACTCTATATGAGTTATTTATATTTTCAACGTTTACCTCTGTCCTAAGGTTATAGCCTAAGGTCAATCCCACCTAAGGTTTCTAATCCTAAAGCTTTGATACCAACCTGTGACGCCCCCAAATTCAGGTACTTGAAACCAGAACTCGGTGCTTCACGATACCATTTTTATAAGCTGAATAATACTAATAATAATAACAATAATATAAAATTCAAACTTAATTTACATATGCATCAAAGTTTGCTCCCAGGTACGAGACCTTTAAACATTCATTACATCATAGATAATAAGTAACATTGTCTTAATAAACTATAATTATTACACAACATATTAGAAATCTCATTCGAACAGCTTTCCTTTCCCCTTGTTCTTGCCTGAGCCTTCTAGTTGATCATACTTAACTGAAAACATTTAATTTAAGCAAGAGTGAGCATTTGAGTGCCCATCAAGTAATAACAATTATAAATATTAGCTGAAAGGATTAAATGTTTTCTTTGTACTACTCTTCTACAACAAGTCAAAAGTTGTGAAGTAATCTGAACCGATAAGAATAACATAACAACTCTCTATCAAATTTTTGAAACTACGTAATGACTATAATTGGGGTTAAGGTGACATACTATGAATATTATTTTTAATTTTCGAATAGGTTTAGCAGAACTTCATTTGCAAACCATCATAACTTACGGGCATGGGGGTGATCAGCCCGTTATGCCCTGTATTGATCAATACTACATGCAAGAACGATAGTATCGTTCACTCTGTCCACCTTGGGTGCACAAAAAGTTTTCCCGTTTACGGGGATGTTCATACTTGTCGGGTTCCAAACCAAAGCAATTCAGTTGGATAATAATAAGTTTTTATCTGTTCAACAATAATTTATAATTCAACATATATACAGGTAATTGACAAAGGTGTATCAACATGTGATTAAATACAATAATTATCTAAGTGGGGACACTTGTATAACTATTTATAGAAATTAACGAACATAATATATATATCTGAATAACCATATACTAACATATTGATAATCAATGAGCGTATATAGTATAATGTTAATAATCTGTGCAGTAATATTATAATTATGAAACATTCTTACTCATGCCCATTGCATAAAGGAAATGCAAAGGCAGGATACTTTCCAAAACTGCTGCTTATAATAACGCAACTTAGATTAATCTTTTATACAGCGACCTATCAGTAATAAGATCATTAATTCGTTTGATTAGAATAATATATTATAACACATAGCACTGCTTATTGCAGTCAACACATTATCTAATCACATTGTCACATATGTTTAACAACCATTGAATCACAAATAAACACTTATCAAGTCAAATTATCTAAGTTCAGATCAATTTCTAAAATATTTCAGTGTACCCGACGGCTTTATCGGGTAATTATCGAGTCTAAAACTCTATCATGTAGTTCAATAACTGAAAATATCAGTCATATTATTTTTAAAATGACTTATAATAATTTTTAAACATTTATTATAATTTATCATGAATTTTCAAATATCGGAATCATTATTAAATAATTTAAATATTCATTAATTTTATTATCATTAATATTTAATTAATATTAAACTATTAATGAAATCATTGCCAAAATATTAAAGTTATTTATAACAACTCAAAATATTTTTAAAGTATTAATATTACCCTTAAATGATTTTTAAAATATTTAAAATTATTTTTAAATAATTATCATTAATATTGGAATATTAATTTATTATTTATCAAAATATTAAAAGCCATTGATTATAACTTAAAATATTTTTAATTCATTTATTTTCTTTTTAAATGATTTTTAATTCAATAAAATCATTTTTAAACTATTTATTTAATATAATTATTAAATAAACTTAATATCATTAATATTTAATTATTAATAAAATTTACCTTTAAATATCAAAAGTTATATTTTATAACTTAAAATATTTTTAAACTATTTATTTTTATTTAAAATGATTTTTATAATATTAAAATCATTTTAATTAATTTATTTAATATAATTACTAAATAAATCTAATATCATTAATATTTAATAATTAATGAAACTTATCTTAAAATATTAAAAGTTATGTTTTATAACTTAAAATATGATTAAATACCTTATTATTATTTAAAATAATTTTTAATACAATAAAATTATTTTTTAATTAATTTATTTAATGCATTTATTAAATAATTTAAATACCAATAATATCCAAATAAATATTAATATTTATGAAAAATATGCCAAATTATTAAAAGTTATTTTTTTTATAACTTAAAATAATTTTTAAAATATTTTTTGTAATTTTCAGAATTTATTTACTATTTTTAAATGATTGTTAGAAATTAAATTAATTAATTTAAATATGTATGTCGCTAAAGCCCTTTGGCGACAGAATCTGTCGCCTTAGGTGTTCTTGAGAAACCCAGGTGTTCATTACTCAGTGATCGAGGGTACTAGTTTGACCAAGATTAATTTCGAATCTATGATGTTTCTGGGTGTTCTAGAGCTTTGATCGTGTAGTACTAATGTAGTACTACTAGAACCAATAATAAACTGGGTCAAACAACATCACAATAGCAAGTTTTAAGCCTTCAAACTAGATGTCAGAAGTGTTCATCATGTTTCTGACCTGCCCAGAATTTCTGGTCATTGCCGGTCAACGCTTTTATTGACCTTATATCTAATAATCTGTTCATGTATTTGGTAGTTTAGACGTCGGGCTGTGTATAGTATCTATCAGGGTCCATGAATCAAGCAAGGTTCAAGTCTAAACATCATTAAGCTTCAAGATCTAAAAAATTAAAAAGGCTGTCAGAGATGTTCTTCATTTCTAGGTTACCTAGAAATGAAGAACAGTTTCGAGTGACCACTTTTGAACATCCACTACTTGTTGTTCGTGTGATGTTTTTGTGATCTATCGATTCTAGATTGTAGAAAACATGTAAGACTACAGATCCGTTACATAAAACCAATAAAACAACAACACAACAAGAATATCTACTCCAGTCAAAGTCTGTCATGGATAGCGTTCATCTGTTTTCTGGGTTACCCAGAAACAGAAAACGTGATCGTTTTACCTACTTTGACCAGACACTATATTCACTCAGTTTGATGATTAGGAGATTTTAAGGCATAATAATGTAGTACATATACCGAACTAAAACTTAGATTCCATAACCATAACAAAACATCCAAACACTGCCAGATCCGAGCCCATGAAGATTTGCAAAGAGCACTTTCTCTCTCTTAAATCTAGAAATCATGTATGCCATGTATGGGATGGTTGATCATGTGATGTTAATCTAGCTGCTAGGTTGATAGGGTAGGGTGGCTGCAGATTTGCAAAGATTTGTTAGCCAATAATTAAACTAATGGGACAAAAAGGGTATTTTAGTAATTTTATTTTAATCTCAAGGGTATTCTTGTCAAATATGCTTGAATCTAGGGTTTAATCACTAGATTTTACATCTTAAAGTTTCCTAAATAATTTCTAGGGTTTGAAAAAAATTAAAAATTAAAGTGTAATAAAATTTTAATTAAACACACTAATTTAAAATTAAGGTTTTTAATAGAAAATTAGGTTTTTTAAATTAGGGTTCCTTAATATTAGTAGGGTTCCCAAATTAACAATTATGATTTCCTAATTATCATTATAATTTACAAAAATAACAATTAGGGTTTCTAATTTTAGCAAATTAGGGTTTTCAAATAATAATTAGGGTTTCTCCTAATTACAGCAATTCTATAATACACAGTAAAATTCATATAACATAATTACTACTCAGTCTTAAACTCATAACTGAGTTTAACAATTAGGGTTTAATAACACGCTATGAGGGTTATGACATAATTTACCAACCATTATGAGTCTACACATTTACAATACATATTTATAGCACTGAAAAATTAAAATATAATTAATATTATATTATTATTCTCATCATTTGATCAAAAATCCAAATTTAGGGTTTGGATTCCATATCCGGTTTATCCTTCATATATAACATCATTAATTAAGTTAAAATCATTAACTTAATAATCTGAACTAAAATTCATAAAATAAAATAATAATTATAATAATTCCAATAATCATTTCATATATTATTTAAATAATACAAAAATCATATTTTCATGGAGAATACTTAATAAAGACATTTCTACTATAAAATTAATTATTATAAGAATATAATTTGTAATGATCAAAAATTCTAAAATAAAATTATTTGAAATTATTCACGAAATAAATAATTTTTATTTATCACATATTTATATACGCATTACTTGACACTTATTCTCAGCATTAAATAAAAAAAAATTATATGCAAAATTTCTTATTTATTTTATATTAAAAATATCAGGTTATTATATATATATATATATATATATATATATATATATATATATATATTAAACCAGTAAACGCTCTGAATGTAAAATCCAGGCTCATCGAACAAAGTTCGACACACAGTTCATATATATAAGTATATGTATATACGAAAGCAAATAAACGCTCCAGACCAAAGTCTAGGCTCAATCGAGGCATAACTCGATAATGTTAGTCCATATATAAAAATATATATAAGTGTATATATATATATATATATATATATATATATATATATATATATATATATATATATATATATATATATATATATATAAAGGAGCAAACGCTCTGAATGTAAAATCCAGGGTCATCGAACAAAGTTCGACACACAGTTCATATATATAAGTATATGTATATACGAAAGCAAATAAACGCTCTAGACCAAAGTCTAGGCTCAATCGAGGCATAACTCGATAATGTTAGTCCATATATATATATATATATATATATATATATATATATATATATATGCACAAATTGAAATAAAATCACGAACCAAATTCCGGGTAGACACACGCAACACGACTCTCAACGTGAAGAATGGTGTGTGCAAAGATGAAGAGAAATGCTTTAAAGTGTGTGAGAAGGCTTACAGTAGGCTGCCAAAGAAGACTTTTATATCTTTAAAGGGATGAACACTCGGCTCCCACCGGTATATGTGAGCACACAAGTGTATAAAATGAGAAAGCACTTAGTGTAGGGTGAGTACAGAGCAAATTTGACAGGGCTTTCTCGCCTTTTTCTCTTACAAAATGGTCACCCCAAGCCCTCTATTTATAGAGAGGGGAGCCACAGGTGCACCTACGGCTGCCCGGGTAGCCCCGGGCTTCGTGGGTCCTGCCGTCTCGAAGTACGTGTACGCATGCACTGTAATGTCTGCTTAAACTTTTAGAATTACAATCCGGGCATCTGACTGAGGTATTTGACCGCCGTTGTCGAGAGTTATGCAATGACATGTGATTACAGGTTGTACGAAGTCAGGAAGATGGGACTATGGCCTCCGATCTTCAAGCTTCAAATTCTATCCGTTATCCTGTGTAATAGTCACTCGGGATTGGACATCCTTGGTTCTTGTGGGACATTGCTGTGTAAAAATGTATGTATAAAATGTTGAGACGGCGCGATGTGGCATCAAGGTGGCAAGATGACGACTTTGCCCCTCACCGTGGTTATCTCTGATTTGGGCTGATAAAGCAAACGTTGCTTAGGGTTATCTTTGAGATTGGAATGCTACAAGTGTTGAAGGTCCTCAGTGTTATCTCTGAGGTGTGCCTATCTTCCCGGTATTATCTCTGGCTCTCATACTGAGTGCCTCGGTGTGAGTGCCGAGGTTGAAGCTGATTGTATTTGAAACAAGCATTTTCGGGGTTATCTCCGAAACTACATTCCTTGGGGTTATCTCCAAGGTTGAAACTACTACTCCTAGTGTTGGGTCTAAGACTGAATATCTCGGCGTTATCTCTGAGATGAATCGGTCTTCTTCGGTGGAATTTTCGGTGTTGGAACTACATGCATCGGGGTTAGCTCTGAGGTTAGAACTAATACTCCTAGTGTGTGTTCTGGGGTTAAGACTGAACATCCGACAGTATTCGGATTGGATATGAGTTGTCTTCTAGGGTTATCTCTGAAAGATGAATCTGCCCTCCTGCAATGTCAGTAATAGGTGCGTAGAAAATTTTGAGTGTCTACAAGAATCATTGAAAGAGGAGAAGATTCGTCTAGCCAACTCGCTTGACATCGACTACTTCTTTAAATTCTTTTTGCAATACATTAAAACGTTTTAGACGTCATGATATCGTACTCTTCACAGTACGTTGAGGACTTCGTCAGTTTTTGACTTCGTCATTATACATCTTACCATAGTGGTTTGTTGATCCTTAGATCACATCCCACCAGGTTTAATTGCATTAACAACTCCATCCTTTTACCATCGTTGCATCAAATGCACGAATAATATAAAATTCATTTTGATATTTCAAATCAATTTTTGTCTAGTCGAAGCAATTGGCTTAGACATACCAAGAATAGTTCTTTTAAAATCCATTGGTTCTAAAAATTTGAACCAATTCTTTCTTTTTCAAAATGTACATTTCAGCACAATTTGAATAAACTTCAAAATCTAGCATAGCTAGAGGATTTGGAGTATCCTATTCTCCATCTCCCTTCATTATCTTTCTGCGATAATACATAATCTTCTCTAGCACCTTCAATGCTAAGTCTACTGAAAATACTTACTTTCAGTCTAAACATTCCTATACCATAGTACAGTCCATCAACTTACCACACATCATGAGTTCAGGAACTTTCCACAATAATATGAGTTTAAGAACATCCAGACAGACCTTAGGCGTCTATTCGCTGAAACATTCAAAAACATACCATATTATTATGAGTTACGAACTTACCATAAGTATGAGTTTAAGAACTTGCACCTACCTTAACCTTCTCTACATATCAAGTATATACATGAGAAAAGATTCACCTTCTCGTCATATACATCTTAATAGCGCGACCAATTCCAATGATTATCATTGTAATAAACTGAGCAGTTGGTACACCAAAGCATAAACCTCTGCCCATAACAAAGGTTCATACAACTCAGCCATCACATGAGTCCTCAATTGAAATTTTACAACTTCTACCTTTTCTTTACTTAATATGAATTTTCTTTAATTCGTATGCTATCTTTCTCAACTCAATCTGAGTTCTTCTTCCCGTACTATTTCGTAGTACCATTCATTCATAGCATTAGCTATAAATCATTCATCGTTTAACAACTCATCTGTTACTACGATTTACTATGATCACGTGGTGATCTTCTTATCCTTCTCTTTATGATTATAGTCTTAGGTACTCTTACCTAAGATTTATAACCTATCGGCTCTGATACCAACCTGTAACGCCCCAAAATCCGGTCTATCTTCACACACGGATTTCGTACGTCACGAGTACATCATTCATCCAACATATATTGTAAGACCCCTAATTTTATGAAATAAAAGTATTCAATTTTTCTTATAAATACAATTCAGTAAATTGTTAAATCGATAAAAAGTTAAAGTTAAGGGTGATATATGAATTTTTTTTCAAAAATACGCAAGTGGTTATAAAATATTCATTGTTGTTGGGGAATATTCGTTTGGTCGTAGAATATACTTTCTGTCGGGGAATATTCGTACGACGGTGCAGCCATTTGTGGGCCCCATAACAGAATAACTGTCGGATGAAGAAAATGATAAATTTGAGTTTTTATAAATAACGGCGTAGTTGTTACCGTTAACACTGTTGGAATACCCGGTGGTTAAAATACAGTAATACGCGTTATTGCACAATATTTTTGAAATTATTGATTCTTACGTAAGAAGGCACTACTCAATAATTGTTATAGTAATTACTGTTTAATATTTTATTTTATTGATTCAATAATTGCTACGTTGAAATTTTATATTATTGTTGTTCAATAATTGTCACTGCACAGTATTTCCCATTATCAGATCAATAATTCATATTATTTGAATAATATTATTAGATAACATTATTGACAATGTCTAAAAAGTTCTGTCTAAGGAGAGGTTTGGTCACCTAATTGCGCGCTAGTAAAGAGAAATTCTTATTAGAAAGCCCCCTCTTTCCCGGGAACGGCCTGGTTGTCATAAATGTGATTCTGTAATATTATTTGTGAATAATTAATTATTGATTCATATGATAAGGAAATATTCATTTTATGTGAATATAAATGTTGGATATATTTTGTGGTTAAAAATGAAGGAGTTAATGTTGAGGTGTTTTATCAGTATTTTTGTCGGAACGGAGGTATTGAAAATCAAATTAGGGTTTTTGAGATATTTTGCGGGGGTTATAATTTTTAATCCGACCGTTGAATCGTGGCAATTTTTGGATATGTTATACATATATAAGTTGAGTATATGTCCATAAATTTTGAACCGTTAAAAATGAACGTATGATTTGTTATAAATTTTATGAGATGACTGGTTCAAAAATTGTTGAATTTTCGGAGCTAATCATTTTGGTGGAAAATTCTAGAATTGGTGGGCCCTACTCTTGGTTGGTGAAGAAATGTGCTGAGATTTTTATTCAAATATGGTGGGTGGGAATAGTAGCAGGTAAAGCCATCAGGTTACAAGTTAAGTCTGATTCGGCGTGCTAACATTTTCCTATAAATAGAGGGCTAAGTTAGAATTGAAATCACACCAGAATTCATAAGTTTTCTCTCTTTCTCTCTCTATATTATGAAGCATATTTTGTGAGTATTTAGATACTTTGAGAGTTGCTATTCAGTGCAAGTTTCCTTCGGCTTTGCATTTCAGTCAAAAATACTGCACTTTTGAGGTAATGGATAGTAAGGGATTGTAAGAGATTTTAAAGGTTATTATGTTTTCAGTTCGTAATTCTTCTGACCTTCAAAAAATTCTGAAAACATTTAAAATAATATTTTGATGAGTTTTTTTGATTGTGTCCAAAAATGGTGATTTTTGGATGTATATATTAAGAGTTATGAATTTTATGAGAAAAGACTATTTTAAAAGTAACCGCTTATAACTCCTTGTGGTTAACTCCAAAATTGATGAAATTTTTATTGAAAGTATATCTATATAATATCAGTGTACTCTGCGAATTTCGGAATTTTTGGATAAAATTACAATTTATGATAAATGTCTAAAAATTCGGCTGTTTTGGCCATATGAAAAATAATAAATGGGTTTTAATAATTCTGAGAAAAATATATGTTCAATATGAGACTATATTCTGCTAAATCCCAGAAAAGAAATATTTTTGGGACTGATTTGGTATTTTTCATGAAAATAGTCTAGTTATGAGTAAATGAATTAAATATGTTATGTGAAGTAAGAAAATTAGAAAATATGATTTTATGGCTTGAGAATCATATATGAGTTAAATGCAAATTTTTGATGAGAATTTTGGTTATTGGTGATGAAATCTTAAGAGTTGACATTTTATGATGATTAAATGCATTAATTAGTAAAGTGTAAACAATTTAAATAAATTGTTTATAAGCTTAAGATATATTATTCTTTCAATATTATTATACCGAAATATTGGTATGGATTTTATTGTGGAATTTCTACCTTTTTGTGTCGGGGTTACTATTTATGAGTTACTATTCACGAATTACTATTCATGAGTTACTATTCACGAGTTACTATTCACGACAAAATTGGTTTCTTTTTCTGACCAAATTATAGTTAATTTATGAATATTACTCTTCAAATTAAATCTATATTTTGATCATATTGTTTCTATTATCATATATAACATTTTTATAACCCTGATGTTGAAATTCTCTTTCACTTGAGTGTAAAGATGGGTAGATTGTTGGTATGATCATGACTATGGGTTCTCTTTGGCCAGTAGTGCAAAGTCGAATTGTTGACTGGTATGATCATGACCATTGAATTTATAACTGAATATCTTTAGCTTAAGTGTAAAGGTGAATTGATCAACATGGTTATAATTATTGTTTATATAATTCTGAAATGATTATATATTTCTTTGAGATATTAATATATTTGGCCTGTAGTGCAAAGATGGTTTGTTGATGAATATCTTTGGCCTGTAATGCAAAGATAAATTATTGATGAATATCTTTGGCCTGTAGTGCGAAGATGAACTGTTATTGAATATCTTTGACCCGTAGTGCAAAGATGGTTTGTTGATGAATATCTTTGGTCGTAATGCGAAGATGGATTTATTAGCATGATTATGAACAGGAACTGTGATTTGGTATAACTATGATCTTTGATGTTTCAGGTAAAGACAGATGATGAAAATATTCTTCGTCCTGGGTGCGAAGAAAAATTTAGAATCACAATTATGATTATGAGTTATTCATATGATTGTGGAAAGGAACTGTTGAGTGATGTTACAGGGATAAAACATTGTTGGTGGACTTTTAACATGGAAAAGATAATTGACTTTATAGTCTATTTGACTCTTCTAATGGATTGCTCGTTCCGCTGCAACTATGGTTGAAATTTTTATTATCTGCCATATGTTCTAAATCTCTGATTTATTACTGATGAAGACTATTGATAATTTATTTATCTTTAGTCATGATATTTTTTACTGAGCTAGTTGTGCTCACCCTTTTGCTTCACAATTCCTTTCAGGTAATAAGAGTGTAGCTGGGTCGAGCAAGGGTAATAGAGAAATAGAACGGTGGTCTCTAGCTGTGGAGGTTCTCCCGAAGCAGTATAGAAAAGTTCATTTAGTAGTTTTATTTGGTGAATCCAATAGGGTAAGGTGTACCCAACGTTGGAAGGGTGGTTTGCCACTATCATACAAGATGTCTAATGACATACAATCTCGTGTCATCATAAGACATGGATGTGCTCATCCACTTGCTGAGTATATATACGAGCACTACCTATATAATCTTGGTGTTTGTTTGAAGTATAATTCTCAATTAGAGACAGTAGAGATAATGATATGTCAAGAGAAGACTCATCATTGGGAAGAATATGATAGTAATCTTCTCGTTTTTCTTTGGGGTCTATTGGGTCAACCAAGGATAATTCTGTGGCCATATGATATCTATCATAACCTAGACGCATGGCCTCCCATGTACGAAGGTTTCCTTGAGCACTTCCCAAAGATTCTAATCTCTAAAACAGTTTTTGACTATACCTTTATGTAAGGTGTCATTGTGAGGTGATGTCCACGGTTGGAACATGAGTCACATTTGGTATATAGTTGTATCCAAACTCACAGCATATGTGTTGTTGTATTTTGCACGACAATTGTTGTAATAAAGTTGTAGTTATTTTCTGTACCATGTATTTGGCGACTCAGAATAGGTTGGATGGAACGGACCTATTTTGGGGTTGTCACATATATCATTATATACTGAAATATAACAACATACATTCTCAATTCCCAGTTTCTCGAAACCTTATAACCTTTCTCATTACAAATAATGATAATTACATTATTCCTTTCATCTTACAAGAATGACTTTTATCCGCCACCAAGGATACATACAGTTCATTAAACTAGTCTATAGTTTAATTCATCTTTCTACATTACAAGTCTTCATTTGATCTTCACACACATTCACATACTGAATGGCACTTCGTCGGGATACCGCTTAGCTTGATCTTTACGGGATCCTTAAGTTCTTTCTAACATCGTTCGCTGAAAATGTTTTTCATTTAAAGTAAGTGTGAGCATTCAATTGCCCAGCAAGTCATAACAGTTGAACAAACAAGTTCAAGAGTTTAAACATTCTTCAGAACTTCGATAACCGAACAAAGGTTATGAAGCAGCTTGAATAATAGGAATAATCTCGATTCCTATCATCTTAAAACCATACTCATTTTCACTTTGAAATACTTTCATTCTTCTACCTTTTTCATACACATTCTGTCTGGTTAGAATCATTAGCACATACTTAACAATAACGGTTCATGTATAAACAGAACATTCTTTTATTGAACAGTTCAATCATAGAACAATTCATCTCACAGAAACACCGAAGTGTTCAAATTGTGGCACAAGGCCTCTTACATTCTATTACATTGTACAAATATCGCACATTCGCACATAGACAGAACTTCTCAAGTTCAACATCTGAGAAGTTTAAGAAATTAGCATTCATTTAAAATATGAATGAAGTTAGGAAACTTGCCTTATGCACAGCTACAGCTTACGCTGAACTACTCATTCCCATTCCTAACACATACGAAAATAACACATACACCAATTAGTCATATACTTGACTTACAAATTGTTTTACTTAACTTTACTTCTTAAGGTTCGCGTTCTTGTAATTTAAGCTTACGCGACTAACTTTCATTACCAGATTACGGCTTCATGACATACTGAGATGTCTTACTTAAAACGTTCATCATCTTTGATGATTTACATTCTTATCTTCTTCTTATACTTCTCTTAGGACTCAGTACACATCGCTTCTCTGCTAGTAGTCCATATGGTACTCCGAGTGGTTTCCCACAAACAACCAACAAACAAGTTCCCTCTCATCTACACTGCCATCACAGTGAGTTAGATCGGTTGCCAGTTTCGTATATACTTCCACTCTCTGAAAGAATTGTTTAGCCCAGCTCCCATATGTCAACCATCAAAGGTTACAATTGTACTACAACTTAAATTCATCTAACTTATCCGAACTATTAAACTATAATGTTCGTTAAGTCAAATTCATATTCCTTACGGCTTTCTGGCAACTAAATGCCATACCTCATGATTCATTCTTTATCTTCTAAGTCATACAGTCATTTGTATACTCGGAACGATCATTCAATGTCAATACTATGAGGTCATAGCGTTAACCATTTCATATGAATTTATTCATACCTTAAAACGTCCAGTTCCTTCCACTCGGAACGTTTATCCAAGTTATACTTATTAACTCGGCTTCTTAACGTTATACGTTATTATCTTCAATTTAGTTTCTTCACCGTTCACGGTTAAACTTAGTCTTCATTACATTACGGTTAAACCATACATGGAGTGTAGGTTCTACCCGTTTAACACTCGCTTACACTCAACCCTTACGCTGGTTAAAGTGTTCAGCGCTTACTTTTCATTCTATCATTCTCATCCGACTTATATTCGGCTTTCAGTAATCTTATTACCGTTCGTTACGGCTCTCTTGATACCATTCGTATCTTACTTACTACTTTCATCAACGTCTATGTCATACAACCAGGGTATACTTAGAACGTTCGTCAAACGCGAATACGATTCACAAGGATCATTTACGTATTCAACGTTCACGCTGCTCGTCTCTTAATCTCTCATTCAACCTTTACTCAAGGTTTTTAATCGCTTTTGATTGTTATCCATCCCATGAACCCCATGTTCATTATTCTTTCTTAATGTCAAAGCCATACCGTTCGTTGTATGCTAAGACCAATCGTTCATCGCAACAACGTTGCGTTCACAGCGTCTATACGCTTTACGTTCATCTTACAATGCCATGTCATAACATCGGAATGTTATTCATTACTTTCATCAACCAACGTCTAAGGAATCACAATCATAGTAATCCCTCACGTTCGTTCATCGTGCCTACGGTCCCCGAATATCGGTTCCGTAATCTAGCGCTTAAATTCTTCATCTTTTAATCTCATTTAATCTTTCCGTTCAACCTTTATTAAAGGTTTAAGACACTTGATTAAGTGTTACATTGTGTGAACTATATGTTCATACTTCTTTCTTGCACATCCCCCGAGAAATTGAGCAGTTAAAATCTCATTTCTGGGCATTGCCCTGCACTGGCGCTGCGGCGCCAAGTCCTTTGTTATCTCTCGCGCTACGGCGCCACTCTCCAGAAGTTTATGGCCGAGCTCGCGCTGCAGCGCCGGCCTCTAAGGCACGACTCGCGCTGCGGCGTCGAGCATGAAACCTAGAAAATTTTTCCAAGTCTTTTACAAGCATGAGACGTCGATTTCGAAATCTCATAACTTCTTCGTTATAACTCGGAACGAGGTCGTTCCAAAGTCATTCTCTTCGTTATCTCACATACTTCAATATACCTCAGATAAAACTTCATTCTGAATCTGTTAACATGCCATTAAATTGGCTTAATCTTCACTCTGCGTTCATTTTAACGCTTTTAATGTTCTTCGTTCGTTCGTCCGTCCGTAATTCGGTCATCCGAATTCGGAATTCATTCGTTCTTGAGTCTACAACTCACGTTTTATAAGTTCTCTTACATTCTTATGAAACCCTACACGTTCGGGTTCATTTACTAACTTTTAAATTCTGGTTCGTCTTTTACTAAAATGTCGCTATAACTTCGTTATAGCTTAGTTTTAATCCGTTCTTCATGAATGTTTCTACCGTTCCTAACCAAGCAATAAACAACTAACTTATACGCAATGGTTTTAAACTTGTCCATCAACAACATTTATCCTACGATGGTTTTCAATTTGTCCATCAACAACGTTTTTCGTGTTCTTCGCGTTCTCGTTTTTAATCGATATTTTGGATTACGATTCTACTTTTTCTTGGAATTTGATGTTATAGAACATCATTCCTTACTTATTTAACCTATTCATTCATAAAATTCATTCGGATCGCTCAAAATCCTTACGAATCTTATACTTCCTTAAGAAATTTATAAACTAAATTTCTTATTTCTTATTTCTTATTTTCTCATGATTTCAACTATATGAAATCATTCTTAACTTCATCTACTTCTTATGTTCATTAAGTTTTGTTTTTGAACATAAAAACTTGAAGAAAAATAGAAGAACTAGGGTTCGGATTACCGTTCTTCTTTAATTCTCTTCCGTTAGACAAAGCCGACGATTTGCGAGCTTTTCTATTTCTCGATCACTTTTGATCCAAGCATTCATGCTCAATCTCTTCCTCTTCCTCTCCCAACCGAGCTCTCTCTCTCTCTCTCTCTCTCTCTCAAGTTCCAGGATTTTCAAAATCCTAGAAAATGAAAGTTAAGCTTACTATTTATAGAAAACCAAAGTAAGGGCAAAATAGTCATTTCGCCCCCCACCTCCTTACTATTCACACCTCCTCCATCCCTTAGCCACCAAGTTTACCCTTACTTGGTGGCCAAGTGACCGGCCCACATGCCCATGGGTCATCCCATGGGTTGCCCCAACGGTTTTTACCCATCCGTTTACCTATCGGTTCGATCCGCGGTTTCTTTTCTTGGTTTCGGCCTTAACCCTAATTCTTATTGGGCTTAACTTGGGCTTAACTTCACAAATAATTGGGCTTGACATAATCCAAGTCCAATTGGATTCTATAAAGTCCATGAACTCAAAGTCCATTAAGACTCAACGTATTCTACATATTCCATTCTCGTATTCTCGTAATCTCTTCGTATATCATTCGTACGATATTCGTATTATACGTCGTACTATTTTTCATACTATACTCGTATAATAACTAGTATTATACTCGTATCTCTCATGCATAATAACTCTAATTATTATACGCGATCATAACATTCTCGGAACTCACTTTCCCTAACCCCTAGGTTTTGAGTCCGCAGGCGAAAACTTCGTTTTTGCCATATCTGAAATATTATTGAATATTCCATCACGTCTCAGAATTAAACGTAATCTATAACTTCTCAAAATTTCAAAATAAATCTCCGAGCAGAAACTGATGAATAGTGTCTATTTCGTCTTTTTCCCCGAAAAATATTTTGTTCTCGGAAAAATTTCATTTTCGTCTTGAAAATTCTTACTCGTTCAATCTAGCTCGTAGCCAGAATCCTCCCGATTAATAATCATTCTAGGTTATAGAACGATTAATAAACACATAGCACAAAATAGTATTAATAAAAATTTATTTTATTAATAACTAATTCTTTAAACTTAAATTCTTGACAAACCGAATTTTCGGGTTGTCACAACTCAAGTAACAAAGGCCACAAAACTAGACAAGCACGCCACGGTGATTATTCATATTTTTTTTTCTTTTTTCCTTTTTTCTTTTTTTTAGCTTATATACCCCAAATATTCCCCCAAACTTAGGTTCTTGTCTAACTTTAGCCATCACTACTTATTCTTGTCATTCTTTCATTCAAACTAGCAGTATCCTTTAGAATCCCATTATCTATCAATTTAAACTCAATCAATCAACAAGTTGTTTTTACTGTGCTATCCTTATTATACCAGTTTCAAACAGAAAAAGATTCGATTCAGAACAAGAAATCACATCAAAGCTCTAATAGTCAGTACTGTACTTGTCTACCCAATTCCAATATCATCATTGGCCAAAATAAACTGAACTATCTAACAGCTGGATTCATGCAAATGAACATAGTAACTAACTAATATTTTTGAATTTTTTTATAGACATAAATAAAAACTATTTACAACTACTCTACTATGCAAACTATTATGCACTTACACTACATGAATGCAAACATATAATAATTCTAAACTAAACAAACATGACAACTTATGCAAAACTAAAATAACTACATTAAACATGCAAAACTAAACTAATTAACTCCCCTAAACTTAACAATTACAATGTCCTCATTGTAAAATAAAGCATGAAGTGGATGAGGACTTCCCTGTAATCATTTAAGCTTGTGGTGATGGTGGCATGGCACAAAGACTGAAAAATCCTCCGCATCAGAATTTGAAGGAGGATACTGTGTCATGGGCTCAGGTTGGTGGCTTCCCTTTCCATAATCTTTTGCATGTCCATTGAACCTCCAATACCTGTAATAAAGAGAGACAACATGGATTAGAATAACACTTTGGATTTATAAGAGAACTTAATAATCAAATTAATTCCTATCTACTAAATAAACTAGTAAAGCATATAAATATAAAACTTCCTGGGTTGCCTCCCAGTTAGCGCTTGAATTATAGTCATTTAGCTTGACTTTGTCTGGTCAACGCTATCCAATTCCTCTTCGAAAGTTGAGGAACCCTCCATCCATCGGAAACAATGTAACTTTTGGTAGGTTCCCATTTGTGATGGCTATCGAATTAAAGTCACCTAGCATGCTTTCTTTAGATAAGATCACTTTCCAGTACGTCCAACATCTAGGCATGTTCTCCATTGTGTCTGCGAATAGATTCTGGCATTGAGGCTTGTCAGACACAACAATCTCTTCTGCTATCTTCTCCATCTCATCGCACCATGGCTTCACATTTGTACTAGCTCTCATGTCATAAAGAGCCTTGTCGACGACATGACTACCAAGCGGGCACGATTTTGCAAATCTAACTGGACCCTTGATCTTTGGCGCAGAAGGAACTTGGGGCACTAATAACTTTGGCTCATCCTCGTTGGTACTCATAGTTAGTTCTTCCCCGATCTTATTTTCATTATCCCCATTTGTCTCTTCTTTTTCAACATCTTGTGGCTCATCCAGTTGTAGATATGGCTCGGGAACTTCATCAAGCTCGGAATCCTCGTCATAACACCAATTATTTTGCGGATAGATGTTCAGGGCTTTGAGCATTTGATCTATCTGGTTTTGCATATTTTGAATTGACCGCTCTTGATTCTGAATTGACAGCTCTTGATTAATCCTTCACTCCTCATTTGATGCTATGAACTTGGACCACAATTCCTCCAACCTCGAATTATCTGTCTCAACTTTGGAATACATGTATTGAGGACCATGAGTTGAAGTGGTGATGAGTTGTTCCATATGGTGCTGAAAATTGTGGCTCGATATTTCTTGACTCATCATCCTTTCCTCTTGGTTTGCTATGACCTTTAACAGTAATTCCTCCAACTTTGACTTTTCTTCTTTTAATGGAGGTTGATATGAGAATTTCGGCGTGCATGTTGGATTTGGAGTAGAGTATTGGTCTTAATAGTTGTAGCTCCATGAAGAATCCAGGTGATACCCCCAAACTTGATGATAATTAGCATATGTATAATCGTTGAGGTATGCACCACCATGTTGTCCCGGCCCAAAACTAATGGTGCATCGATGACTCGAATGATTACCAGCACAATAATTGTAAGTAACTGCTATCCTTCGATTACGTTGGGCTGCGACAACGTCTAACTTCCTCGAAAGTATCTCAAGCTGCGCTGATAATGTAGAAAATGCATTGAGACCGTCAATCCCCACTTCCCTTGGTTGAGTCATGTTTGTGTGTGGCCATTGATAAGCAAAGTCGTCCATGGTACCTGGAAAGAGAGAAATATAGGAAGAGAATTAAAAATAAAATTAAAAATGTTTAAATTAAGAATAATTTGATTGAAATTAATATTGGTAAAAAAATATAAAACTAATTCCCCGGCAACGACGCCAAAAACATGTTCGGTAAAATCTAATGACGCACAACACGCAACTATACGTGGTCAACAAGTAATAAAGTGATAAGTTGAGCATCGTTCCCACAGAGAATTATTTAATAAGAATTACCAATTACTAACCTATGACCAATTTAATCTTATTTAAATAAATGATTTAATAATTTAATTTAAAATAATTAAATAAACTATTACTAACTATCCCTAGAATGAAACAAGATATTGAAGACTTAAGATTACAATTTCACTTATTGTTTTATTTAAATCAACATACTTTCTGTTAAGACAAATTATTTATACTGGATTGTTAATCAAGAACACGAAAGTAAAATATGGCCATCTCTCAATGCACCATACTCATATCAAATCAAATCCACAGATGATAGAATTAATTTGAACACCCTAATTAACTAACCCACTATATCTCTATGTGAATTACAATTAAAAAGGTTTTCAGTACAAGTTCTTATTAGACTACATATGGTGTAAAGGCATATCTCTATACTAAACACGAATCATGAATTCCATCTATGCAGAAATCACAAACATATGCTATCATGATCAGATCTAAATCTATACTTCATCTCTCTAGTTCATATAGATTATCACGGTAATTGTTAGCTATGCAATTAAGCAATTAAGTCCAAATCATAATAGACAATCCAAATATAGCTAATAAGATTAACAAAGAAGCATATCAAAGTAAACTACCCAATAAGATCCATAGTAATCTCAAAACAAAGTTTAATTCATAACGGAACTAGAATTCATCATCCATAATTGATTAAGCATTAAAAGATACAAATAGATAAGAAAAGAAATTAGAATTGAGATAAACAAATCTGTATTCTCTTGCTTCCAATCTGTTTCTCCAATGATGATCAATAGCTTCAATCTTCAATTATAACCTAATCTAGAGTTCCTAATCTACTATAATCTAATTCAATAGAATTCTTCTCTCTCTCTCTCTAATCTCCCCTCTAATCCTTGTTATTCCCTTCCTTTTATAAGCCTTTTTACATGTCTTTAAGTCCTCCTAGAAGTCCTTGAGTCAATTGGATCGAAACAATCCTTTCCGAACTCAAATTTGGCCAAAAAAACGTCTTTTCTACGCGTACCACCGCCCCGACGGGGGTTTATACTTGTAAAGGGCCCAGCCCGATGGGCTAGGGTTCTATTTTGTAGCTGATATGCCCGCCTCGACGGGCATTTTGTGAAGGGAAAGCCCGCCCCGGCGGGGGTCACTTTTCTGCTCTGACGTCCTTTGGGAAAGTGGTCATAACTTTTGATTCGGGAAGAGTTATGAGGCCTGCCACCTATCAAGTCGAAGATATCGTTGAGATCTACAACTTTCGTTCTTTGAGATTTGACAGATTTCGATTGAATGAAGGTTGAAATTGAGCGTGAAGCAGATGCTATGTAAATGACAAGCACGACAACTCTTAGCTTTCATTTTCGTTGATAAAAAGGCCATAACTCTAGCATCCGAACTCCGATTGGGATCATTCAAGATGTTTCAAAAAGCTAAAAAGAAGATCTATATTATACTCCAAGTTCCAAGCCAAGAACATGCATCCAACTTGATGTTAAAAGTCCTTCAATCTTCCCTTCTTGTATTTGCTTGCGTATTTTGGTCCAAAAGATGTTTGAATTACTTTTCTTTGCGATTTCATACCAATTCTTTGCGATTTCATCTCCCAAGCATATAATCTACAAAACGAACACAAAATACATAAAAAGTAACTAAGAAACATGAGATTAAGCAACTAGTTTAAGTAACAGATACCGAATAAGTAGGTATAAAACCTACTTATCACAATTGCTTTCCAAAAATTGGGATTTACAAAAGACTACCATTTGTTATACAAAAGGGGGTTTTAAATCACTACTAGATACATAATATTTACATATCTAAACTACTCTAGCTACTACTAGATTACATCTGCCTTAAGGCATTATCAAAATCTGCCTTGGCGAGACCGGCAATAATATCACGGCTGATAGTAAGCCACGTCTGCCCTGCCTCTATGGGATAACCAGCTACCTAGTGCTAGAAATCTATATGAGAACTCCTATGAATATAGGACTTTCTCCCTATCTTCTATTTTTTGGTCTTTAGCTCCCCCCTGAGCTCAAAGACCTCTTGTTTCAGCTTATGGACCTTGTCCTTGGCCAAAACTCTCTCATCATGCTCTTGCTCCCACATAGACTCCACGTCCGTCTTATCCTTTATGACAGCCTGGAGCTTTGCTTTCAACTCCTTAACCTTCTGACAGTAATGGATGTTTCTATCCAACACTGACATAAAAAGTGACATCATAGACTCCTCCGAAGCCATCTCTGCTGCTATTACTAACGGGTTGAAGGACACTACCTCCACCTCTTCCTCTAGCATGCCGTCGAACACGAACATAAGGTCTAAGCTCTATGAGTCTCCAGACTCAACCACTGCCACTTCGGGCTCTGCCGCTTCTGGCTCTGCCGCTATGGGGTTCGGTATAATCTGTATCTGATTAACCGACCCTTCGCTGACTACCTGTATGTCTCTATTTTCTCCTGACATCTACAACAACATAAATAAGTTTGATTAGCACACGTTAGTAGAATAATAAAAACACATAACATATATATAATGCATTTTTATAAGGTTAATTTCCATCTTTTATTTCTTTAACTTTTCTTAAGGTTATGACTTAAGGTTTTAAATTTCCCCCCTTAAGTTTTATAACCTACGACTTTGATACCAACCTGTGACGCCCCAAATTTTGGTATCTTCCAACCCGACAGATGGTGCTACACGGTGCTGCAGTTCACACAAACATTCAATTGAAATGCCTCAAAAGAAAGAATATGTCTTATATATTTTCAAAATAATTTTTACATTCCCCCAGGTTCTTTATAACCGTTACATTTGTCCTTGTCATAATATTAAATATTATCATTACAAACCTATACTATTACATAAGTAATCTACGGGTTCGCCTTAGCCTTCCCTTTAACCTTGCCAGATTCGTCTGTCCGTTTGATCTTAGCTACATTTATATGGTTCAAGCAAGAGTGAGCCTAACTAGTTCAGCAAGTACAACAATTCTAATAAAACTAGCATGCTTGAAACATAGGAATCGTATACCTTCAATAACTGAACAATTGTTATGAAGTACTACTGATAATTCAAAATAGCATTTCTTTTCATTCAAAACGTTTTACAATAACAATATTCAGTAAAACATCAATTTTGGTCCAAGACCAAGAGCATTTCATAAGTTCTTTGAAAAAGAACATCCCAGCACGAAGTCCGTAAGTCTGACATAGCTTACGAGCACGTCTAGGTGATCAGCCTATAGTACTCTATGTTGATCAATACTACATTCATTAAACGTGTGTACGTTTAAGTTGTGGCAACTTCACGTGCCTGTCGTTTGCCGACAAAATAATTTAGCATACTCAGTCTCCTTTTGAAAACCACACCAATATTAGTTTGGTAAATCATTGACAATACTTTGATCGATTATAAGAATCCAACATATCGTAAGTCTAGCCGAAAGAATTGGCGTTGGCTTCATTAGACATTAACTCATGCGTAAGAATACATGAATCACAAAGCTTGTCCAGATTGAACTGAAACAAGGGTTAGAATACTTGCCTTTAGCGTCTGCTATAGTTATAACACATGCTCTTTAAGTCCTTAAGGTCTCTACAGTAGATGATAACATCATATAACACATTAGGTCATGAGTAACATACATAGTCCTTTAAAGAATCTTACCCTCCTTCTCAATCTAATTACGTATTAGATTTGTTATTATTGGTTCTGGCTTTTTGTTATGCTTTACATTGTCATTTCGTTCATATTCCAGTAATTGCCATTAACCTTTAGTGATCATACTTTAAGGTTAAAACACTTTAATCCATGTTATATTACGTTCATTAATGTTGAGGTTTATCATTAATCAATTACCTTTCTTATTATCTTCATAAACCTTCATTATTGCCAAAATCCTAAGATTGGCACTACGGCGCTAGCTAACAGTACCCCATGATCTGGCCTCGCGCTGCGGCGTGGGCTTTTATGTCTTGAGTCGCACTGCGGCGCGGACTCTGTGCATCAAACAATTTTAATAGATTTTTAACTTTGTGAGATTCCCGGGCTCGTAACTTCTTCGTTATAAGTCCGAATTGGCTCGTTCAAGAGCTTACGGTTCATAAATTACATACTCTATGTGTTCATGCAAGAATTTTATCTATTTTACTTCGTTAACTCAAAATTCAACTATTAGTTCATTTTTAACGAAAACGATAAACGTTCGTGAACGTTTAACGCTCATTTCTTCGTTCTAAGTCGGAATCCGGTCATTTTCGAGTCCACAACTCTATAATGCCAAATACGACTTGTCTCCATCAAAAACCAACGTTTCTGAGTTCAAACACAAAATTCGACTTCCATTCCGAGAATTTCACGAATTCGACGATTATCGTCGAATCGTGTGAATTCCGGCAAAACTTCGTTACTAGTGATTTGTTCATCATTTCACATGGATTTAATTCATTAACTAAACATATCAACCTACATATTACAACACCTTATCTTGATATTAGATTATGGCTTATTCCTCATAAGTTCATAACTTAACAAATTATACATTACAAGCTTTCATTTCCTTATGACTTATTATTGATTTAAGTCTTTTATCCAACATTCTTGCATATTATGAATCATACTAACTTCTTAAAGTAATCATATGACAAGTTCATCATTGTTCATCATAGGTTCATAACTTATTTAGGTTTAACTTACTTATTCATGACTTATTCGGCTTAAGTCCATTGATTATTCAATTCTTATATGTTCTTAGCATACATGTCCATCATTTCTCTATCAAGCTATTATGGTAGAGATAGAAGACTAATGGCATAGGATCATTTACCTTTGATGACTAGCTTCCTCCTTCTTGAAAATCTAATAATGGAAGTGTGACTTATTTGTGCTTATTCTCTCTAACACTTAAGTTGATTTGCTTGGATGAAAATTAACGAACAACTAATGAATTGCAAGCTTTCTATTTATAGAAGTCTCCAAGTTAGGGCATAATGGACATTAAGTCATCCACCTCCTTAGTAACTTCCTTACTATTCACTTACTTTACTATTAAGAAATCTTGATTGCCACACTAATTACTTGGCCTCCACAACAAACCCTTGGTCACCAATTCACCCATGGGTTGCCCATTGGATCCTATTTACCCATTGGATTATTACATGGGCATAGGTTTAAAATTGCTTAACTTATCTTTGGGCTTACATTAATTTGGTTTGGGCTTCATATTAACCAACACTTGGGCTAAACATTACTACAACTTGGGCTTGCCCCTTAATTCTTATTGGACTTGTACTTCCTACAAGATCCAAAATTCCATTTCATTAGACCTTAATACTTAACGTTCTCAAATTAAGTCCGCATGCGAATTATTGCGTTTTCCATACTTGAATTATTATTACATAATCCATCTCACCTTGATATCATAACGTTACGTCTTTCTCGGAAATTCAAAAATAATTCCTCAGCGGAAATCGATGAATAGTATTTTTCAAAAAATTTCTCGGAAAGCTTTTATTTTCGTCTTGAAAATTCAAACACTTTAATTCCTTCACGTAGTTCAAATACTATGATGTTCTGACATTTTTAGGTTATAGAACGACATTCAACTTACTAACACATAATAATAAAAAATAATGTTATTTTATTCATTATAAAGTATTTACAAAAAGTTCGATTTTCCAGACATTACTGTTCCTAATGAATCTTACCCTTTTTCTCAATCTAATCATGACTTACATTGTTTATTATTGGTTCCGGCTTGCCGTTATAGTTTACATCATAATTTCATTCATGTTCGATTGACTATCTTCAACCTTTAGTGATCATACTTTAAGGTTTAAAATACCTTAATCAATGTTACATTAAGTTAATTAATGTTGTAATTTATCATTAATCAACTACCTTCCGTATTATCTTCATAACCTTTCTTTATTGTCGAAACCCTAAGACTGGCACTGCGGCGCGAATCCTTGTGCAGTCGGCCGCGCTGCCGCGCCACTCTTCAGTGCCTAAACTCCCGACTCGGCACTGCGACGCGAGTCTCAGTACAATATGTCGCGCTGCGGTGCAACTCCTCAGTAGGTCTGGACACTACAAATGGCACTGCAGCGCCACCATTATGCCTTGGGCTGGCGCCAGCTCTGTGCACCAGAAAGTTTGAAATTTTATTTTACATAACGAACTTTTTGGACTCCAAATTTGATCATTTTAAGTCCGAATTGGCTCGTTCAAAAGCCATTGGCTCACAAATCACATACTATACATGTTCATGCAAGAATTTTTTATATTCGACTTCGTTAACTGAAAATTCACCTATTGGTTCAATTTTAACAAAAACGATAAACGTTCGTGGACGTTCAATGCTCATTTCTTCGTTCTAAGTCAGAATTCGGTCATTTTTTAGTCCGCAACTCTATAATGCCAAATAAGACTTGTTCCCATTGAAAACCAACGTTTCCAAGCTCAATATCAAAATTTGACTTCTATTCTGAGAATTTTACGAATTCGATGATTATCTTCCACTCGTACGAATTCCGACATAACTTCGTTACTTATGATTTGTTCATCATTCCAAATGGATTCAATCCATCAAACCAACATCTTAACATATATACTACATCAACTTATTTACATGATAAGTTATTACTTTGTTCTTGGTGAGCTTATAACTTATTAAAATATAAACTACATATAATTTCATTTTTCATAACTTATGATAGATTATGTCTTCTAACCATCATTCTTACATACTTTTATCATACTAACTTCATTCACGTAAACATGATACAAGTCTTACAAGTTCTTCCTTAGCTCATAGCTTATTTATGAACAAAGTACTTATTTTCGGCTTATTAAGACTTAAGTCTTTAGATTATCCATTTCTATCATTCCTTAACATACATGTTCATTAATCTACACTTCTCTTATCACCCTACAATGGTAGAGATGGAAGATATATGACATAGGATCATTGCCTTTGATGAACTAGCTTTCTTCTTCTTCTTGAAAGTCTAACTTAAACTTGCTTATTCTCTCTAACACTTAAGCACTTAAATTGTTGGTGGAAATTAACAAACAACTAATGAACAATCTAGCTCTCTATTTATAGGAATTGCTAGATTAGGGTAGTTTATTCATTTAGGCCATCCCACCTCCTTACTATTCATTCCTTGCTTACTAAGTACCTTGCTCCCTACTTCTTTTTCTTGGCCGTCATACAAAGTTCTTGGTCACCAGGTTCACCCACATTATCATGGGTTGCCCCATGAATCACCCTAACCCATTGGATCATTACTTTAGGCTTAGGTTTAATTAGCTTAGCTTATTCATTTGGGCTTGCATTAATTTGCTTAGGGCTTTACCTTAACAACCACCTGGGCTTACTATTATATAATCTTGGGCTTGCAATTTAACTTATATTGGACTTTACAAATTGCTTCACAATCCTATAAGTCCACTACAATTGGCTTAAAGTCTTAGAACGTATAATATATGTATATTTCTTGTATTCTCACTCGTATACTAATTCATAATATACGATATATCATCATTCATACATTCTCGTATAATACTTCATATCATACTTGTATTCAATTCCTTGTACAATACCTACGTATCATACGATCATCACATTAACTTCTAATGCTTTATTTTCCCTAATGTTCGCAAATTAAGCCCGCATGCGAAAAATTACATTTTCCATACTTGAATTATTATTACATAATCCATCTCACCTTGATATTCTATCGTTAAGTATTTTTTAGAAGTTCAAAAATAATTCCTGAGCAGAAATCAATGAATAGTATTTTTCAGAAAATTTCTCAAAAAGCTTTTATTTTCGTCTTGAAAATTCAAACACTTTAATTCCTTCACGTAGTCAAAATACTACGACTTTCCTACGTTTCTAGGTTATAGAACGACATTCATCTTACTAACACATAATAATAATAAATAATATAATTTTATTTATTATTTAATTAAATAAAATTATTTACAAAAGATCCGAATTTCTCGGTCGTTACATTTTTCCCCCTTATAAAGATTTTGTCCCCAGAATCTCATTTCACATTGCACAAACAAATGAGGGTAATCCTTTCTTATCTTTTCTTCCAATTCCCATGTTGCTTCTTCGGCATCGTGGTTCTTCCATAACACCTTCACGGAAGGTATAACTTTGTTCTGTAGAACTTGCTCTTTTCTATCGATGATTTGAATCGAAAACTCTTCATACGTTAAGTCCTTCTCAATATGAATAGGCTCATACTCTATTACGTGCTTATAATCTGACTTATAAGGACGAAATACCGATACGTGAAACACTTTATGTATTCGTTCTACGTCTGGAGGTAATGCTAACATATAAGCTACCTCGCCTACCCGTTTTAACACTTCAAAAGGTCCTATAAACCTTGGACTTAACTTCCACTTCTTTCCAAAGTGTATCTTTGTTTTCCAGGGAGATACATTTAGAAAACCATACGAGCCTACTTCAAACTCCTGATTTTCTCGATGCGAGTCTGCATACTTCTTCTGTCTGTCTTGAGCTGCTACGAGACGCATCCGTATCAACTTCACTACATCCGATGTTTGCTGCACCAATTTTGGTCCAAGCATTCGGCGTTCTCCCACTTCATCCCAACACAACGGTGTTCTGCACTTTCTTCTGTACAAAGCTTCATAAGGCAGCATACATATGCTTGCATGATAACTATTGTTATATGCAAACTCTACTAATGGTAGATGATCATCCCAACTACCCTTAAAATCCATGACGCAAGATCTTAACATATCTTCTAACGTCTAAATTGTCCTCTCGCTCTGTCCATCGGTTTGTGGATGATAAGCCATACTCAACTTCAGTTGTGTTCCCAACTGCTCTTACAGACTTCTCTAAAAGTTCGATGTAAATCGTGGATCACGATCAGACACAATCAAAACTGGTACTCCATGCCTGGAAATAACTTCCTTAACATAAAGTTTAGCTAACTGGTCTAAGTTATACTTAACCCTAATTGGCAAAAAGTGAGCCAACTTCGTCAATCGGTCCACTATTACCCAAATCACATCATGCCCCTTCTGAGTAATCGGAAGTCCCACCACAAAGTCCATCGTGATATGCTCCCATTTCCACTCTAGAATTTCCAATGACTGTAACAAGCCACTTGGTCTTTGATGTTCGGCCTTAACTTTCTAACAAGTCAAGCACCTACTCATATACTCAACTATCTCTCTCTTCATGTTCGGCCACCAATAACTCTGTCGCAGGTCTTGATACATCTTAGTGCTACCAGGATGAATCGAGTACCGCGAACTATGAGCTTCTTATAAAACTTGCTCTTTTAATTCCGTCTCATCCGGGACCCAAATTCTTCCTTCAAATCTTAATAATCCCTTATTATCAAGACTGTACTTTAAATCTTTTTCATTGGTTAACCGCTTCTTCATCTGGTCACACTCATCAGTTTTGAGTTGCACCCCCTTGACTTTTTCTACAACGGTAGATTGAATCTCCGTCACAAACAGTCTCTGTCCCGACTCAGTTGGCAACTTCAACTCTATCTCCATCCTAGCCATCTCTGTTATTAACTTAGTTTGAGCCGTTAACATAGACAACTTTTCCTTACCCTTCCTACTTAAGGCATCGACAACTACATTGGCTTTTCTAGGGTGATACAAGATTTCACAGTCGTAATCCTTTATCAACTCCAGCCATCTCCTCTGTCTCATATTCAACTCCTTCTATGTGAAGATATATTTTAGACTCTTATGGTCCATGTGTATCTCACATTTCTCTCCATAAAGATAATGTCTCCATATCTTTAAGGCAAACACTACAGCGGCCAGTTCTAGATCATAAGTAGGGTAAACTTTCTCATAATCCTTCAACTGCCTTGATGCATACGCAATGACCTTGCCATGCTGCATGAGAACGCAACCATGTCCTCTATGTGAAGCATCGCTATAAACTACAAAATTTCCTGTGTCATCGGGTAATGACAAAACAGGCACTTCACTTAACCTCTTCTTTAGTTCTTGAAAACTATCCTCGCATTTCTCAGTCTACGCATATTTCACCGTCTTCCTTGTAAAGTTAGTCAACGGAGTAGCTATCTTCGAAAAATCCTGGATGAATCTCCGATAGTATCCCGCTAACACTAGGAAACTCCGCACCTCAGTCGGCGTTTTCGGTTGTTCCCAATTCATTACGGCTTCCACCTTTGCTGGATCTACTGAAATCCCTTCATGGTCAATGACATGACCTAAAAACTATACCCTTTCTAGCCAAAATTCACACTTAATGAATTCCAAAAATAACTTCTCCTCCCCTAGTGTTTCCAACACTATTCTTAGGTGTTCAACATGATATTCTGGCGTCTTAGAATAGACTAGAATATCATCGATAAACACTACGACAAACTTGTCCAAATATTGTTTGAACACTCTGTTCATCATATCCATAAATGCAGCTGGTGCATTAGTCAACCTGAATGACATCACCAAAAACTCGTAATGACCATAACGACTCCTGAATGCTGTCTTTGGTGCATCCTCCTTCCTAACCTTCAACTGGTGATACACTGTCCTCAAATCTATTTTAGAAAAATACTTTGCCCCTTTCAACTGATCAAAAATATCATCGATCCTGGGCAATAGGTATTTATTCTTTATCATCAACTTGTTCAACTCTTGGTAGTCTATACAAAGTCTTAATGACCCGTCTTCTTCTTCACAAATAGTACCGGTGCTCCCCACGGTGAAACACTCAGTTGAATGTACTTTCGGTCCAATAGTTCTTTTAACTGAACCATTAACTCCTTCATCTCTACAGGCGCCATATGATACGGTGCCTTGGAAACTGGTGCCGCTCCTGGCACAATGTCTATTATGAACTCGGTCTCCCTATCCGGTGGAAGACCCGACAATTCACTTGGAAATACATCAATGAATTCTTCAACTATAGGTATTTGTTCTATGGTCGCTCCCGCTCTCTGGGTATCAACAACATGGCACAGATAACCTACACACCCCTTCCTCAATACTTTCCTAGTTTGTGTCATGGTAAGACAACACGAATGTCCCGACGATTTATTACCGTAAAATACTACCTGAGGTTGTCTTAACATTCTAATATTTACGCATTTCTTCTGACAATCTATAATTACCCCATGGTTAACCAACCAATCTATTTCGAGAATTGCGTCGAATTCTCCTAACTTTATCGGTATTAAATCTACCTATAATTTACAAGCCGCTATGTTTACGCAACAACTCCTATGAATATATTTAACATTCATTATCTCTTCATTTGCTACCTTAATATTTAAAGGTATTGGTAACTTTTCGAGAAGTAATCCTAATCATCTAGCAAAATCACATGCTATAAACGAACAAGTAGCACCGAATCAAACATCACGTAAGCATTTAGGTCGTTGATCAGAATAATACCTGCGACTACGTCCCCTGATGCCATCACATCTTGGACCGTCATGTTAAAGGTGCGGGACATCGGCCTACCCGGTTGCGCTGAACCACTAATAGTTAACTTACCGCTATTAGTGCCCCTATTCTCGTCTGTCCCCTTCTTCGGGCAGTTCTTTGCCATGTGCTCAGTTGACCCACATACAAAGTGTGACGCCCCCAAAATAGGTCCAATCTATCCAACCCATTCTGAGTCACCAAATACATGGTACAGAAAATAACTACAACTTTATTATTACAATTGTCGTGCAAAAGACGACAACACATATACTGTGAGTTTAAATACAAATAGTGTCATCTAGACAGTATTCATACTTAATTAAGTCCTCATTATACTTATTGATACACTGTTTTACAAAATAGTGAGGACTACTAAAATAACTGTCTTGAATCATCATTCCACACCCCGACTAGTACTCGCTACATAATCGCTTCCTGAGAAGAAAAATGGAACAACAAGGAAAAGGGTGAGCTCAACTAGCCCAATAAAGAACATTATGACTAAGATAACATAGAACAAATTATCGTTAGTCTTCAACAGGGAAAAATATAATAGAATACAATAGACAACAAGTTTTAAATCAATATTCGCAGCGAAAAATAATAATTCATAGAAAAGTAACGTAGAGAATGAAATCTACGATTATCTATGAATTTAAAAGCCCATCATCAACATTTTATCCCTGTAACATCAATCAATAAATGTCTTGAATTAAATAGTCATCTCTGCACTACAGGCCAAAGATATTCATCAGTTGGTCATGTTCACCTCAACACCTGTTCATCTTTGCACTACGGGCCAAAGATATTCATCAGAAATCATTCATCTTTGCACTACAGACCAAAGATATTCAGTTATATCATCATTTAAGACTGAGGATGATGAAAAATATTTTTAAAAAAATGAATCCAGTGAAGAAAAAGAACAAATATTAGGAATTCGTATTACAGTTTATCCATGCCCAAAGATACCTCATAAATAAGCATAGTAGAGTAAAATTCAAGAATGATCAAAACATGGATACAATCATAGCTAGTATCCAGAATAGATATTTTGGACAAAAAGAAGAAAATTTCATTTTTCGGTGAATAGTGCCGTATTCGTGAATAGTACCGTATACGTGAATAGTGCCGTATACGTGAATAGTAACTCCGACACCAAAAGATAGAAATTTCACAAAAACATCATTATGCTTCGTGAATAGTACTCGTGAATAGTAAATCGTGAATAGTAAATCATGAATAGTAACTCATGAATAGTAACTCGTAAATAGTAACTCATGAATAGTAACCCCGACATGAAAAAGTTCTAAATTTGATAAAAAAATTTAGATCAATACTTTGGCATAATGATATTGAAGAAAATAATATCATTTAAGAAAGAAATAATATCTCTTACCTCAGAAAGACGGTACTTCTGACTGGAATACTAGATATAGTGCTGAAGGAAACTTGCACCGTATAGCAACACTCAAAGTATCAAATACTCACAAGAATACGCTCGATATAGAGAGAGAAATAGAGAGAAACTTGTGTTTCTGGTGTGATTTTCAATTCTAACCTAAGCACCCTATTTATAGGAAAATGCTTAGAACACCAAAGCAGAAAATTGAATATAATAATATTATATTTACAAAATTGTCAAGCCCACCTTAGAAGATCTAAATTCAGCCCATTCTTATCACATGTTGAGCCCACTAATTTGCAAAAAACGTTTTTATTTAAAATAATAATTAAAACTTCCAAAAATCAATTATTTCGGAACTTCAGAACTTCAATAATTCATAATAAATAGCCCTTTTATCAGAAAATTTGAATCTCGCGAGTTTTTATAGGAAATTCAATTCTCTACAACTTTGCAGAAGAAAGTTTTTCCAAATTCCAAATAAAAATTGACCGAAACCACAAACGACCGATTTTACAATCAATAATAAATTTTCGGTCAAGAATTGTGTCCACCAACACACAAAACATGTGTTAATCATTTAATGCCACAACAATACTCTTCCTCCTCATATACTCATATATCCCACATTCATTGTAAAAATATCACCATCAATATATTATTAAAATAATATATTTAAATGAATTATTTTATCAGAAAAAGATAAAATATTAATTTTCAACAATTGTCACATTAAAAATTTTCTCCATCTATATCCACATAAAATTAATATTTTTCTCATCATATAAATCAATAATTAATTATACACAAATAATATTACAGAATCACAGTACTGGCAACCATGCCGTTCTCAGGAAAGAGGGGGCTTTCCAATAAGGATTTCTCCTTACTGGCACGTAATTAGATGACCAAACCTCTCCTTAGACAGAACTTTCTAGACATTGCCAATAATGTTATCTAATAATATTATTCAGATAATATGAATTATTGCTCCGATAATGGAAAATACTCTGTAGTGACAATTATCAACGTAGCAATTATTTAATCAATAAAATAAAATATTGAACATTAATTACTGTAAGCATTATTGAGTAGTGCCTTCTTACGTAAGAATCAATAATTGGTGCAATACCGTGTGCTACTGTGCAACAACGCGTATTACCGTGCTTTAACCACCGGGTATTCCAACAGTATTAACGGTAACAACTACGCCGTTATTTATAAACAACTTATTTTTGTCATTTTCTTCATCCAATCGCTTTCCGTTATGGGGCCCACAAAAGACTGCGCCGTCGTACGAATATTCTCCGACAGTAAGAATATTCCACGACCAAGCGAATATTTCCCGACAACAATGAATATTTTATAACCACTTGCTTATTTAAAATATTTGCGCATTTTACCCATAACTAACCACATTAATCAAATCAACCCTTACTATTTCAGAATAATAAATAGAGGAAATTAAATTTCATTTATTAATAATTTGGGGTCTTACAACCTCCCCTCCTTATGAAATTTCGTCCTCGAAATTGACATACGTACCTGGTGTTTTGAAAAGATGAGGATACCTCGCTTTCATTTTCGTTTCCAACGCCCAGGTCATTTCCTCAATAGCATGGTTTTTCCACAAAACTTTAACTTGTGGTATGACCTTCGTGCGTAGGACATGCTCCTTCCTATCCAAGATCTTAACAGGTACCTCCTCGTACATTAAGTCTTCGGCTATCTCGTCCGGTTCTAACTCAATAATGTGGTTCGGGTCTTTCACATATTTACGAAGCACAGATATATGAAAAACATTATGAACACGAGACATACTTGGAGGTAACGCGAGTCTATAGGCCACATTTCCTACTCGGTCAAGAATCTGAAATGGACCAATAAATCGTGGATTGAGCTTTCCTCTCTTCCCAAATCTTGTAACTCCTTTCCATGGAGCAACACGTAATAATACATGATCCCCAATGTCAAATTCCACGTCCTTTCGATGAAGATCCACATAACTCTTTTGTCGATCCTGTGTCGTTTGTATACGTTGTCGAATCGTTAGGATCTTCCCTGTAGTCATTCGTACCAACTCTAGTCCCAACAACGTTGCTTCTCCCACCTCATCCCAACATACTGGAGAGTGACACTTTTGTCCATACAATGCTTCAAAGGGAGCCACACCTATACTTGCCTGATAACTGTTGTTATAGGAGAATTCCACTAATGGTAGGTACTTATCCCAACTTCCTTTGAAATCTAGGACACAAAGTCTTAATAGATCTTCAAGAGTTTGAATAGTCCTCTCTGATTGCCCGTCCGTTTGAGGATGGTATGCCGAACTGAACCGTAAATCCGTGCCCATAACTTTTTGCAAGCTAACCCAAAATCTTGAAGTGAATCTTGGGTCACGATCCGAAACTATGGATACTGGCATGCCATGCAACCTTACAATCTCATTCACGTACATATTAGCAAGACGTTGAAGGGAATATGTCTCCCGTATCGACAAGAAATGAGCAGACTTGGTTAGTCTATCAACTATAACCCAAATAGCATTTATGCCTTGAGAAACCGTGGGAAGACCCGTAACGAAATCTATGGTAATGTGTTCCCACTTCCATTTCGGAATCTCAAGTGGTTGCAATGAACCTTTTGGTATTTGATGCTCCGCCTTTACACGTTGACAAGTTAAACACCTCGAGATAAACTTTGCAATCTCTCTCTTCATATTGTTCCACCAAAATGCATGTCGAAGATCACGATACATTTTAGTACTTCCAGGATGGATTGCAAATGGTGTATTGTGTACCTCCATCATGATCTTTTACTTCAAATCAGAATCGTTAGGAACACAAAGTCTGGAGTGGACTCGAAGTATTCCTTCTTCATCGATTCTTGCTTCTGGAATAGCACCTTCTTGCACTTTCTTCTTCATACGCATCAGCTCCGGGTCTGTAGCTTGAGCAACTTTAACTTTATCGATTAAAGTTGGTTCTACGCGTATACTTGACATCATCGCACTCATTCCTACATATGATCTTCTACTCAACGCGTCAGCTACTACGTTTGCTTTTCCAGGATGGTATTGAATAGTGTGGTCTTAATCTTTCAACAGCTCGAGCCAACGTCGTTGCCGCATGTTGAGTTCTTTTTGAGTGAAGAAATATTTAAGGCTTTTATGGTCTGAATATATCTCCACCTTCTCCCCATATAGATAGTGCCTCCAGATCTTTAGCGCAAAAACGACTGCTGCCAACTCTAGATCATGAGTAGGATAATTCCTTTCATATTCTTTAAGTTATCGCGAGGCATAGGTTATGACTTTTCCACGTTGCATGAGAACACATCCTAACCCTTTGCCTGAAGCATCGCTGTAGATAACAAATCCATCCGAACCAGATGGCATGGTCAAAACAGGTGCCGAAATGAGTCTCCTCTTAAGCTCTTGAAAACGCTTCTCGCATTCCTCGCTCCATACGAATTTGATATCTTTCCGAGTCAGCTGAGTTAATGGGGTAGCGATTCAAGAAAATTCTTACACGAATCTCTGATAATAACCAGCTAAGCCTAGAAAGCTACGTATTTCGATTACTGACTTAGGTTGTTCTCAACTGTGACTCATATCTCAATCTTGGATATCACGTCACAATGGCACCTATCAGTTTACTACCGCACAAATATGACGCCCCCTATGGAGAGTCTGGCTTCGATGCATTTCACTAAGGAAGTCACCAGATAGAGGCTCGGTTATCAACTTCTATAGTTGGGTTTTTAACTCCTGAAGTTCAATAGGAGTCATTCGATATGAGATTTTAGAAATGGGTTTTGTACCGGGTTTAAAGTCGATACAAAATTCAATATCACGCTCTGGGAGTAAGCCAAGAAATTCTTCAGGAATTACGTCAAAAATTTTACTAACAACAAAAATATGATTCAAATCTGACGTATTTTTGTTCAAGTCCATGACATGGCTAAGAAAGATTGACATCCATTTTTCAATAAACGAATGACTTTACGGCTTGATATGACAGTGATTGAATTCGAATAACAGGTTGCTTAGGAATATGAAAACTAACAACCTTACGAAAGCAATCAATTTTGGCATGATGTGTAGTTAACCAATTAATTCCTAAAATCACATCAAAAGAAAGTATCTTTAAAGAGATAAGGTCAACAGGTAATGTGATGGTGCTAACTTGGATCAAACAAGATTTATAAACAGTGGATGTAACGAAAGTTTCTCCTAACGGAGTTTCAACAGATAAGTCAAAGTCTAATTTTCTCCGGAGTCAATTTTAAACGTTGAGTATAAGCAGGAGAGATAAATGAATGGGTAGAACCGGTATCTAATAAGGTATAGACTTCGCAAAAATTTATAATTAACTAACCCGTGCTAACTTCGTTCGGGTTCCTCGTATTCTGACCAGTCACGAAAAACGATCTTCCAGGAACCGTTGACTTTGACTTTTCTGGGACAACTTTTTGAGTCACCACCCCCGTTGGACTTGGTTTCACTACAGTGCAATCTCGAGCGATATGTCCTTCCTTTCCACAGTTGTAACATACCTTAAACTGTTGTGGGCAGTTTGGGCTGATATGTCCTTCTTTTTCGCACTTATAGCATATGACCGGTGGTCATCCTCCTCCCTTGGAACCAGTTGTTGCTGGTGCTGACGTCTTAGTATTATCATTGTTGAATCTCCTCTTTTTAAAATCTCCTCCCGACTCGCTTCTTCTATTTTCATAGCCACGATTACCACCAGAGTGGTTGCCGTTCTTGTCTGTATTTTTCTTTCTCTGTTGGTTATCATTGTTCTGATGACTGTTGTCATTGGTATGATCTTGGTTGTGGTCCCTCGGTTGACCATACTCGTTATCTCGCTCTAATAATTGAGCCCTGTTGACAACATCTAAATAGAGAGAAAATTTATGAGAAATGAGATATTGACGTATGCCGGGTTTCAAACCTCTCAGAAACATCCGCGTCATACGTTCCTTATTCTCCACCAAATGAGGTGCAAACCTGGACAACTAAGCAAATTTTGCCTCGTACTGGGACACCGTCATGTTATTCTGCTCCAGTCTAATAAACTCTACCTCCTTTATATGGCGAATACTTTCAGGAAAGTATTTTTCGTTGAAAAGTTTCTGAAACGTTTCCCAAGACATGTTGAGTGCGGCAGGCTGGGTCCGTTTCACAGACTCCCACCAGTAGTCTGCCTCGCCACGAAACATAAAGGTGGCGAATGGAAACTTCTATTCCTCCGTGCATCCCAAGACATCGAATATCTTGGTAATTTGCTTGACCCACGTTTCCGCCATGATCGGATCCGGCTTTCCCTTAAATTTTGGTGGTCCCAACTCTTTAAACTGCTTAGCCGTGACAAACCGTGAATTGCTATCATTTCCTCCTGTATTTTGAATACGAGTCTCCTTCGTTTGATTTTGCATGAACTGCAAAAAGCTTCTAAACATCCCATCGTTCATCATCTGCTTATTGGTGCTGTTCACAGGAGGAACATTGCCAGCCTGTTGCACGTTCTCCTCGTTGGTGAGTACATATGTCTCCACGGTTTCATTTACTCCACTGTTAACATTCTTAGTCGACCTTCTCAAATACTGCCATAAAACAAGGGTTAATTTAACAAATTAACAAATCACATAATATCCCTATATCATGACCGACCAACAAATAAGCTTAGGTAGGACACACTAGCGAAGGATTTACTCGTCTCCCCCCTCCTAGTTCTATTCCCCGATCTCCGCCAGAGATCATATCCCTAAGCTCTGATACCAACTGTGACGCCCCCAAAATAGGTCCAATCCATCCAACCCATTCTGAGTCGCCAAATACATGGTACAGAAAATAACTACAACTTTATTATTACAATTGTCGTGCAAAATACGACAACACATATACTGTGAGTTTGAATACAAAAATTGTCATCTAGACAGTATTCATACTCAATTAAGTCCTCATTATACTTATTGATACACTATTTTACAAAATAGTGAGGACTACTAAAATAACTGTCTTGAATCATCATTCCACACCCCGACTAGTACTCGCTACATTCTCGCTTCCTGAGAAGAAAAATGGAACAACAAGGAAAAGGGTGAGCTCAACTAGCCTAGTAAAGAACATTATGACTAAGATAACATAGAACAAATTATCGTTAGTCTTCAACAGGAAAAAATATAATAGAATACAATAGACAACAAGTTTTAAATCAATATTCGCAGCGAAAAATAATAATTCATAGAAGTGTTACGTAGAGAATGAAATCTACGATTATCTATGAATTTAAAAGCCCATCATCAACATTTTATCCCTGTAACATCAATCAATAAATATCTTGAATCAAATAGTCATCTTTGCAGTACAGGCCAAAGATATTCATCAGTTGGTCATGTTCACCTCAACACCTGTTCATCTTTGCACTACGGGCCAAAGATATTCATCAGAAATCATTCATCTTTGCACTACAGGCCAAAGATATTCAGTTATATCATCATTTAAGACTGAGGATGATGAAAAATATTTTAAAGAAAACGAATCCAGTGAAGCAAAAGAACAAATATAAAGGATTCGTATTACAGTTTATCCATGTCCAAAAATACCTCATAAACAATCATAGTGGAGTAAAATTCAAGAATGATCAAAACATGGATACAATCAAAGCTAGTATGCAGAATAGATATTTTGGACAAAAAGAAGAAAATTTTATTTTTCGGTGAATAGTGCCGTATTCGTGAATAGTACCGTATACGTGAATAGTGTCGTATACGTGAATAGTAACTCCGACACCAAAAGATAGAAATTTCACAAAAAACATCATTATGCTTCGTGAATAGTACTCGTGAATAGTAACTCGTGAATAGTAACTCGTGAATAGTAACTCATGAATAGTAATCTCGACATGAAAAAGTTTCAAATTTGATAAAAAATTCAGATTAATACTTCGGCATAATGATATTGAAGAAAATAATATCATTTAAGAAGAAATAATATCCCTTACCTCGGAAAGACGGTACTTCTGACTGGAAAACTAGATATAGTGCTGAAGGAAACTTGCACCGTATAGCAACACTCAAAGTATCAAGTACTCACAAGAATACGCTCGATATAGAGAGAGAAATAGAGAGAAACTTGTGTTTCTGGTGTGATTTTCAATTCTAACCTAAGCACCCTATTTATAGGAAAATGCTTAGAACACCAAAGCAGAAAATTAAATATAATAATATTATATTTACAAAATTGTCAAGCCCACCTTAGAAGATCTGAATTCAGCCCATTCTTATCACATGTTGAGCCCACTAATTTGCAAAAAACGTTTTTTTTAAAATAATAATTAAAACTTCCAAAAATTAATTATTTCGGAACTTCAATAATTCATAATAAATAGCTCTTTTATCAAAAAATTCAAATTTTGCGATTTTTTTTATAGAAAATTCAATTCTCTACAACTTTGCAGAAGAAAGTTTTTCTAAATTCCAAACAAAAATTGACCGAAATCCACAAACGGGCGATTTTACAGTCAATAATAAATTTTTGGTCAAGAATTATGTCCACCAACACACAAAACATGTGTTAATCATTTAATGCCACAAAAATACTCTTCCTCATATACTCATATATTCCACATTCATTGTAAAAATATCACCATCAATATATTATTAAAATAATATATTCAAATAAATTATTTTATCAGAAAAAGATAAAATATTAATTTTTAACAATTGACACATTAAAAATTTTCTCCATCTATATCCACATAATATCAATATTTTTCTCATCATATAAATTAATAATTAATTATACACAAATAATATTAAGAATCACAGTACTGGAAATCAGGCCGTTCCCAGGAAGGAGGGGGCTTTCCAATAAGGATTTCTCCTTACTGGCGCGCAATTAGATGACCAAATCTCTCCTTAGATAGAACTTTATAGACATTGTCAATAATGTTATCTAATAATATTATTCAGATAATATGAATTATTGCTCCGATAATGGAAAATACTATGTAGTGACAATTATCAACGTAGCAATTATTTAATCAATAAAATAAAATATTGAACATTAATTACTGTAAGCATTATTGAGTAGTGCCTTCTTACGTAAGAATCAATAATTGGTGCAATACCGTGTGCTACTGTGCAACAACGCGTATTACCGTGCTTTAACCACCGGGTATTCCAACAGTATTAACGGTAACAACTACGCCGTTATTTATAAACAACTTATTTTTGTCGTTTTCTTCATCCGATCGCTTTCCGTTATGGGGCCCACAAAAGACTGCGCCGTCGTACGAATATTCTCCGACAGTAAGAATATTCCACGACTAAGCGAATATTCTCCGACAACAATGAATATTTTATAACCACTTGCTTATTTAAAATATTTGCGCATTTTACCCATAACTAACCACATTAATCAAATCAACCCTTACTATTTCAGAATAATAAATAGAGGAAATTAAATTTCATTTATTAATAATTTGGGGTCTTACACAAAGCATCTATGATTCTTCTTCAAACTTGGATAGTTAGGAAAAATGTACCCCTCCTGTCCACAATTTTAGTATACAGTCTTCCCTTTGAGACAGACTCCCATATGAGTCTTCCCACAGGTTTTGCAGGCCTCTATTCTCCTTTTCGGATCTCCTTGCTTCACCCCGGTATTCCCAGAGTTAAACACTTTTCGCTTCTGTCCCTCGCCACTCCTGCTGGCTCCTTCTATCTTTACTCCCCCATCAACCTTCCCCTTATTCTTCTTGTCTTTGTGGTATTGGCTTAGAGTCTCGCTACCACCTTCGTCGATTATCGCCTTCTCTAAAATAGTCCCAAATGAAGTACTTTAGAACATAGAAATACGGTTATAGATCCTGGGTTTCAAGCCCTGCTCGAACCGTTGAGCTTTTCTAACCTCGGTGTCCACTTGGTGTGGAGAAAATCTCGCCAGTTCATTAAACTTGGCAGTGTATTGGGGAACCGTCATATCCCCTTATTTCAAGTCAAGAAACCGCATGTCCATCCTTCCATGCATACTTGTGGGAAACTAGTTCTCGAAGAAAATCTCCTTGAACCTTACCCACGTTATATTCTCTATAACATCTCTAGCCTGGTTAGCTTCCCACCAAAAATTGGCTTCCCCCTTCATTGTCGACATCGAGATTTTTTATTTGTCCCTTTTCATTTCTTGTTCCTTGTTCTTTGGTGTTCTCATGTTAGGTGAGATTTGTTTGAAAAAATAAGTGAAAAAGGTCCGACATGTATCATGTCGATGATGGACTGTTAAGAGTCGCCAGTTGGTTTTTTATATGTTTATACTAACACAATTGAGAAAATGTTTGTACATTGACCCAGTGATGTGACACTACTAAACGGGTATGTGAAACCGAGATTTATTAAGGTGCAGGGGCTTGATTATGCGGAGGGAAGGTGTTAGGTACCCCGCCGACATCCGTGTTACCATGGTGACCGCCACTTTTTAAGAAACTGTTATATGAATGTGTGTGTGTAGGTCAATGTGCTATTTATGGAAGTAGTGTGATGTGAAGCCCCCAAAATAGGTATACATCATCCATTTTGAGTAACCAAATACATGGTACAGCAACAACTACAACATCATTACAACAATGATCGTGCAAAATACGACAACACATAAACTATGAGTTTAAATACAAATATTATCTTCTAGACAATATCCACACTCAAATAAATCCTCATTACAATTATTGAAATATTATTTTACAAAATAATGAGGACTGCTAACACAACTGACTGGAAACATCACTCCACATTCCGACTAGTTCTCGCTATATTCTCGCCTCCTAAGAAAAATGGAACAAAAAGGAAAAGGGTTAGCTCAACTAGCCTAGTAAAAAATATTATGACTAAGATAGTATACAACAAATTATCATTAGTCTTCAACAGGGAAAAATCTGATAAAATATAATAGACAACAAGTTTTAGATCAACAACTGCAGCAGAAATAACAATCCATTAGAAGAGTCAAGTAGAGAATGAATTCTACTATCTTCTAAGATTTAAAAGTCCATTATCAATATTTTATCCTTGTAACATCAATCAATATACATCTTGCATCAAATATTCATCTTTGCACTACGAGCCAAAGATATTCATCAATTAATCATTCATCTTTGCACTACAGGCCAAAGATATTCAGTAATATCATCATTTAGGACTGAGGATGATGAAAAATATCTTAAAGAAAATGAATCCAGTGAGACAAAAGGACAAATATTAGGGATTCGTACTACAGTTTATCCAAGTTCAAAAATGCTCCATAATAATCCATAGTGGAGTAAAATTCAAGAATAAAGATCTAAACATGGATACAATCAAAGATAGTAACCACAATAGACATCTTGGACAAAAAAGAGAAAATTTCATTTTTTTGTGAATAAAATTTCATTTTTCTGTGAATAATGTCGTATTTGCGAATAGTATCGTATACGTGAATAGTACCGTATACGTGAATAGTAAACCCGACACAAAAAAATAGAAATTCCACAATAAAATTCATATCAATATTTCGACATAATGATATTAAAGGAAATAATATCATTTACGAAAAAAATAACATCCCTTAACTCAAAATAACAGTACTTCTGATCGGAATATCGGATGTAATGCCGATGGAAACTTACACTGAATAACAACTCTCAAAGTATCTAAATACTCACAAAAATACGCTCGATAATATAGAGAGAAAACATATGAATTCTGGTGTGATTTTCAATTCTAACCTAAGGGCCTATTTATAGGAAAATGCTAGAACGCCAAAGGAGACTAAATTATAAAATAATATTATTATTATTACAATTCAAGAAAGCCAATGACCAGTACTCCACTTTTGAAAAGAAGAAAAACTCAGCACATTTCAACAAAGGACAAGAGTGGGGCCCACCCATTTTTAATAAAAACATTTATTTTTGAAACTTCAATAATTCATAATAAATAGCCCTTTTATAAGAAAAATTCGAATCTCATGTCCTTTCCATAGGAAATTTAATTCTCTACAACTTTGTAGAAGAATTTTTTTTTTAAATTCCAAACAGAAAATGTCCGAAATTCACATACAGATGAATTTTAATACCTCCATTCTGATAAAATACTGATAAAATACCTCAGCATTAATTCCTTCATTTTTAACCACATAAAATAAATATATCCACATAAAATAAATATTTTCTTATCATATAAATTAATAATTAATTATTCATAAATAATATTACAGAATCACAATTATAACAACCAGGTAGTTCCCAAGAAAGAGGGAGCTTTTCGATAAGGATTTCTACTTACTGGCGCACAATTAGGTGACCAAACCTCTCCTTAGACAGAACTTCCTTAGACGTTGCCAATAATACTATCTAATAATATTATTTAAATAATATAAATTATTGATCTGATAATAGAAAATATTGTGCAGTGACAATTATTGAAATAATAATAATATAAAATATCAAAGTAGCAATTATTGAATCAATAAAATAAAATATTAAACAGTAATTACAATAATAATTATTGAGTAGTGTCTTCTTACGTAAGGATCAATAATTCAACAATACTGTGCAATATCGTGTGTTGTTGTGCATCCACGCGTATTACTGTATTTTAATCACCAGGTATTCTAACAGTGTTAACGGTAACAACTGCGCCGTTATTTATAAAAACTCAAACTTGTCGTTTTCTTCATCTGAACATTTTCTGTAATGGGGCCCACAAATGACTGCGCCATCGTACGAATATTCCCCGACAGCAAGAATATTCCACGACGAATATTTTTCGACAAGAATAAATATTTTTTAACCACTTGCTTATTTTGAAAAATTTGCACATTTCACCCATAACCAAAGCATTATATCAGATTAACACGTTATTATTCAAAATAATAATTAGAGGAAATTCGATTTTATTTATAAAAAGTTGGGGTCTTACAACCTCATTTCCTTATGAAATTTCGTCCTCAAAATTGACGTACGTACCTGGTATTTCGAAAAGGTGAGGATATCTCACTTTCATTTCTGATTCTAACTCCCAGGTCATTTCTTCAATAGCATGGTTCCTCAACAAAACCTTAACTTGTGGTATAACCTTGGTGCGTAGGACATGTTCTTTCCTATCCAAGATCTTAATAGGTACCTCCTCGTACGTTATATCTTTGGCTATCTCGCCTGGTTCTAACTCAATTTTGTGGTTCGGGTCTTTCACATATTTATGAAGCATAGATATTTGAAAAATATTATGAACACGAGACATGTTTGGAGGTAATGCGAGTCTATAGGCCACATTTACTATTCGATCAAGAATCTCAAATGGACCAACAAATCTTAGATTAAGCTTTCCTCTCTTTCCAAATCTTGTAGCTCCCTTCCATGGAGCAATACGTAATAATACATGATCCCCAATATTAAATTCCACGTCCTTTCGATGAAGATCCGCATAACTTTTTTGTCGATCCTGTGCCATTTGTATACGTTGTCGGATCATTTGGATCTTCTCTGTAGTCATTCGTACCAACTCTGGTCCCAATAACATTGCTTCTCACACCTCATCCCAGCGTATTGGAGAGCGACACTTTCGTCTATACAATGCTTTAAATGGAGTCATGCCTATACTTACTTGATAACTGTTATTGTAGGAGAATTCCACCAATGACAAGTACTTATCCCAACTCCCTTTGAAATCTAGAACACAGAGTCTTAATAGATCTTCAAGAGTTTGAATAGTCTTTTCTGATTGCCCATCCGTTTGAGGATGGTATGCTGAACTGAATCGTAAATCCGTGCTCATAGCTTTCAGCAAGCTAACTGTAACGACCCCAAAATTCATACAATAATATTCTCCTTCGCGATCGTCAACAAAATAACTTTAATCTATATTTACATAATTATTCGATGATAAATTACTAATATGCAATTTTTTTTTAAAACTTTTATACATTTCCTTCTGTCTTTCCCTAAATCGTAACCTTTACATTACATCTTTTCGATTCAAACTTATATCATGAATCGTTACAACAAAATGACTATACAAAGTCTTACATTATAACTAAATATCCATATACATTTGATAGCTCAACTTACAATTCAACGACATGTTACATTCAAAATATGAAATACATTTCTCATAAAACATAAGTAATCTTCGTGAATATAGATCTCTATAACTCACTTAGCATATATCTTTACCTTAAAATCTTGACCTGCAAAAGTGGTTATTTATAAGAGTGAGCTCGACAGCCTAGCTAAATCTAACTGTTTTCATGTATCATATAACACATAATAATTTGCTCAACATACATCTCATAATAATTAAAGTAACATGGCATATATGCTTTTAATTCACATAGCAAATATAAGGATTGAGTTCCTTACTCAATCATCATTATTTAACCAAAACAATGTAGTCATAAATTGACTTTAACATTTTATGATTTCAACATGTATAACATATCACGCAATTTAAAACAGTTCATCAAGTTCACGTAGAAAATAGGAAACGAAATACTTACCTTGATCGTTGTTTACCAATAACAGTTTAACAGCTTACAGATATCTGCACTTCACGTGCATTATATAGTCATTCACATTAACTATTAGTCACATAGCAATGCATAGTAGTTGTAATGTAAACTTTACTCTACGTCTCATAACCCTTCCTATCATAAATACACAATGTTCAACTTAATTGTGTTAACTTTCAACTTATATCTCACTGTATTTCATATTTGAAGTTCATTCAAGTGCTCAAGTCTTGCTAGGACTACTTATTAGTTTTATATTAAATCCATTCCGTATCTTATAATATTCATTTCAATTGAATTGAAACACTTTTTAAGTTCATTAACACTTATCACGGCGTTTTGACGTTTATTTGTCACACGCCCGATTTGCCTCTCTTGTGTATCCTCACTATGCTTCTATAACTTATCTAACATATTATTTATTAATGTTAAGCATCATTATAATTACTAACATTCATTTTTTATAACTTAGAATAATATCTTTTATCGTCAGAAGCACTATACTAGCATATGTGCATGCCTGACGCTCTCCGATTGCCCCCGAAAACACAATAGTCCTAAAGATGACCATTTTAACTCCTGTTACAGACCTCAAATTGAAAAACTTAAAGAATAAAAGTTGTAGGTCTACTCGTCCTCATTTCGTATCATCTTGAATCACCTCAATCGAAGTTCGTATGAGAAAGTTATGGCCATTTTACTATAAGAGGTCAAAACTCTCTGACCCAGACTTCTGTTCCGGCGCCGCGGCGCGAGAATTATGCTAAACAGTGGCGTTGGGGCGTGAATTTTAGCACTAGGGCATGAATTATTGGTGCTGGTGTGTGAATTTCGGCACTGGGGCACCAAAACTTGCAGAACCCAACCACTGGAGAACATAACAACTAATTTCTGCCTATTACTTAATTTCTAACACTAATTAACATGTATAACTTATGCAAATTACACATACACACTACTTAATCATGCATATACGAATTACCAACGACTAAATCATGATTCTAGAAATCTTAAATTTTGAAAGCACGGATTAAATATCAAAACTCCATAGTTAACATATTTTAACACAGTAAACACAATAAATTCTAATAACCACCATTTGGTTTACTTTAACTACGATTCTCTGAACTTCTCAACAGCAGAATTAACATGTTCATAGTTTTAATTTCCCAATTAGCTACCAACAATTTATTGATTTTGATCTTCTTAACAACCAAACTAATGAATATTTTGACTGTTAATAGCCATGTACCGGAACATATACTGAAAAATAGTTTCCTTCCTTTTAATCAAAATTAACATAACCCTTCATGTTTAAACACTACTTCCAACATCATACACCCACAAAACACCATAGTTCAGTTATATAACAACTACTACAGATTTTTGTAAAAACTTTATATTTATAGTGAAATAGAAGAACACAGACTTTACTATCACGATGTAAAACATATATGATTATGGGAAAATACCTTCTTGTTGCTTTGAAATTACTTGCTAACCACTAAGAAACGTTTTGGAAATACAGAACCCTTTCTCTCAATTTTCTCTGATACTTCTCTCTCAAACCCTCTGTAATTCTCCTTATTAGAAAACTTCTATTTTTCTTCTTATGCTTAAGCCAAATGCATTATACGTAAACTAAAACTAACCCAAACGCACGTCTTATTCAAACATTTAAAACCAACACTACTAATGGCCTTATTAATTCAGCGGTTACCATAATTATTATATATTATTTATATTTTATTTATTTAATTTATATTATTAATAAATCAAATTTAAAAATTCAAAAGCCATAAGGCTCCGTTTGGCAAGACTCTTTAAAATTAAAGACTTAATATATTTAAGCCTTGTTTAACAAACTAAATTAAAATTACTTTAATTTATTTTAATAACTACTTATAATATAGTTATTTGTCACCTTTAATTAAGTTTTCAAACTTAATTTAATTAATTAATAACAATTTATTAATTAAATCATTAAATCACAAAACTCAATACAAATAATTACCCATCAAAAATGAAATATCAATATAATAATTTATTTAATCATTATAAACTCTCTAACTTAATTATTAAATTAAACTAGAATATTATCTCATATCCTTAATTTCCTTAACTCATTAATTATTTATTAAACAAATAATTAACCAAATTAAATCGAATCAATTAAACAAATATTTACTCAATAATAAACACATCCATTAAAAATTTATATAATTCAATAAATATTTAAATATTATAATTAAAAATCTGGATTGTTACATTAATCCAAAATCGTGAAGTGAATCTTGGGTCACGATCCGAAACTATGGATACTGGCATGCCATGTGATGAGTGAGTTTTAAACTCATAATTGAGTGCGTTTGAGCTTAATCTTTTGGTTTATTTTAAGTATTTGTGTCTATTCATGCATGTTTTACGTTGTTCTGTAGGAATTGGGACAAAAGTTACTTGGATCGACGTTTGGGGTGGCTAGATTCGCGTTTTCGGCTTGCCATTTACATAACAGTAACTTCAGAGCCAATTTGAGTATTTCTTTGTACCTTATTTCGAAAACCTTAAAGAATCAAAGTTGTAGATCTACTTCTCCTCTTTTTGGATCATCTTGAATCATCGAAATCGGAGTTCGGACGAAGAAGTTATGGCCATTTTTCCAAAGGACGTCGGAGTAAAAAATGTCAAAACATGGGACCAGCACCGGGGCGCCCAAAATAGGCCTATGCCCAGCACCGGGGCGCTGGGGAGGAGTGGTTGAGCGTTAAGCCCAGTACTGGGGCGCTGGGGAATGGCTTGGTGATGGCCTGGACGCGTTTTTGGGAGAATTTTGACACCTTTTGGACTCCAAATTGGATTGGGTTTGTTCCTAAGCTAAAAATTGGACTTGTAACCTATAAATACATGATGTAAGGCATAAAATAAAGAGAGATTACATAGATTAGATTAGAGATACACTTCATTAGATTAGACATTAACCCTAGTTCTTATTAGTTTTGGAGATTGAAACAACTTGGAGATCATTAAAGATCAAGAGCAGGATCAAGAGGGGAGCATTAGATTTGCTGACAACAGATTATATTCCCTTTTCTTCTCATACTTTTATCTTTTAATGTCTATTCAGTTGTGGATTCTTAGTTTTAATTCATTAATTATGAACTAACTCTTTTATTAAGATTTCAATTGAACCTTTTATGTTTATGAATTAATTATTTGATTTATTCCATTTATTTATGTCAAAGTGAATTGTTTATCTTGTCTTGTGCTTATTGTTTAATTATTTGATCAGTAATTACCTTGTTACTCTAGAAGAAATTGGAAGAGAAATTCTAGGGTTAGAACTGGGCATGATAACATGTGACTTAGTTATTTGCATGGTGAATAATTTGGTTTGTGAATTGAATGAAAATATCTGTTCACCGCATGTAACACATAAGGAATTGGAATTGAAGGAGTTTAATTCAATTGTTTTGCAGAGGAATATAGCAAGATTAATCTGAATTAAATAGAAGTCAATTGCTCACTTGGAAAAGAACTTTTGGCATTTGAGAATTCCTGTTAACAATTCAGTAGACATAATAATTGGGATAATTTGATAATTGATTTATAGTTCATAATTGGGGATATTGAAGTCTTAATCTTTATTTATTTGAATTAATTTTAGAGTAATCTAATTTTAATTGATTAATTCAGTTTTCTTAATTAGAAAAAATCACAATTTATTGTTGTTTAAATAAAATTGATTTGGTTAAGAGTTAGTACTTGGTAATTTTTATTAAATAATTTCTCGTGAGAACGATACTTTTCTTATCACTTTATTACTTGTTGACCGTGCATACTTGCACGCATATTTTGATTGTGAAATCGATCAACAAGTTTTTGGCACCCCTGCCTGGGAATCAATTTAATATTTATTTACCAATATTAATTTCAATCAAATTAGTCTTTATTTAAACATTTTTATTTTTATTTTTAATTCTCTTCCTATATTTCTCTCTTTTCAGGTACCATGGATGACTTTGCGAATCAATGATCATACACGAACATGACTCAACCAAGGGAAACAGAGATTGACGGACTCGTGACACTGACAGCATTAGCAGCACAAGTGGCCGCAATGGCTAAGCCAATGGAAATATGAAGTCCATCATCCACACAGTAAGTAGCAATGTGTTGTGAGTTATGTGCTGGGAGTCATGCTACAGATCATTGTGCCATCAATTTGGAATCGACTCAGTTCGTAGGGAGCTATAATCGATCTACCCAACCTTACTTGAATCAAAACGCATATAATCCGGGTTGGAGAAATCATCCGGGGTTTTCATGGAGTAACAATCAAGCCCAAGCTCAAGTGCCTAGACAACAAAATACATCCGTATTTCAAAATCAGACTCAACAACAACCAGAGAGGAAATCGAGTTGGGAAGAAGCCTTGAAAAAATTTATTAGAGCATCCGACAAAAGGAACGAGGAATAAGACAAAAATTTGAATCAAATAGAGCTGAATATGCAAAGCCAAGGTGCATTGATCAAGAATATGGAAAATCAATTGGGGCAGATAGAACATGCGTTGAACAACCATCCTCAATACACTTGGTCCTATGACATGGATTTCGAGACTGATGGTGAACTCGAACCAAATCTGCAATCGGATGTGCCAAATGCTATAGATGTTGAAAGAGAAGAGAGACTCGGGGACCAAGAAAAGGAGATCGGCGAAGATCTAACTTTGAGTACCAACGAAGATGAGCCAATTTTGATAGTGACCCACGTACCTCCTCCACCAAAGTTTAAGAATTTGGGCAGTTTTGCAAAACCATGCCCAATTGGCAGTCATATCATAGGCAAAGCTCTTTTTGACATAAGAGCTAGTAAAACTGTGGAGTCATGGTGGGTTGAAAAGGAGAAGATAGAGTAAGAGCCCATTGTGTTTGACAAGTTTTCATGCCATAATTTGATCACAAACACAATAGGGAAAGAACGTAGTGGTTTACCGTACTTAATGGGGATCCTATCTACAAAGAGCATGCTAGGTGACTTTAATTCAAGGTTCTTTGTTAATGGGAACCTCCCAAAAGAGACATTATTACTGATGGATGGAGGGTTCCTCAATTTTCGTAGGGGAATTGGATAGAGAATTGAAGAAGTCAGGCTGAGACTATAAAACAAGCGCTTATTGTGAAGCAACCCAAGTTTAATTTTTAATTTTAGTTTTTATTAGGTTTTATATTAGTAGTTTTGAATTTGCATTTATTTAGAATTTAATAAAATTGTTTCTATCATGGTTTATAGGTTATTCAAGTCAAATTCAAGTGTGGTGCCCAATTTGTTCCATGTGTCTAGCCTATTCTCCAAACTTAACGGACAAGGAGGAAGATTGCTATATTTTCAAGGAAGTCCTCTGCTTTAATTTTTTCTACTTTAGTCATTGAGGACAATGTCTAGTCTAAGTTTGGGGGCATTTTAGTGTCGTATTGCTTATAGTTAGTTATCTTCATGGTAGTTCATTTGTTTTATGTGTTAGCATTGTGTTTTTTTAGGTTGTATATAATACATGGTAGTTATTTGCATATTCATATATGTGTTGCATTAGTACGAGTTCATGTAGTATAATTGCATTTTTTTTGCATGAAACTGTGTGATAGGTTGACGTGGTCTTAGCTGGGTCTATGATAAGATTGGTATTAATTGTTAACTTGAACAGTCTTGATAATTGATGATGAGTTCTAATTTTAATCATATGATAATCTGAGCCTGTCTTAAACTTATGTAACCGGTTAGCACTTAAAGTTTAACTATTTTAACCACTTGGTTCAAGGGTTTCATAATTTGTTTCTGAGGGGAAATCTTTGTTAAAATTTATGAAAATTAGTGAACTGGCGGTAAAGGTTGGAATGACGTAAAAGCTTGAGTTTGGGGGAATCTATGGGATATATATATCGCAAAAAGAAAAAAAAAGAATAGATGAAAAGAAAAAGAAATAGAAAATCCAGAAAAAAAGAAAAAAAAATGAATAAACACCGTGGCATTCTTGTCTAGTTTTGTGGCCTTTGTTACTTAAGTAAGTAGGCCCGAGGGGATTGTCTTTACACCTGGCGCCCTAAGGTCTTAATGGCTTGGGAGTCGTTGGTCAAAAGCTTATTAAGGTAGCACTGAAAAGCTTAAGGGAATAAGACATTGCACATCCATGAGAAAAAAAAATGAATAAAACACGAGAAAGAGCAAAAATGCCCTCGTGGTTGAAAAAAAGTATAGATAAATCTTGTATTTACCCTTAGACTTAGTAATTGCCTAGTTTTAACTGGAGTTGTCATGTTCACAAAAGTAATTGAATTGGAACTGAAATTTTCCTTCTAAGAAGTTTATTATGTGATTATTTTGAACTGTAGTTGGTTAGAATGGTTAATAAGCACACACGCACAACATGTGTGATGACAAGTTTGGATTGACTAACTGGTTAGAGTGATGGACTTTGACTTGATTGGATATATTATTTGAGTATCATTGGTATCTTTGAGGCCTGTTGCTATATATCATATTGATTTATTACTGGATTCGTAGGTATATTAGGAAGTAGATCATGCATATGCATTCATGTAGTTGAGTTTGGTTGTTTATATTTAGTTCTTTTGTGTTTTTGCTTGAGGACAAGCAAATGTTTAAGTTTGGGGGTATTTGATGAGTGAGTTTTATACTCATAATTGAGTGCGTTTGAGCTTAATCTTTTGGTTAATTTAAAGTATTTATGTCTATTCATGCATGTTTTACGTTGTTCTGTAGGAATTGGGACAAAAGTTACTTGGATCGACGTTTGGGGTGGCTAGATTCGCGTTTTCAGTTTGCCGTTTACACAGCAGTCACTTCAGAGCCAATTTGAGTATTTCTCCTTACCTTATTTCGAAAAACTTAAAGAATGAAAGTTGTAGATCTACTCATCCTATTTCCGGATCATCTTGAATCATCGAAATCGGAGTTCGGACAAAGAAGTTATGGCCATTTTTCCAAAGGAGTCGTAGCAAAAAATGTCAGAACATGGGACCAGCGCCGGGGCCCAAAATAGGCCTATGCCCAGCGCCGGGGCACTAGGGAGCAGTGGTTGAGCGTTAAGCCTAGCGCTGGGACGTTGGAGAAAGGCTTGATGATGGCCTGGACATATTTTTGGGCGAATTTTGACACCTTTTTGACTCCAAATTGGATTGGATTTGTTCCTAAGCTAAAAATTTGACTTGTAACCTATAAATACATGATGTAAGGCATAAAATAAAGAGAGATTACATAGATTAGATTAGAGATACACTCTATTAGATTAGACATTAACCCTGGTTCTTATTAGTTTTAGAGATTGAAACAACTTGGAGATCATTGAAGATCAAGAGCAGGAGCAAGAGGGGAGCATCAGATTTACTGACAACAGATTCTATTCTCTTTTCTAATCATACTTTTATCTTTTAATGTCTATTCAGTTGTGGGTTCTTGGTTTTAATTCATTTATTATGAACTAACTCTTTTATTAAGATTTCAATTGAACATTTTATGTTTATGAATTAATTATTTGATTTATTCTAATTATTTATGTCAAAGTAAATTGTTTATCTTGTCTTGTGCTTATTGTTTAATTATTTGATCAGTAATTACCTTGATACTCTAGAAGGAATTGGAAGAGGAATTCTAAGGTTAGAACTGGGCATGATAACATGTGACTTAGTTATTTGCATGGTGAATAATTAGGTTTGTGAATTGAATGGAAATATCTGTTCACCGCATGTAACACATAAGGAATTGGAATTGAAGGAGTTTAATTCAATTGTTTTGCATATGAATATAGCAAGATTAATCTGGATTAAATAGAAGTCAATTGCTCACTTGGAAAAGGACTTTTGGCATTTGAGAATTCCTGTTAACAATTCAGTAGACATAATAATTGGGATAATTGATTTATAGTTCATAATTGGGGATATTGAAGTCTTAATCTTTATTTATTTGAATTAATTTTAGAGTAATCTAATTTTAATTGATTAATTCAGTTTTCTTAATTAGAAAAAATCATAATTTATTGTTGTTTAAATAAAATTGATTTGGTTAAGAGTTAGTACTTGGTAATTTTTATTAAATAATTTCTCGTGAGAACGATACTTTTCTTATCACTTTATTACTTGTTGACCGTGCATACTTGCACGCATATTTTGATTGTGAAATCGATCAACAAGTTTTTGGCACCCCTGCCTGGGAATCAATTTAATATTTATTTACCAATATTAATTTCAATCAAATTAGTCTTTATTTAAACATTTTTATTTTTATTTTTAATTCTCTTCCTATATTTCTCTCTTTTCAGGTACCATGGATGACTTTGCGAATCAATGATCATACACGAACATGACTCAACCAAGGGAAACAGAGATTGACGGACTCGTGACACTGACAGCATTAGCAGCACAAGTGGCCGCAATGGCTAAGCCAATGGAAATATGAAGTCCATCATCCACACAGTAAGTAGCAATGTGTTGTGAGTTATGTGCTGGGAGTCATGCTACAGATCATTGTGCCATCAATTTGGAATCGACTCAGTTCGTAGGGAGCTATAATCGATCTACCCAACCTTACTCGAATCAAAACGCATATAATCCGGGTTGGAGAAATCATCCGGGGTTTTCATGGAGTAACAATCAAGCCCAAGCTCAAGCGCCTAGACAACAAAATACATCCGTATTTCAAAATCAGACTCAACAACAACCAGAGAGGAAATCAGGTTCGGAAGAAGCCTTGAAAAAATTCATTAGAGCATCCGATAAAAGGAACGAGGAATAAGACAAAAAATTGAATCAAATAGAGCTGAATATGAAAAACCAAGGTGCATCGATCAAGAATCTGGAAAATCAATTGGGGCAGATAGCACATGCGTTGAACAACCATCCTCAATACACTTGGTCCTATGACATGGATTTCGAGACTGATGGTGAGCTCGAACCAAATCTGCAATCGGATGTGCCAAATGCTATAGATGTTGAAAGAGAGGAGAGACTCGGGAACCAAGAAAAGGAGATCGGCGAAGATCTAACTTTGAGTACCAACGAAGATGAGCCAATTTTGAGAGTGACCCACGTTGTAAGACCCCGAATTTTATGAAATAAAAGTATTTAATTTTTCTAATTACTATTTAGTAAATGGTTAAATTGATAAATGTTAAAGTTAAGGGTGATATATTAATTTTTTTCGAAATACACAAGTGGTTATAAAATATTCATTGTTGTCGGGGAATATTCGATTGGTCGTGGAATATTCTTACTGTCGGAGAATATTCGTACGACGGCGCAGTCTTTTGTGGGCCCCATAATGGAAAGCGATTGGATGAAAAAAACGACAAGAGTAAGTTGTTTATAAATAACGGCGTAGTTGTTACCGTTAACACTGTTAGAATACCCGGTGGTTAAAACACAGTAATACGCGTTGTTGCATAGTAGCACACGGTATTGCACCAATTATTGATTTTTACGTAAGAAGGCATTACTCAATAATTGTTACAGTAATTATTATTCAGTATTTTATTTTATTGATTCATTAATTGCTGCGTTGATATTTTATATTACTGTTGTTTTAATAATTGTCACTACACAGTATTTTCTATTATCGGAACAATAATTCATATTATCTGAATAATATTATTAGATAACATTATTGGCAATGTCTAGAAAGTTCTGTCTAAGGAGAGGTTTGGTCATCTAATTACGCGCCAGTAAGGAAGAGATCCTTATTAGAAAGCCCCCTCTTTCCTGGGAACGACCTGGTTGCCAGTACTGTGATTCTGTAATATTATTTGTGTATAATTAATTATTAATTTATATGATGAGGAAAATATTGATTTTATGTGGATATAGATGGGAAAAAAAATTTTTAATGTGACAATTGCTGAAAATTAATATTTTATCTTTTTCTGATAAAATAATTCATTTAAATATATTATTTTAATAATATATTAATTGTGATATTTTTACAATGAATGTGGGATATATAAATAAATGAGGAGGAAGAGTATTTTTGTTGGATTAAATGTTTAACACATGTTTTGTGTGTTGGTGGACACAATTCTTGACCGAAAATTTATTATAGATTGTAAAATCGTCCGTTTGTGGATTTCGGTCAATTTCTGTTTGGAATTTGGAAAACTTTTCTTCTGCAAAGTTGTAGAGAATTGAATTTCCTATAAAAATTCGCGAGATTCGAATTTTCTAATAAAAGGGCTATTTATTATGAATTATTGAAGTTCCGAAATAATTGATTTTTGGAAGTTTTATTTATTTTTATTAACAAAAACATTTTTTACACTTTGGTGGGCCCCACTTGCACATGTTGATGGCTGAATCCAGATTTTCAAAGGTGGGCTAAGAAAAATTTATAATTATATTATTATTTTATCAAATTTTCTGCTTTGGTGTTCTAAGCAATTTCCTATAAATAGGGTGCTTAGGTTAGAATTGAAAATCACACCCGAAACTGAAGTTTTCTCTCTATTTCTCTCTTTATATTATCGAGTGTATTCTTGTGAGTATTTTGATATCTTGAGTGTTGCTATACGGTGCAAGTTCGTTCAGCGTTATTTCAGTCAGGAGTACCGCTCTTTTGAAGTAAAGGATAGTAAGGGATAGTAAGGGATATTGTCGTAAGGGATGTTATTTTTTTATCAATGATATTATTTCTTTCAATATCATTATACCGGAATATTGGTAAGATTTTTCTTATAAAATTCTTAATCTTTTCATGTCGGGGTTATTATTCATGAGTTACTATCCATGAGTTACTATTCACGAGTTACTATTTATGAGTTACTATTCACGAGCTACTATTCATGAGTTACTATTCACGAGTTACTATTCATGAGTTACTATTCATGAGTTACTAGTTACTATTCATGAGTTACTATTCACGAGTTACTATTCACGGGTTACTATTCACGAGTTACTATTCATGACAAAATTGGTTTCTTTTTCTAACCAAATTATAGTTGATTTATGAATATTACTCTTGAGATTAAATTTATATGTTGATTATATTGATTTTATTATCATATATAACATTTTTATAACCCTAATGATGATATTTCTCTTTGACTTGAGTGTAAAGATGGGTAGATTTTTGGTACGATCATGACTATGGGTTCTCTTTGGCCAGTAGTGCAAAGTTGAATTTTTGACTGGTATGATCATAACCATTGAATTTATAATTGAATATCTTTAGCTTAAGTGCAAAGGTGAAATGATCAACATAGTTATAATTATTGGTTATATAAATTCTGAAATGATTATATATTTCTTTGAGATAATAATATATTTGGCCTGTAGTGCAAATATGAACTATTGAGGAATATCTTTGGCCTGTAGTGCAAAGATGAGTTGTTGATGAATATCTTTGGCCTGTAGTGGAAAGATGACTTGTTGTTGAATATCTTTGGCATGTAGTGTAAAGATGAACTGTTGATGAATATCTTTGGCCCGTGGTGCAAAGATGAATTTATTAGTATGATTACGAACAGGAACTGTGATTTGGTATAACCATGATTTTTGATGTTTCAGGTAAAGACAGGTGATGAAAATTATCTTCGTCTTGGATGAGAAATTTAGAATCACAATTATGATTATGAATTATTCATATGATTGTGGAAAGGAACTGTTGATTAATGTTATATGGATAAAACATTGTTGGTGGACTTTTAACTTGGAGAAGATAATAGACATTATAGTCTATTTGACTCTTCTAATGGATTGCTCGTTCCGCTATAACTATGGTTGAAAAATTTTATCATCTACCATATGTTCTAAATCTCTGATTTAATTCTGTTGAAGGCTATTGATAATTTAATTATCTTTAGTCATGATATTCTTTACTGAGCTAGTTGTGCTCACCCTTCTGTTTCACAATTCCTTTCAGGTAATAAGAGTGTAGCTGGGTCGAGCGGGGGTAACAAGGGAATAGAACGGTGGTCATCATTTAGTAGTTATATTTGGTGAAGAAAATAGGGTGAGGCGAACCCAACGTTGGAATGGTGTTTTGCCACTATCATACAAGATGTCTAATGATATACAATCTCGTGTCATCATAAGACAGGGATGTGCTCATCCACTTGCTGAGTATATTTACGAGCACTACTTATATAATCTTGGTGTTTGTTTGAAGTATAATTCTCAATTAGAAACAGTGGAGATAATGATAAGTCAAGAGAAGACTCACCATTGGGAAGAATATGATAGTAACCTTCTTGTTTTTCTTTGGGGTCTATTGGGTCAACCAAGGATAATTCTGTGGCCATATGATATCTATCATAACCTAGAAGCATGGCCTCCCATGTACGAGGGTTTCCTTGAGCACTTCCCAAAGATTCTAATTTCTAAAACAGTTTTTGACTATACCTTTATGTAATGTGTCATTGTGACGTGCTATCCAAGGTTGGGACATGAGTCACAGTTGGTATATATTTGTACCCAAACTCATAGCATATGTGTTGTTGTATTTTACACGACAATTGTTGTAATAAAGTTGTAGTTGTTATCTGTACCATGTATTTGGCGACTCAAAATGGGTTGGGTGGAATGGACCTATTTTGGGGCGTTACACACGTACCTCCTCCACCAAAGTTTAAGAATCCGGGCAGTTTTGCAAAACCATGCCCAATTGGCAGTCATGTCGTAGGCAAAGCTCTTTTTGACATAAGAGCTAGTACAACTGTGGAGTCATGGTGGGTTGAAAAGGAGAAGATAGAGTAAGAGCCCATTGTGTTTGACAAGTTTTCATGCCATAATTTGATCACAAACACAATAGGGAAAGAACCTAGTGGTTTACCGTACTTAATGGGGATCCTATCTACAAAGAGCATGCTAGGTGACTTTAATTCAAAGGTATGAGGAAGAAATCGAAAAAGGTCGAAGACTAATGTTACGAAATATTACCTTTTTTCGTTCTTCGCGTTCTTGACGAAACGTATATGGTTTGCTTTGAAGTAGCTTGATTACTTGTTTCTAGGTCTTTCTCTCTCTCTCTCTCTCAATATATGTTGGACAAAGTTTACAAAACACTAAATGACCAACACAAGCTTTCTTTTTATAGGAATTCAAATAGAGGGCAAAATGGTCTAATGACCACCTCCTTACTATTCCCCACCTCCTTAGCAACTTAGCCACTAAGTAATCACTTTACTTGGTGGTTAAGTGGCCGACCCACATCTCCATGGGTTGCCCCATCTCGTGACCCGCTGGTTCGACCCGCGGTTCGGTTTCTTGGATTGGGCTTGCCTTAACTTAATATTGGGCCTTAACTTGGGCTTGATTATATAATTCATTGGGCTTGCCATTAATCCAAATCCCATTGGATTGTACAAAGTCTTTAACTCAAAATCCTATAAGAACTAATCATATTCTACACATATAACTCACGTATTCTTTTCGTTTATTATTCATGCGATATTCATATTATACGTCGTACCGTTATTCATACTATACTTGTATATCATTAGTATAATACTTCTAATCATTATACACATTACATTTTCTTCTCGTAAACCACTTTCACTGACCCTTAGGTTTTAAGTCCTCAGACAAAAACTTCGTTTGCCATAACTGAAATATTATTGGATATTCAATTACTTCTTCATATTCTATCATTACGCATTTATCAGAATTTCAAACCAAATCTCCAAGCGACATCGGATGAATAGTGTTTTTACGAAAAATTATCGAAAAACACTTATTTTCGTCTTGATAATTTAAAACAATTAATCCTACCACACAGCCAGAATACTAACCACATCCACACATTCTAGGTCATAGAACGAACTTCAAATATCTTACTCACATAATTAATCAATTAAATTCATTTAATCCACATAATCAAATAAAAATTTAATTCATTAAAGATTCGATTTTTTCGGGCGTTACATTCTCCCCACCTTATAAGGATTCTTTCCCCAGAATCTTGCTATAATTACATAAACAAATGAGGAAACCTTTCCTTTATTTTACTCTCGAGCTCCCACGTTACTTCTTCGGCATCGTGGTTACTCCAAATTACCTTTACTGAAGGTATTATTTTATTTCTTAAGACTTGTTCCCTCCTACCAACAATCTGAATCGGGAGTTCTTCATTCATTAAGTCCTTTTCTACTTGAATAGATTCATACTCTATTACGTGCTTGTAGTCCGATTTATAGGGACGCAACACTGACACGCGAAACATATTGTGTATTCTTTCCAAGGTGATACTTTCAGAAAGACATATGAACCTACTTCAAACTCCCTTTTCTCTTGATGAGGATCTGCATACTTCTTTTGTCTATCTTGAGCCGCTACCAATCGGGTTCATATTAGCTTAACCATGTTTGCCGTTTATTGTACCATCTCTGGTCCCAACATTCGACGTTTACCTACCTCATCCCAGCAAAGTGGTGTCCTGCACTTCCTCCCATACAATGCTTCTTAAGGCGACATGCATATACTAGTGTGAAAACTATTGTTGTAAGCGAATTTCACCAAGGGCAGATGTTCGTCCCAACTCCCCTTGAAATCCATAACGCAAGATCTTAACATATCTTCTAGCGTTTGAATTGTCATTTCGCTTTGTCCATCCGTCTATGGATGATACGCCATACTTAATCTCAACTGTGTTCCCATTTGATCTTGAAAACTCCTCCAAAAGTTCGACGTGAATCGTGGGTCATGATCGGACACAATCGAAACAGGTACCCCATGTCTAGAAATCATTTTCTTGACATAAAGTTTAGCTAACTGCTCTAGGTTATACCTAACTCCTATTGGAAGAAAGTGAGCCGATTAAGTTAATCGATCCACTATCACCTAAATAGCATCATATCCTTTTCTCGTTGTTGGAAGTCCCACCACAAAATCCATGGTGATATGCTCTCATTTCCACTCTGGAATCTCTAGTGAATGCAATAAAACACTCGGTCCTTGGTGTTCAGCCTTAACTTTCTGACAAGTTAGGCACTTACTAACATATTCTGCGATTTCCCTCTTCATGTTTGGCCACCAAAACTTCTGACGAAGGTCTTGATACATCTTAGTACTACTAGGATGTATCGAGTACCTCGAACTATGAGCCTCACACATAATCTCTTCTTTTAAATTGGAATTATTTGGAACCCAAATTCTTCCTTTAGAACGAAGTAAACCTTCATTATCAAGGTTATACATAGTCTTCACGTCATCCTTCATTATCTTTTTCACCCGCTCGCATTCTTCAGTACCTATTTGTACTTCCTTAACTCATTCCATTATTGTTGGTCGAGTTTTCATTAAAAATAACATTTCCACCATTTCACTTGGTAACTTAACTTCTAGCTCCATTCTTGGTATCTCCGTTATTAACTCATTCTGAGTCGTTAACATTGATAGCTTTTCCCTACCCTTCCGACTTAACGCGTCAGCTACTACGTTTGCCTTCCCTGGATGATATAAGATATCACAATAATAATCTTTTATCAACTCTAATCACCTCCTCTACCTCATATTCAACTCCTTCTGTGTGAAGATATATTTCAGACTTTTATGGTCCGTGTACATCTCACACTTCTCCCCGTATAAATAATGTTTGGCAAAGACTACAGCTGCCAATTCTAGGTCATGAGTAGGATAAACCTTCTCATAATCCTTTAATTGGCGTGACACATGCGCAATGACCTTGCCATGCTACATGAACACGCAACCTAGTCCTCTATGCGAAGCATCGCTATAAACTACAAAATTCCCTTTATCATCTGGTAAGGATAATACAGGTGCTTCACTTAACCTCCTTTTTAGTTCTTGAAAACTATTTTCACACTTTTCTGTCCACACATATTTTATTGACTTCCTTGTCAGATTCGTCAACGAAGTAGCTATTTCAGAAAAATCCTGAATGAACCTTCTATAGTATCCCACGAAAACTCCGAACCTCGGTTGGAATTTTCGGTTGCTCCCACTCATTCACTGCTTCCACCTTTGCTGGATCTACGGATATACCATCTTTATCTATAACATGACCTAAAAACTGCACTCGTTCTACCCAAAATTAACACTTAGTGAATTTCGCATATAACTTTTCTCTTCGTAGTGTTTCCAATGCTATTCTTAAATGTTCAGCATGATCTTCTGGCATCTTAGAATAGACTAGAATATCATCAATGAACACTACCACAAACTTGTCCAAATACTATTTGAACACTCTATTCATCATATCCATGAATGCGGCAACAGGTATTTATTCTTAATCGTTAACTTGATCAACTCTCGATAGTCGATATAAACTCGTAACGACCCATCCTTCTTCTTTACAAACAATACCGGCGCTCCCCACGGAGACACCCTCATTTGAATGTACTTCCTATCTAATAGTTCTTGTAATTGAACCATTATCTCCTTCATCTCTACTGGCGCCATTCTATATGGTGCCTTTGAAACTAGTGTCGTACCTGATAACAAATCAATCACAGATTCGACCTCCCTATCATGCGGAATACCATGTAACTCCTCCGGAAATACATCCGCAAAATCTTGTACCACCAGTATCTGTTCCAATGATGCTCCCACTCTTTGGGTATCCACCACATGGCATAAGTAACCCTTGCACCCCTTTTTCAACATCTTCCTAGCTTGTGTCATGGTTAGACAACAAGAACGTCCCAGTGATTTATTACCATAAAACACCACCTCAGGTTTCTTAGAAAGCCTTAGGTTTACACTCTTTCTATGACAATCTATTATCGCTCTATGGTTAATTAACCAATCTATACCGAGAATTACATCGAATTCTCTGAACCTTATCGGTAAAAGATCTATCGATAATCTGTTACCTCTAATATCTACGAAATAAATTTTATGAATGTGTTCAATGGGAATTATCTCTTCATTTGCTACATTAATGTCTAAAAGTATTTCTAGCTTTTTAGGGTTTAATCCTAGTTGTTTAGCAAATTCACATGCTATGAAAGAACAAGTAGCACCCGAGTCAAATAACACATAAGAATTTATTTTATTGACCGGAATGATACCTGCTACTACATCCGCTGATGCAACCATATCTTGGACAGTTATATTAAAAGTTTGGGCTGAAGGTCTACCCAAGGATGGTGTTGGTCCAATAATGGTTAACTTACCACTACTAGAATACTTACTACCCTCTGACCCCTTCTTTGGGCAACTTCTTGCCATGTGGTCCATCGACCCACAAATAAAAAAGCAATGGTTTTTCTTAGGATTAGGATAGTTGGGTGATATGTGACCCTCCTGCCCATAATTATAACAACCTGGTTTCCCCTTTAGACAGACTCCCAGATGAGTCTTTCCGCATATCTTGCAGGCCACCATCCTACGTTTAGGATCCCCTTGTTTCACGTACCCCAGTATTTTTAGAGTTAAAACTCTTCCTTTTAGGCATACTGCCACTACCACTAGCACCCTCTGCTTTGGTTCCTCCCTCTCCCTTACTCTTATTCTTTCTTTCTTTGTGGTATTGGGTCAACACCTCGCTACCACCCTCTACTATTATCGCTTTTCCAGAATGGTCCTATAGGAAGCACTCTAAAATACCGAAATCCTACTATAGAGCCAGGGTTTCATGTCCTACTCAAACCTACAAGCCTTCCTCTCTTCTGTGTCCACTGGTGTGGAGCAAACCTTGCCAATTTATTGAATTTGACTGCATATTGGGGAACCGTCATGTCCCCTTGCTTAAGTTCTAGGAACTTAATCTCCATCCGCCCTTACATGCTAGTAGGGAAGTAGTTCTCGAATAATACCTTCTTGAACTGTTCCCATGCAACCGCATCAGTTCTAGCCCCACCCTAGTGAGCCTCCCACCAGTAGTTGGCTCCCCCCTTCATCATGTAAGTCGCAAAAGAAGTCTTTTTCGCCTCAGCTACATTTGTAATAACAAACGCCTTTTTCATTTCTTTTAGCCATGTCTGGGTCTCCATTGGGTCAGTTGTTCCATTAAACTCAGGTGGACCTACGCTTTTGAATTCCTTAAAGGTAGTCGTTCTGGCTACCCTAGGTCCCGAGGGTACTCTACCCCCAGTTTGGTTAAATGCAACCGTTAATAAATTAACGAACTCTTGCATAGGGTTATTTTGACCCCCTTGATTATCGTTATGTGATTCCGCCTCCTGATTTCGTTGTCTTTTTCCTGGCGGCATTTCTGATTAAATAAATAAAGTTTCATTATTACTTTTTTGCTTACTTAGTTATTATTCGCTGAATAACTGAACAATAACTCATACACAATAAAACACATTCAATAAAAACTTCATTATATTAATATGCTTCTTTATAGTCGAAACTATTTAGAATTTGCTTTCCTTAGCCAAAAGTTATTACATTTATATCCCGTGATTGACTTTCACAAAAATTGGGATTTACAAAAAGACTACCCTTTAATTATATAAAAGAGGGTTTTACGTCATTATACAAAAGTATTTACCATTCCAACTTCTAATACTACTTAACAGCATTCTCATGTTTCTCATTTGCTAGAATCGACACAATATCCCGACTTATAGTATGTCGAGTCTGTTCCGACTGAATGGAATAACAAGTTATTTTCAGCTTGAAATCCTTGTGCACACTGTCATTGATATATGACATCCGTGCTATTTTTTGGTCTTTCTCAACCAGTTTCTTACGAAGCTCTACGACCTCGTTCTTATAATCCCTAGCCTTATCTGTCATGAGCACCTTCTCATCATGCTCTAACTCAAAGTCTAATTCTGCAGACTCCTTGGCACCCTAGAGATCACTAATCTCCTCCTTCTGGTTATGCACCATATTGGGCAATTGCACGTTACGGTCAAGCACCGAGAGATACATTGGCCTCGTCGTATCTATAGGTGTTGGCTCTAGGGCAGGCATCACCGTGGTAACCGATGTTACCTACATATCATCCTCCACATCAATCATCATATTAAGATATGACGCCAATCCCATAGTCTCCTCGGAATAGTCCTCCTCTGAAAAATACTCCTCAGGCTCTGATTCTTCTAGAATCTCTAATGGTATTTCCGCTACAAGCATAGGTATAGGCTCTACTCTGTTCACGGACTCTTCACTCACCACGTGTATATCTCTATACATCAAGCTATCGATCGACATCTACAATAACACATAACAAGTTGATTAGTACATAATACACAATAATATAAGCACAAATCACATTTAATTTATTTAGGGTTAATTTCGATCTTTTAAATCTTTCGGTACTGAGTTTCCTCAATACCTTATTAACTCATTTGACTTAAATAAATCTCGAGTTTATTTCCTTTGGACTTTTCCTTTCCTAAAGAGGTTATTAGCTTAAGGTTCTTTCCCCCTTAAGTTTTATAACATAATGCTTTGATACCAACTTGTGACGCCCCCAAATCCGGGTATCTTCCAACCTGATAGATGGTGCTACACGGTACTACAATTTATACAGTCATTCCATTGAAATAACAAAAAAAATGATTGTATTTACTATATTCTTATTACAATATAAATAAATCATTTCCTAGGTTCAGAAACCGAATACATTCTTTATTAATCATAAGTATATTACATACAAATACACTAGTCTATTATAGGATAATTAACTATCCATCTTAGCTTTGCCTTTATCTCTCTTAGAACTCTCAGTTCGTTCGGCCTTAGCTGCAATCATATAATTCAAGCAAGAAGTGAGCATAACTAGCTCAACAAGTCTAACAAAGGATGATATAAATACCACATCGAGAATTATATAATTATCTTCCATAACTAAACAAATAGTTAGAAAGCACTATGAAACATTGACTAACACTTCTCATTTCATAACAATGATTCCAAAGTATATATAATAGCTTTAGGAATTCTTACCCGGTCAAAAGATCATGAACATAATATTTTCGTTTTCATACATGAAAAGGACATCCCGGCACTAAGGCCGTACATCCGGCATTACTTACGAGCACTTCTAGGTGATCAGCCTATAGTACTCTATGTTGATTAACACTCATCCGTTTAACGTATTTACGTTTAAGTTTTGGCAACCTCTCGTGCCCATCGAATAATCGATGAAAATACATTTGTTTGTTCTTAGACAAACTTACCTTTTCATCCGTACCAAATACATGGCATAAGATAGCATTAACAGTTCTATATCGAAAGACTTGTAAACAAATCAATCTAACTCATAAGAATAGTCTAGCCGAGTTAAAACTGGCATCGACCCTTTCGTAAAATAATTCATGCATTTCATAACATGAATCACAGAAAACTTGACTAACACGGAGGTTAGACAAGCGGTAGGAACACTTACCTTCAAGCGTCTTCGAATATAATATTCAACAATTCTCATTCTTTACAAGATCTACATAATATATTCACATAGCACACTGTAATTAGCTCCCAAACAAACTAACTTAATTGTTTTAACCAACTTATTTCTCTTCTATATCTTACTTGAATTTATTTCATTAATAAAGTTAGTTCGACTTACTATACTTCGTTATGGCTTGTTAACATTCTTACGTTACTAACCGACACTCGATCATCATTGGTGAGAAACCAATGTTGAACACCATTCACGGTTTACTTATTTACACTCTTGCGTTCTTCATTTAATTATTGTTAAACCATACTTAAACTTCTAATGTTATCACTTTATAAGTGATTTAAAGTTAGCCTTACCATGCACATTAAGTACATTCATGTCTTACTATTGCTTTTCATTCAATTGGAATTACAAAACCTAAGTTGGTCAACCTTTTTCCACTACCGGCGCTGCGGTGCCAGACTCTAGTATACCTTTGGCACTACGGCGCCAACTAACAGTAGATAAAGCCCGGAGCTAGCACTGCGGCACGACCATTAACACTGGGTTGGCGCTGCGGCGCTGCCCCTGTACCTCAGTTGGTTTTGACAGTTGGTTTTTCCTACGAACTTCCCGGCCTCATAACTTATTCGTTTTATATCCGAATTAACTCATTCAAAAGCCTACAACTCACAAATTACATACTCTAGGTGTTCATGAAAGAATTTTACATTTTTGAATCTGTTAACTTGGAATTCATCTTTTGTTTCATTATCGAGCATTCGTTTATCGCTTATGAGCGTTCAATACTCGTTTTCTTCGTTATATGTCAGAATTTGATGATTCTTGAGTCCACAACTCTTGAATACCCAATCTCACGTGTTGGCATTGAAAACTGAAGTTTTCAAGTAACACGACAACTTTTGACTACCAAAACGAGATTTCTACATTTTCGACGTTAAACGTCTATTTTCGTAAAATTCGCCATAACTTCGTTACTCGTGTTCTATAAGCCAAATCAAATGGAACACTCCATTGATTCATCATCTACATCCTAACCAAGAAAGATTCACATACCTTATCTAAGATGGTTTTTAATTTGTCCATCAACGACCAAGTTCACGTCCAAAGATTTTTATGGTTTAAACTTACGTAAACTCTTATGACTTTTACTTAAACATGACTTATCAATGTTTTCATTATTAATAGCCATCCTTATTCTTCCTCAATAGACATGCTCCACCAATCTACGATTCTCTATGAGAAAGAAATCGAAAAAGGTCGAAGACTAACGTTACAAAATATTACCTTTTTCGTTCTTCGCGTTCTTTACTAAACATATATGGTTTGCTTTGAAGTAGCTTGATTAGTTGTTTCTAGCTCTTTCTCTCTCTCAATATATGTTGGAAAAAGTTTACAAAACACTAAATGACCAACACAAGCTTTCTTTTTATAGAAATTCAAATGGAGGGCAAAATGGTCTAATGGCCACCTCCATACTATTCCCCACCTCCTTAGCAACTTATCCACCAAGTAATCACTTTGCTTGGTGGCCAAGTTGCCGACCCACATCTCCATGGGTCTTCCTATGGGTTGCCCCAAGGGTTTTGTCCATCCCATGACCTGTCGGTTCGATCCGCTGTTTGGTTTCTTGGATTGGGCTTGCCTTAACTTAATATTGGGCCTTAACTTGGCCTTGATTATATAATTCATTGGGCTTGCTATAAATCTAAATCCCATTGGATTGTAAAAAGTCCTTAACTTAAAATCCTATAAGAACTAATCGTATTCTATGCGTATAACTCACGTATTCTTTTCGTTTAGTATTCATACGATATTCGTATTATACGTCGTACCGTTATTCATACTATACGCATATATCATGAGTATAATACTTCTAATCATTATACGCATTACATTTTCTTCTCGTAAACCACTTTCACTAACCCTTAGGTTTTAAGTCCGCATACAAAAACTTTATTTGTCATAACTGAAATATTATTTGATATTACATTACTTCTTCATATTCTATTATTACGCGTTTCTCGGAATTTCCAACGAAATCTCCGAGCTACATCGGATGAATAGTGTTTTTACAAAAAAATCTCAAAAAACACTTATTTTCATATTGATAATTCAAAATAATTAATCCTAGCACACAGCCAGAATACTAACCACATCCACACATTCTAGGTCATAGAACGAACTTCAAATATTTTACCCACATAATTAATCAATTAAATTCATTTAATCCACATAATCAAATAAAAATTTAATTCATTAAAGATCCAATTTTCTCAGGCGTTACATTTCCAGCTGGTACCCCTGCCCCAGCGGGGGTTTTCCTTAGTAAAAGGTGGCCCCGACGGGCATCATTTTTCTACTAAAGTGTCTTGTAGTAAAACGACCATAACTTTTGATCCGGGAGGAGTTATGAGGCCCGCCAGCTATCAAATCGAAGACATTGACGACCTCTACAACTTACATTCTTTAAGAATTGAGAAATAACGGACGGATGACGGTCAAAATTGGGCTGGAAGTGACTGCTACGTAAATGGCCACCCAAAACAGTGAAGTTTAACGTCCGTTGGTACAAATGTCATAACTCTTGCATCCGAACTCCGATTGGAATGATTCAAGTTGTTTCGAAAAGCTAAGAAGAAGCTCTATAATGTAATCCAAGTTCCAAGCCAAGAACATGAAATGAACATGAAAGCCCAAACGATGTTCGGATAGCTTTTCTTTGCGATTTCATACCAATTCTTTGCAATCACAGCTCGCAAGCATATAATCTACAAAACAAACACAAAATGCATGAAAAGTAACTAAGAAACATGAGATTAAGCAACTAATTCAAGTAACGGATACCAGATAAGTAGGTATAAAATCTACTTATCACCTTCATCCAAGCGTTTTTTGCCCTTGCACGTTTAGCTAACTCCTCCTTCAAGTCTTCTTTTAACTTCTCCACATCAGTCTTTATCTTCTCATTTACTGCAAACAGATCTTCATGATGAACCTTTGTATAAACTAGATCCCACTCCGTGTTTTCAAGTCATGAGTCGAGTTCCTAAATTTCTGCATCCTTCCGCTCTATCGTAGCGTGATGCATCTCAACCAACACCTTCAGCTCCTCAACCCTGTCCTATAATTCTATGTTACCGTCGTATAGTGCATCATACATCTTAGCCGATATGGAGTTCGGTGGAAACTCCACAGGATCCTCTTGCTCTTCATCCTCTTCTATCTCCTCAGAACTATCCTCCTCGGGATTGGTCACAGGCTCATCCTCCTAGATCAACTGTTCCCGCACAACGTGAATATCCCGAGGTTCGTCATCTCTATGTATCTGAGGTATCACTTGTGACGAACGAGAATTTTATAAATTTATTTTAATATTTATTGAATTAAATAAATATTTTCGATGATTTAATTATTAGATTTAATAATTAATTGATGCAGTTATGGTAGATTAATTTAATTATATGTGTCACATTTATTAAATTAATGTGGAGAATTTTATTATTCAAAATATATGATTATGTGAGCTTACTGAATTAAATAAAATATTTAATTAAGCATGATGTTATTTAATTAATGTAATTATTAATTAAAGATTTAATAAATTGACATTATTTATTAATGAGAAATTTAATTATGTGACTATGTGCATTATTGAGAAATTATTGTATTTTAGAAAATTAAATAAAATATTGATTTATTTTATATGGATGTGACATTAGTTAAACTATATAATAAAGCTTTATTAAATTAAACGATTTTTTTTAAAACCTTTTTTAACTAGCCAAACATGGCACTATGGGAAGTTGATGGCAGTTACCCATGACTGGGTAACTGACCACCAATGCGTCAGTTGATTTCTATATTATACGCCTTCCTTTCCTTTTCTTTAAATTTTTTTCTTCTAAGTCTAATATTAAGCAGAGAGAGTTGAGAAAATTAGAGTAAAGTGAAGGAGAAACTCTGTGGTTGAGACATGGAGGAAGTTATTATCTTTACATTCTACGCTTGGGTAATCTTCTCAAACCTAATTTCTATTTTACGTCATTTAGTTTTTATAAAATGGCTTTCAAAGTTTGGTTTAACGTCTGTAATTGGGATAGGAATAATGATTATGGGTTTTGTTTATGTTATGGCATATCAAATCCTATTTTAATTATATATTGTTGCAAACCATAACATCAGTATTGTGAAAACTTGTCGTACATATGTTATTTCAAAATAAACAGAGTACGTGATATGGCCATATGGCCATATATGTGATAATTGATGTATTGATTATATATTATCCCTAAATTTTACACCCTTATATTATTGAGCATGTTAATGCGAAGAGATCAAGCCTTAAACGAACGGATTCGGTGTTATAACGAATCCGTATGGTTAAATTATGTGTTTTGTTCAAAAACTTCAAGAACATCAAGAACAGTCCAATTTTACATGATTTAAATATGTGATTATATGTTTTAATGGGTTAAAATCACTTTATAGATGTTGTATTATGAATATACGTGAACTATAACTTGTGGGTATGTCTAATTTTGAGTAGAAAATAAGAAATTGGGAGGAATTGGCATGTTCTGTGATTTTTCGCGAACAACCATTTCTGTGTCTGGTTTGCCGCGCCGCAGCGCCGGCTACCAGTTCATTTCCCGCGCCGCAGCGCCACCGTGCCGTAGCGCCATGGCTCGAGCCACGGCGCCACAGCGCCGCAGCGCCAAGGGCCCGGCCACAGCGCCACGGCGCCGCAGCGCGAATCCTTAGTTCAATAGTGGCGCCGCAGCGCCACTCCCCATAAAATTCAGAAATATATTTTTGAAAAAATGATTAAGTCTAACAATGTGTTAGTGGATTATTGTAATGAACATGTAAACATGTTAGAAGAATAATGTGATGATAAAATAGATGTTTAACATGTAAATAACATAATTACATGTGATTTGAATTATTAAATTTCATAATTAGTTTGGTAATTCACGAAGTACAAATGATGTGACAAAGTGAAAATTGATTAAGTATAGTCAATAATCAAAGTAGACAACGAGAATGAGTTTATATTGATTAGTTAATTTATAATTAACTGGTATTGTGTATATGAATTGTATGTAGGATTTAATTCAAAGAACGTGCTTAGTTAAAGCGTAATCTACGCACGAGGCAAGTATCCTATCCCTAACTCCATTCTATTGAGCAAGTTTATTTAAACTTAAACGTTACTTTTATGTCGAGCAAGTTTCTTAACCTTACTTTTTAATATCTTTCAAGATTATTAATTACCTTGAATAAGTTATCATTTTTATTATTCAAGTTCAAGAATGATATTACAGATTATTTATATTGTCAAAGCATGATTCAGTTATACTATAATTGTTCTATTGTATACGTTTGAGATTATTATTCAAATTGAATATCGTTATTGTTGAACCTTATTAGACTAGTGAACCTTATTGATTCAACTAGTCCATAGTTGATGAGCGTTCTAAATTTCAGAACCCTTGATGAATTTATCCAAACCAAACTTCCTTTGGTGCGGACTCGAATGTCAAACTGAGATGAACAACCCTGTGTAGGGGATTATTTACGCTTTAGCGTTAAGATATTGTGCACAGTATGGTACTAAGGGCTGATCCCCCTAAGTATGAGAAGAAGGTCCATAGTCTTATGACTGTTAAAGGTTTCAAGTATATTTCTTGTTAACCTAGGACATAGTTCAAGGTCTTATGACCCTCAGAATTCTTTTGATTCTTGTTATTCATTCTCGATTCAAAAGTTGAGCTTTTATTAAGATGTCTTTGATTTATTCGCATGTTATTATAATGTTATTTCATTATTATACTTGTGGGCATTGTGCTCACTCTTGCATAATAATAACATTGCAGTTAAGAATGAAAGAAGCGATGAACCCTCCACTAGTAAGGGCAAGGGCAAAGTTACCAAGTGATGAAGACTTGTTATTTTAATTGATGATGTATTTATGTTTAAGACTTATGTTGTTGTTTAAGACCTATTTGTTTAGAATTCCGCACAGATGTTTTAAGGTTAGAGTAACTTGGGATTTATTTATGATTCAGTTGATGTAACCCTTATGGGAAGAGATTTTATTATGATTTCTATCTATTGTATGGTTTGATATTATTTATGGGTAGATAGATAGATGATGCTTGTACAGTGAACACTAAATCCCGTGGAATCGAAGTATCCGGATTTGGGGGTGTCACAGGTTGGTATCAGAGCTGTAGGTTATGAACCTTAGGTGGGGGAACAACCTTAAGTAGTAGCCTTATAGAAGAAGATAGAAATTTAAAACTCTTATCGAGTTCTAAGAAATGAATTTTTGTAATTCATTGAAGATAATAAAATACATTATGTGTTTATGTGTTAAGTATGCGTTAGATAGTACGACTTAGTAACTAAAACTTAAAAATTTTGTTGTCAGGATGACGAATGTTGGAGAAGCTAGTCAAGCTGGGGAGGAAGAACCCCGATTACCTATAGTACCTACAGAGGAGGAGACCCGAGACATACATGTTGTTAGGGAACAGTTAGTTCAGAGGGTTTCATCTCCATTGATCACCGTTGTTGGTCAGGAACATGAACCTGAGATTGATCCTGAGGAGGGTCCTGAGGAGGAGTTTGATGAGGAGGAAGAAGAAGAGGAGCTACCACAGTACACTGATGATGCTGAGATGTATGACACACTATATGATCGTAAGGTGGAGTTACAAGATGAGGTTCAGGAATTGACTGAGCGAGCGACTGTTCAGCAGTCTACTTTAGAGGAGAAGGATAGAGAGATTGTGACCCTTCATACACGTTTAGGAAACGTGGAGTGGGATCTGATTCATGAGAAGGGTCAAACCGAAGATAAGACCGAGGAGATAGAGAAGCTGAAGAAGGAACTGAAGGAAACCTCCGGAAGACTGAAAATAGCAGAGGAAGGATGGGTAAGAGAATCACATCGAGCTAATCGTGCAGAAGATGATAGTCGTGCAAAGAAGGCAAAGCTTGAAGACACGTACGCCACACTTAATCATGCGATGGATGAGGTTCAAGAGCGAGTGTTAAGGTACCCCATTCAGTTTGAAGGACTTCCATCGTATATGTTGGATCGCAGGACGATGTCTCGTATCATGAATGAGGAGCGTGGCAAGGCTATTGAGCACCTTGGAAGACATGAATAGAATCTGTTTATTTATGTGAAAGACTTATATAGTTTTATGTAAATTCCGATGTGTTTATGAACTAAGGAATATGTTAATATTTGAATGTTTTAAATCCTGTGGATTCTTTATTCCAGGATAGATGATGTAAATAACAGTATGCTATAGTTTAATGTTAAAACTTTTTATTTGAATGAAAAGACATCAAGTTGTTTGAGATGATGTGTTAAGTGATATGTTAAATTGTTGAGTAATGTCTTAACTATGTAGAGAAATAAATAAAGTTCTAATAAACGTATATTTAACAGAAAAATGCCGCCAAGGAGAAGACAACAACGTCAACCGGCTCAGGAAGGGTCAACCAACAATAACAATAATGCCAACGTTAATCCAGTTCAACAGCTAGTTAATTTACTAACTGGAGTCATGAATAATCAACCGCAAGCTCCACCTAACACAACGTTTAAAGATTTTAAGGCGATGGGACCGCCAGAGTTCAAAGGTTCCAGAAACCCGATCGAGGCTCAAACGTGGGTGATGGAAATGGAGAAGGTTTTCGACGTTGCTAGGGTTCGAGAAGATCAGAAGACCGTTTTTGTGACATTTATGCTGAAGTCTAAGGCTAGCTACTGGTGGCAGGCAAACAAGATGCGAGGAGGTGAAGGTGTAATTACGTGGGAGAGATTCAAAGAGATGTTTTTCGAAATGTATTTCCCAGCTAGTTCGCAAAATCTGATGGAGGTGCAATTTCTAGAACTGAAACAGGGAAACATAAGCGTGCCTGAATACGCGGCTAAATTCGATGAGTTGGCAAGGTTTGCCCCGTATCAAGTACACACTGACGAGAGGAAAGCCAGACGATTCGAACAAGGACTGAAGCCTTGGGTATACAGCAAGGTATCAATGTTTCAACTTAACACGTTTGCGGGAGTTTTGGAAAAGGCCATTCTCGCGGAAGGAGGAAGTGATGCAGTGACTAAGTACAACCAAGAACAGAAAAAGAAAAAGAGTGAAAATGAAGGTAATAACAAGACTGGTGGAAGTAATATTGGGAATAATAATAATCAGAAGAGGAAGTGGATGGATAACTCGACAGCTGGAAGTCAACATGGAGGGCAGAAAAAGAAGATAGAAGCATGTCCGACTTGCGGCAAGGCACATCTAGGAGTTTGTTTGAAGGGAAAAAGAGTGTGCTACAATTGTGGTCAGGAAGGCCACATAGCACCAAATTGTCCAAACCCAAAGAAGGGTGCTTGTTTCAACTGTGGTTCGAAAGATCATTTAGCAAGAGACTGTCCCAAGAAGGGATTGGGAGGATCAGGACAAGGAGGAAACCGGGGAAATAGCAGTGGAAATACCTTAACCATCACCGGACCACTTGTAACAAACCGACCACCCGCCAGAACTTTCAATATGACGGTGCAGGATGCAATCCAGTCTCGTGAGGTGGTGTCAGGTATCATTCCGATCAATGAAATTAATGCTTACGTTTTATTTGATTCGGGTGCTACTTGTTCCTTTATATCCGATGACTTTGCTAATTGTTTAGATTTGCTTAAGGATGAATTAGAATATCCCATGATTATAGAAATTGCGAATAGAGAGATAATTCCTGTTAAGCATGTGTATAAGAATTGTAGAGTGGATATTAAGGGTAATATCATGAATGTAGATCTTATCCCTATTCGATTAGGGGAATTCGACGTTATATTGGGTATGGATTGGCTATCCAATTATGGGGCTGTAATTGACTGCCAAAAGAAGCATATTAACCTTATGACTCCGTCAAAGGTTGTGTTTTATGGTAGCAAGTCGCCTAGACAAGCGAGTTGTCTGACGATGTTGCAGGCCAGGAAGTTATTAAGACAAGGCTGTGTAGGATATTTAGCTTACATAGTCGATAATCGAAAAGAGAACTCGAAGGTAGAGGAGATACCGATTGTGAGGGACTTCGTCGATGTATTTCCAGACGATTTGCCAGGACTTCCACCAGATAGAGAAGTAGACTTTGTGATTGATTTGGCGCCCGGAACTGCTCCAATATCGAAGGCACCATACCGAATGGTGCCAGTAAAGATGAAGGAATTAATGGTACAACTACAAGAATTGTTGGACAAAAAGTACATTCAACCGAGCGTATCGCCGTGGGGAGCGCCGGTGTTGTTCGTGAAAAAGAAGGACAGATCGATGAGGCTCTGCATTGATTACAGAGAATTAAATAAGGTCACGATTAAGAACAGATATCCATTACTGAGGATCGATGATCTGTTTAATTAATTGAAGGGAGCAAAATACTTTTCCAAGATTGACTTGAGGAGTGGTTATCACCAACTGAAGGTGAGGCCAGAGGATGTATCGAAGACAGCGTTCCGAACGCGATATGGTCATTATGAGTTTTTAGTAATGTCGTTTGGTCTTACGAATGCTCCTGCAGCATTTATGGGACTAATGAATGGTGTATTCAAGCCGTTTTTGGACAAATTCGTGGTGGTATTTATAGACGACATTTTGGTATATTCCAAAACCAAAGAGGAACATGAAGAACACTTGAGGTTAACGTTGGAAGTATTGAGAAGGGAGAAGTTGTATGCTAAATTTTTGAAATGCGAATTCTGGATCGAGAGAGTACAATTTCTTGGTCACGTAATCGATAAAGATGGAATTTCGGTAGATCCATCCAAAGTAGAAGCTGTGATTAATTGGGATCAGCCGAGAACGCCGTCAGAAGTAAGAAGTTTTCTTGGATTAGCAGGATATTATAGAAGATTCATACAAGATTTTTCTAAGATCGCAACTCCGTTAACGAATTTAACTCGAAAAGCTATGAAATTTGTTTGGACAGAGAAGTGTGAGGAGAGTTTTCAAGAATTAAAGAAGAGGTTGAGTACATCGCCTGTGTTATCTCTTCCGGATGATACAGGAAATTTTGTTATTTTTAGCGATGCATCGCATAAAGGACTTGGCTGTGTGCTGATGCAAAACGGCAAAGTCATTGCATATGTATCACGGCAGTTGAAGGATTACGAGAAGGGTTACCCAACCCATGATTTGGAGTTAGCTGTAGTTGTTTTTGCTTTGAAAATTTGGAGGCACTATCTATTCGGGGAGAAGTGTGAAATATATACGGACCACAAGAGTCTAAAATATATTTTTACACAGAAAGATTTGAATATGCATCAAAGAAGATGGTTGGAATTAATCAAGGATTATGACTGTGAGATTTTATACCATCCGGGTAAGGCTAATGTGGTTGCCGACGCCTTAAGTAGAAAGGGTCGTGAGAAATTGATGATGTTGACTGCTCAGCAGGAGCTAATTGCAGATATGGAGAAACTGGAGTTAGAAGTGAAGTATCCTATGGAGATTGATGAGAAGCTATTTCAGATGCAATCTGGTACAACTCTACTAGATAGAGTGAAGGAGGCTCAGCTTCAGGAGGATGAATGCAAAAAGGTAACAACGAAGATATCTGAAGGAACCGAACCAAGATTTAAGATGGATAAGGAAGGAATATTGAGATTTGAAAGCAGAATTTGGGTTCTGCTAGTACAAGAAATTAAAGAAGAAATTCTGAGCGAGGCTCATAGTTCAAGATATTCGATTCACCCTGGTAGTAAAAAATGTACCAAAATCTTCGACAACATTTCTGGTGGCCGAATTTGAAACGTGATGTTGCAGAATGTGTTGCCAAATGCCTGACATGTCAGAAAGTTAAAGAAAAACATCAGAGACCGAGTGGATTGCAACAACCGTTGGAGATCCCAGAATGGAAATGGGAACATATTACGATGGACTTCGTGGTTGGCCTTCCGACGACTCAGAAAGGCTACGACGCAGTATGGGTTATCGTTGACCGACTGACGAAATCCGCGCACTTCCTTCCTATCAAAATTAGATTTAACTTAGATCAGTTGGCAAGATTATATGTGAAAGAGATTGTTTCGAGGCACGGAGTGCCGGTGTCTATTGTTTTCGATAGGGATCCGCGATTCACATCAAATTTCTGGAAACGTCTTCAGGAATGCATGGGTACACAACTGCGAATGAGTACAGCTTACCACCCTCAAACAGACGGACAGAGCGAACGAACGATTCAAACACTAGAAGATATGTTACGAGCCTGTGTTATGGACTTCAAAGGAAATTGGGATGATCACCTACCGTTGGTAGAGTTCGGCTACAACAACAGTTACCACGCTAGTATTGGTATGCCGCCTTACGAAGCGTTATACGGCAGAAAGTGCAGAACTTCACTTTATTGGGATGAAGTTGGTGAAAGACAATTGCTAGGGCCAGAATTGGTACAGCAGAGTACAGCAGACGGCAGAAATAGTCAAAGTGATCCGAGCACGACTGGTAGCAGCTCAAGATCGACAGAAGAAATACGTTGATCCACATCGTAAGAATATCGAGTTTGAACCAGGTAGTTATGTTTTCTTGAAGGTCTCTCCTTGGAAGGGAAAGATCAGGTTCGGAAAGAAAGGAAAATTGAGCCCAAGATTTATTGGACCCTTTGAGGTACTGCGACGAATTGGAGAAGTTGCGTACGAGGTAGCCTTACCTCCGGCACTCGAGAATATCCACAACGTCTTCCATGTTTCTGTGTTACGACCTTACAAACCTGATTACAAGCATGTCATTGAATACGAACCCCTACATTTTGAGAAAGACTTATCTTACGAAGAAATTCCTGTCCAGATTGTCGACCAAAAAGAACAAGTTCTCAGAAATAAAGTTATACCTTCTGTTAAGGTAATTTGGAAGAACCACAACGCTGAAGAAGTTACGTGGGAACTCGAAGAGAATATGATGAAGAATTACCCTCTTTTATTTACTTAATTATGTGTATGCGATTCTGGGGACAGAATCTTTGTAAGGGGGGAGAATGTAACGAGTCAAAATCATTGAGTCGTGATTTTGGGGACAAAATCCTTTTAAGGGGGAAAGATGTGACGAACGAGAATTTTGTAAATTTATTTGAATATTTATTGAATTAAATAAATATTTTCGATGATTTAATTATTAGATTTAATAATTAATTGATGCAGTTATGGTAGATTAATTTAATTATATGTGTCACATTTATTAAATTAATGTGGAGAATTTTATTATTCAAAATATATGATTATGTGAGCTTACTGAATTAAATAAAATATTTAATTAAGCATGATGTTATTTAATTAATGTAATTATTAATTAGAGATTTAATAAATTGACATTATTTATTAATGAGAAATTTAATTATGTGACTATGTGCATTATTGAGAAATTATTATATTTTAGAAAATTAAATAAAATATTAATTTATTTTATATGGATGTGACATTAGTTAAACTATATAATAAAGCTTTATTAAATTAAACGAATTTTTTTAAAACCTTTTCTAACTAGCCAAACATGGCACTATGGGAAGTTGATGGCAGTTACCCATGACTGGGTAACTGACCACCAATGCGTCAGTTGATTTCTATATTATACGCCTTCCTTTCCTTTTCTTTAAATTTTTTTCTTCTAAGTCTAATATTAAGCAGAGAGAGTTGAGAAAATTAGAGTAAAGTGTAGGAGAAACTCTGTGGTTGAGACAGGGAGGAAGTTATTATCTTTACATTCTACGCTTGGGTAATCTTCTCAAACCTAATTTCTATTTTACGTCATTTAGTTTTTATAAAATGGCTTTCAAAGTTTGGTTTAACGTCTGTAATTGGGGTAAGAATAATGATTATGGGTTTTGTTTATGTTATGGCATATCAAATCGTATTTTAATTATATATTGTTGCAAACCATAACATCAGTATTGTGAAAACATGTCGTACATATGTTATTTCAAAATAAACAGAGTACGTGATATGACCATATGGCCATATATGTGATAATTGATGTATTGATTATATATTATCCCTAAATTTTACACCCTTATAGTATTGAGCATGTTAATGTGAAGAGATCAAGCCTTAAACGAACGGATTCGGTGTTATAACGAATCCGTACGGCAAAATTATGTGTTTTGTTCAAAAACTTCAAGAACATCAAGAACAATCCAATTTTACATGATTTAAATATGTGATTATATGTTTTAATGGGTTAAAATCACTTTATAGATGTTGTATTATGAATATACGTGAACTATAACTTGTGGGTATGTCTAATTTTGAGTAGAAAATAAGAAATTGGGAGGAATTGGCATGTTCTGCGATTTTTCGCGAACAGCCATTTCTGTGTCTGGTATGCCGCGCCGCAGCGCCGGCTACCAGCTCATTTCCCGCGCCGCAGCGCCACCGTGCCGTAGCGCCATGACTCGAGCCACGGTGCCACAGTGCCGCAGCGCCAAGGGCCCGGCCACAGCGCCACGGCGCCGCAGCGCGAATCCTTAGTTCAATAGTGGTGCCGCAGCGCCACTCCCCAGAAAATTCAGAAATGTATTTTTTTAAAAATGATTAAGTCTAACAATGTGTTAGTGGATTATTGTAATGAACATGTAAACATGTTAGAAGAATAATGTGATGATAAAATAGATGTTTAACATGTAAATAACATAATTACATGTGATTTGAATTATTAAATTTCATAATTAGTTTGGTAATTCACGAAGTACAAATGATGTGACAAAGTGAAAATTGATTAAGTATAGTCAATAATCAAAGTAGACAACGAGAATGAGTTTATATTGATTAGTTAATGTATAATTAACTGGTATTGTGTATATGAATGGTATGTAGGATTTAATTCAAAGAACGTGCTTAGTTAAAGCGTAATCTACGCACGAGGCAAGTATCCTATCCCTAACTCCATTCTATTGAGCAAGTTTATTTAAACTTAAACGTTACTTTTATGTCGAGCAAGTTTCTTAACCCTACTTTTTAATATCTTTCAAGATTATTAATTACCTTGAATAAGTTATCATTTCTATTATTCAAGTTCAAGAATGATATTACAGATTATTTATATTGTCAAAGCATGATTCAGTTATACAATAATTGTTCTATTGTATACGTTTGAGATTATTATTCAAACTGAATATCGTTATTGTTGAACCTTATTAGACTAGTGAACCTTATTGATTCAACTAGTCCATAGTTGATGAGCGTTCTAAATTTCAGAACCCTTGATGAATTTATCCAAACCAAACTTCCTTTGGTGCGGACTCGAATGTCAAACTGAGATGAACAACCCTGCGTAGGGGATTATTTACGCTTTAGCGTTAAGATATTGTGCACAATATGGTACTAAGGGCTGATCCCCCTAAGTACGAGAAGAAAGTCCATAGTCTTATGACTGTTAAAGGTTTCAAGTATATTTCTTGTTAACCTAGGACATAGTTCAAGGTCTTATGACCCTCAGAATTCTTTTGATTCTTGTTATTCATTCTCGATTCAAAAGTTGAGCTTTTATTCAGATGTCTTTGATTTATTCGCATGTTATTATAATGTTATTTCATTATTATACTTGTGGGCATTATGCTCACTCTTGCTTAATAATAACATTGCAGTTAAGAATGAAAGAAGCGATGAACCCTCCACTAGTAAGGGCAAGGGCAAAGTTAGCAAGTGATGAAGACTTGTTATTTTAATTGGTGATGTATTTATGTTTAAGACTTATGTTATTGTTTAAGACTTATTTGTTTAGAATTCCGCACAGATGTTTTAAGGTTAGAGTAACCTGGGATTTATTTATGATTCAGTTGATGTAACCTTTATGGGAAGAGATTTTATTATGATTTCTATCTATTGTATGGTTTGATATTATTTATGGGTAGATAGATAGATGATGCTTGTACAGTGAACACCAAATCCCGTGGAATCGAAGTACCCGGATTTGGGGGTGTCACATCACTTCCCTAGTTGAACTGGATCCTCCATCGTTAGACATCTTGACAATAAAATATTTTTAAGTTTATTTATTATATAACATTCTTCGATACTCGCGAGCACATAAGTTATTAACACATAGCACATAATATCTTTTATTGTTTTGCTTTAATGAATCTTCTCAATTCATTCTTTAGAACTCGATAAGAGTTTTACATCACTGTGTTTTCTGTCTTCTTAAAGGTTACTTCCTAAGGTTCATAACCTAAAGCTTTGATACCAATCTGTGACACCCCCAAATTCGGGTACTCCATTCCCACAGGATTTAGTGCTCACTATCCAAAATAATTACATCTATCTACCTATAATAAAGGATAAAACATAATTTAAATAACTCAAGCAATAATTTTCCCATTAAAGGGTTACGTCATCTAAAAAACAATCCCATGTAATCTAACCTTAAATTATTACATAAGTCTGTGGAAAACATCACAACATAAATTAAGTCTTATAACATAATTCACCTAAATAAATTCTCATAAATCTTCAACACTTGAACATCTTTCCCTTTCCTTTGCTAGTAGTTGGCTCATCAACTCTTTCAACTTTAGCTGCAATGTTAATTGCAAGAGTGAGCAAAAAATTACTCACTGATATAAAGAGTGGTAATGATAACAACATGAGAATGAACAATGAATGCTGAACAATAATGAACTTGTTCACTATTCCAGATATATATGTGAGGGTCTTAAGACCACGAACTATGTCCTCGGTATTTAGGTATTATTACTATCTCAACCTTAATAGTCATTTAGACTATACAGACCCTTCCTTTCGTACTTAGGGGGATCAGCCCTTTGTACCATGTTTTGTGCACAAACATCTAAACGTTACACGTACAAAATCCCCTATATTAGGGTTGTTCAACTTAGTTTGAATTTAGGATTTCTGTACTAAAGAAAGTTTTGTTTAGAACTAGCTTATCAGTGGTTCTAAAATTTAAGAAAACTATTCAATTGTAGATTAATTCAATCAATAAGAGTTCGCTTACCATTTGAAGGTTCAATGTTTTAAAACATTTCATTTGAATAGATAAGATATATATATATATATATATATATATATATATATATATATATATATATATATATATATATATATATATATGCAAAGTACTATATTCAAAAGAGTTAAAACAATCTCATTTGAATCAATGTTTAAAAACAATATATGCTTTGAATAGCAATAACAAGAGACAGGAATGTGAAACTCGCTCGATGTAACGAATTAGGTTACAAGAGCATATTGAACCATACATAAGATAGAATCAATAGGCTTGCTCAACATTAATATAGGATTTGAAAAATGATAATTTAGAACTAGAAAGCTTGCTTGACAATAACAAATATCGGAACTATGAAACTTGCATTTATTATAAAAAGAATGAAGTTAGAGATCTTGCTCAATAAAAGTTTAGGATAAGGAACTTGCCTCGTGTGTAAGCTACACAAATATAATAAACGTTTGCCGATTACCCTATATATACAATTAAGATCACAATATCAATTAGTTATATCAAAACTAACTTCATTACTTCTCATTTTAGCCTAGTCTATAATTTTTATCTTAGGGTCTGATTATCCCAATCATTTACGTACCATGAAACTGAACTCTCAATTACATTATAGTACACAACATGGTGATTGCAAAATAAATTCCAATTCTCATGACATCACATACCAAACTCTCACAACTTATTAGTTCAAAATTTATAGTTTCAACGTTGTGATTATAACATGTTGTTATGTTTTATAACATGTCTTAGGGTCATTAAAATAAGGTAGGTTAGCATTTCCAAAGTTATGCTGCTAACAGCTCAACACTGGGTTTGACTGACCACTGGCGCGGCCGCTCCATTACACCCTTTGTATCCGGCGCGCACGCGTTCGGCACCAGAAACAGTTTTGCAGAAGCTCGAACACAGTCTCTATTCTAGGACAAAAATCCTAATTCCACAGAAATTAACCAAACTCAACATCTAAAACTTTGTAATAACATAGTTAGGCATGCTATTCTTCATTCTAATTACATAAACATTACATATATTCGATTTTGAAGAATCAAAACCCCTTCACTTTTAGCGAATTCGATCACTGCGGCTTCGTTTCTTAACTAATTGACAATATTCAAACTACGTCGTTTTCATTTCTTAACATATTATCACAATCCAACACCAATTTACAAATTATAACACATATTAAGCATCAAATTTTGTACTTACACAAGCCATGTTACATAGACATACACTATTATTCTACTTTTCTTCTACAAACCCAAATTCTATGAATTTAATTACTAACATAAGATTATAAATGACAACTAACAGGTTACACAAGATTATACAGATAATCAACATCTTCTACAACAATTCAACCAAAAAACCCAATTTCGGAGAATAGAAAATTACAAAAACTAAATATTAGACTTAGGGGTAGATTATACCTTAAACCTTTGATGTTAACAAGGTTCTAGCAAATCCTTCTCAATCTTACTCCTTCTCCAACTCTCAATTCTCTATATTCTTTCTCTCTACCTCTTTGTTCTTCTTAGTTAGCCATTAGGAAAAATAGGGGTAATATAACTGGCCTCCCTCTCCCCCACGTACGTCAGGTAAAAAAACCATACGCCTTATCAGTTATGTTAGGCCAAAGGCCATAAGGCTGTGTTTGGCTACATAAAATTTCTCATACTAGTTTATTTTTATAATATTTATATTATATAGTCACTTTTGTCACACTTATTTTAGTTAATTTAAATGACTTACAATAGTAATTATAATAATTATTAATTTTTTATTATAATTACACCTATGAATACTAAATTATTAGACATCTAATTTAACTACTAAATTAGACTAAAACATCACTTTATTTAATTTATATATTTTCTTAAATATTAAACATTTCATTTAATTTAATTATTTCTATTAAATATTAAACAATGCATTTAATTTAATTATTTCCAATAAATTAAATCTTCAAATAAAAATTACCTTTATTCAATTTAATTAACATTAATCAATTTAGTTACTAAATTGTTGCACCACCATTCCATCAACTATTTATTTTTCTCAATAAATAAATTTAATAAAATATTTATTTAATTCAATAAATATTAAAATAAATTACAAAAATTTATCGATCGTTACATCCTTCCATCCTTAAAAGGATTCTGCCCCCAGAATTACGACTCGATAAATTCATTAGTCATAGTCTCATATTATTAAAAATTATCCTATAGAAAATTTAATTGGTAATATTAATAAAGGAGTTATTACTATATCACAAGCACATAATTTAGCTGGTCACTTGTCTTTCTTATCTCAAATTGAACCCAAAAATATAAAAGAAGCCTTACTTGATGTAGACTAGATAATGGCTATGCAAGATGAACTTGAACAATTCAGTAGGAACAAAGTCTAGAAATTAGTTCCACAACACGATGATATCTCAATTATTAGAACTCGATGGGTGTTTCGTAATAAATTAGATGAAAGTGGAATTGTTGTACATAATAAGGCAAGAATAGTGGCACAAGGATATAATTAACTTGAAGGTATTGACTATGATGAAACATATGCTCTCGTTGCTAGAATTGAATTTATTCATATGTTATTAGCATTTGCATGTCATAAAAAATTTAAGCTATTTCAAATGGATGTCAAATCTACTTTCGCGAATGGTGATAGAAGAGGAAGTTTATGTTAAACAACTTCCTGGTTTTGAAGATTTTAGTCATCCTGAATATGTTTATAAATTGGATAAAGCTTTATATGGTTTAAAACAGGCTCCCAGAGCATGGTATGAACGAATAAGTAAATTTTTATTAAAAAGTGGATGTAAAAGGGGTAATGTTAATACTACTTTATTTACTAAAAATATGGATGATGATATTCTTGTAATTCAAATATATGTTAATGATATTATTGTTGGTTCTACTGACATTACTATGTGCAATGATTTCTCTAAAAGTATAAGTAAAGAATTTGAAATGGGTATGATGGGAGAATTAAACTTCTTCCTCGGATTGCAGATCAAACAAGGAGAAAAAGGTATTCAAATATCACAATCTAAATATTGTAAAGAAATGATAAAAAAATTTGGTTTATAATCTGCAAAATCTTTTAATACTCCTATGTCAACTGCTGATAAATTGATCGCTGATGAAAATGGAAAAAAATATGAACTTAAATAAATATAGAGGAATGATTGGAAGTTTACTATATATAACTGCTAGTAGACCTGACTTTATGTTTAGTGTTTGTAAATGTGCTAAATTTCAAGCAAATCCTAAAGAATCTCACTTGGTAGCTACAAAAAGAATTTTTCGGTATCTTAAGGGAACAACAGAATTGGGCTCATGGTATCCTAAAGATCAACCATTTAATCTTGTGTGTTTTTCAGACTCTGACTATGCAGGCCATCATGTCGATCGAAAAAGTACCAGTGGTACATGTCAGTTTCTAGGAGGATGTTTAGTTTATTGGTTCTCTGATAAACAAAACTCGGTATCTATTTCAACCACTAAAGCTGAATATATTGTTTTTGCACATTGCTGTGTACAAATACTGTGAATGAAACAAACTCTTGCTGACTATAATTTAAAATTTGATTGTGTGTCAATTTTATGTGATAACACAAGCACTATTAATCTTAGTAAAAATACTGTTCTGGATGCTAGGTCAAAGCATATAGATATTAGGCATCATTTTTTTATGAGACCATGTTAATAACGGAATTATTAAATTAGAACACATAGACACTAAATTAAATATTGCTAATATATTCACTATACCACTAAGTTCAGATAGATTTTGCAAACTACGAATTGAATTAGGTATGTTAGATAGTTTCTCTTAATTTTATTTTATTTTATTTTTATGATAATACTTCTACATATATTTATACTATAAACTCTATGGTTATAAATTTTACTCATAAAACATTAGTATAATTTCTTTAATTTTCTAATCTATGTGATGTAATTTTAATATCATTTTTTATTTAAGTAATATAATTAAAAATCAATTAATAATTTCTTTTTATTTAATTTAGTTTATATATTTAATTTTTGGTATGTATATAAAATATTTAATCTTCACCATTCAAATAAGCACAGATTAAACGATTATCTGCTTCAATCCGTGACTTCCCAAAAAAACCAACCATCATTCAACCTTGAAAGTAAACAGATCACCAACTTGCACCGTCCGATCAAGTATTGAACTCAATCTCAGTCAATGGATCAAAGTCAACAAAGAAACAAACATGTTTGCATCTGAGATAGCGTCCCAACTGTTCATCTCAAATAAGATTAAACATCCACCGTCCGATTCATCTAGTTAGTCAAACTATAAATAACAAAATTTATTTTTTTATTTCATTTCATCTCTTCTTTCTTTCTCATTCCTCTTCGCCTTCTCTTCTCTCTCTCTCTCTCTCTCTCTCCTCTCTTCATCACCGATGCACTATCATTCTCTCTGATTGCTTTCAAAGTTAGTATTGATTCGATTTATTTATCATTCAAAACTCATTCTATCGATCAGCTTGATTGAAAAATCAAGTAAATCTATGTTTTCTAAAGTTTTTTTTTAAAACTTTTCATTTCATCTTTTTGACTGATTTTTATTTTTACAAAAATCTAATTTTTTTTTGCCAAGATCAGTAAATGTCTGTAGAATCCTATCAAATAATTTTGTCTACCTTTATCTATTTCGTTGCTAAAATCATATTTTGTTTAAATCTCATATTATTACAAATCGAAAAACTTTAGATCTATGATCAGTGTAATTTTATTTGGTCTATTCATTAGATATGTTCATAAATTTTATCTCGATTAACCAGATCTGTTAGTTCTTCATTATAAAAGGTACTCCGATTAGCTAGATTTTCATTTATCGATTTGTTTGACCAAAAATCGATTTCTATTTTTCATAGATCCGATTAGATCAATATTATCACTTCTAGTTCATTTTTTGTTTCCAAAAACCTAAACTTTGCAAACTAAACCAGTTTCTTTTTAACACTTGCTGTAAGTTAATATATCTTAAGTTTTACAGATCGAAAAGTATGATTTTTTAAATCTCGTCATATATTTGTACTTTTAAAATTTATTTCAACTTAACTTCTTTAAAATATGCTTCTACTCTATTTTCCAGATCTGAAAAAGTGTTTTCCAAAAAAAAAAAATTCAACATATTTTTAAAAAAATAAAAAAAGGGGAAGGATTAATTTTAAATTTTTTTTACCAAATAAGCTATATATATATATATATATATATATATATATATATATATATATATATATATATATACACTACATGTAAGCGTGCGCTTCACTATGCTGAGAAATAGCAAAAGGTTATGCATGCAACATGATTACTTTCTTCTGTCTTCTGTATCTTTGCTACACAACCGGTATATCTTGTGGTTAATATACTTGCTCAAGTAAAACCCTCTATATATCTCTTTACTATTTTTGGTTAAGTATAACCACTACTGTTTAGTGAAATCATATCATATGCATTGTATGTGGATACTGATGTCCACTGACTTACTTTTGTTGTTCTTTAGTTTATAAGGAATTCTCTTTTGTGCTAACTTTCAAACCACTTAAGAGAAATAAATTCCTAGTCGGATTCCCAATGTTTGCCGTTTACTACTACGTTCTGTTATAAATAATGGATATTACATATTACCTACCTCTCTGAGATATTATCACATATATAGTCTTCATCCTCTAGTATGACTAATATGCATTAATTGTTGTGATATAAATACCTATTTGAGCCGGATACCTACCTCTTTGATATAATTATTTGTCGTGTTATATTAAGGAATGCTATAAATGATGAATACTGTAGAATTTTTTTTCATATACTATCTTTTGAAAAAATAACTTTTGTGCATATGACCATTTCTTTATACTATATATTTATATTTCATACTTGACATGTGGCAAATTAAGTAAGTTGTTTACTGAATCTTGTTTTTGACCCTCTTAAATATCAGATTTGAAAACATCCAATTTACTGTTTAAATTAAATGTTTTCTGCTATTGTCTACAGTTCACAGTATGGTTCTCTTACTTGTGAATCTTACTGCTAATCATGATTGGTTATGTTTCGTGTATATATTCTTAGGTCAGTCTCTCCATGTCTATTAATTATCTGAAACATATCATTACCTTTCTTCAACATATATATGTAGAACCTCGAATTTTATGAAATGAAAGTATTCAATTTTCTTATATTTATTATTCTATTCAATAAATGGTTAAATTGATTAATGGTTAAAGTTTAGGGTGATATGTGAAAATTTTACAAAGTAAGCAAGTTGTCATAAAATATTCATTGTGTCGAGGAATATTCGTTTGGTCTGGGAATATTCTTTTTATCGGGGAATATCTGTACGACGACGCAATCATTGGTGGACCACACAACGGAATAATTATCGGATATAGAAAGCTAAAAAAAATAATCTTTTTATAAAAATAACAGCAAGACGTTTACCGTTAAACTGTTAAAATACCGGTGATAAAAGAATAGTAATATGTGTGGTTACACAGTTGCACACGGTATTGTACAATATCTCTGATTATTGATGCTTACGTAAGAAGTCACTCAGTTCATTTAATAATTGCCACATTAGTTGTTGCATAATATCTCATATTATTGATTCAATTATTGTTACAGTCTCATCTGCATAATATTTTATATTATTAAATCAATAATTGAGACAACACATTTATTCATATTATTATTTGCATTATTGACAATATCTAGAAAATTCTGTCGAGAAATGAGGTTAGGTCATTTAATTGCACGCCAATAAGGAGAAATCTTTATCAGAAAGCCCCCTCTTTACTGGGAATGATCTGATTGTCAATATTGTAAGTTATAATATTAATGATGAATAATTTTTAAAAGATTAAAAATGTATTTATCAAAGATAAGTGATTTATGGTAAATATTTGTTCAATTTTTTTATATAAATAGAGCGGTTTGTCATGAGGCGTTTGTTGTAAGTTGACTTATTATTCCATGAAGAGATGTACTAATTTTTGGACCGTCGGTGGTGGTTTTAATAGTAAATCAATCTGAACCGCAGTTGGTGGTTTTAATAATAAATCAATTTGGACCGCAGGTGGTGGTTTTAATAATAAATCAATCTGGACCGTCGGTTATGGGTTTAATAGTAAATCAATATGGACCGTCGGTTGTGGTTTTAATAGTAAATTAATATAGATAATCCATTTTAATAGTAAATCAATCTGGACAGCCCGTGAATCAGTTACTATTTAGTCAATTCTCCTCTAAATAGAAGCTTATTTCTTCTTTCATTCTCACCAATTCACTAAGACTCACAAGAGAAACTATAAAGAGAGAAACTATAGAGAGAAAGAAGAAGAGTATTCTGCTACTTCACTATTGCAGTATCCAATCTTCTACTAAGGTAAGGAGTATTATTTCTTTCATATACGTAAGAGATATTATTTTTTTCGTAGTCATCCTTTAATCTGTGGAATAACCTATTTATGCGGATTACCACATGCATGGTGAATAACCATTCGTACTCATTCTTTATTTGAGGAAAAGATTTGTCTAAGCGAGCTACCACATGACGGGTAAAAATTCATTTGCAGTTTGGTATATTATTTCTTTTCATATTCTTAAATCTAAACTTACTATGGTAAGTATTGCTTCTATAATCCCTGAAATTAGTAGAATATCATTGAGTTTTGTGCTTCATCTAGTATCGTTTCATTGGAATATTGGTCTAAACTTTCTTATTAAATTTTAATATTTTCACTCGGGGTACTATTCACGGGTTACTATTCACTCGGAGTAATATTTATTTAGGGTACTGTGCATGATGGGTTACTATTCATTTATTACTATTCACTCGGGGTAATATTTATTCGGGATACTTTGCATGACGGGGTACTATTCATTCTGTTACTATTCATGACAAAAGTGATTTCTTTTCTGTTTAAATTATTTTTGATACATGAATATCATTCTTGAATTTTACTCCATGTTTAGTTTTCATGTTGATGATTTGGATATTCTTGAACTCTGAATAAATTGAATTATAAATCTCTAATGTTTATCCTTGATTTCACTTGATCGATTCTTTATATCATTATCATAATTCTCATACTTATATTGTGGTGAAAGTCATCTTTGGCCTGTAGTGCATAGATGGACTGTTGATTGGTATGATTATGACTAAGAGTTATGTATTTGTATAATCATGACCTGTAATGTTACAGACAAATGATGTGATAAAAGTCATCTTTGGCCCGTAGTGCATAGATGGACTGTTGATTGGTATGATTATGACCAGAAATTGTGTATTGCAATGTTATAGACAAATGATGTGGTGAATGTCCTCTTTGGCCTGTAGTGTAAAGATGGACTATTGATTATTGATGTTAAAGTTGTATGTATTTGGCCCGTAGTGCAAATATGAACTGTTGGTTGATATATTTGGCATGTAGTACAAAGATGGACAGGTGTTTGACATGCTCATGACCACTGATAATACAAGTGAATATCTTTGGCCTGTAGTGCAAAGATAGATTATTGTTTAGCATGATCATTGGTTTTACAGTTGAATGTCTTTGGCCGTAGTGCACTGACAGACAATTTATTGTCATGATCATGACCATTGGTTTTATAGTTGAATATCTTTGGCTCGTAGTGCAAAGATAGACAACTGATTGGTATGATCATTGTTAATACATTTCAATATCTTAGCTTTTAGGGTAAGGATATTGAGTAAACGTTCTATTAAGCCTTTGTGGCAAGGAGAAACTATTGATTTACATTATTATAAACATGAATTATGAATTTAACTATAATTTTTTGTGGTTGAGGTGAAGACATGTGATGAAAGTTCTCTTTGTCTTGGGTACAACAAAGAACTGTTGATGGGTATTACAGTGATGAAATATTAATGATGGACTTTTAATTTGGAGGAGATAGTAGACATTATGTTCTACTTGGCTCTTCTAATGGATTATTATTTCCACTGCAGTTGTTGATCTAAAACTTATGGTCCATTGTATTATATCAGATTTTTTCCTGTTAAGGACTAAGGATAATTTGTTCTATATTATCGTAGTCATAATATTATTTACTAGGCTAGTTGAGCTCACCCTTTTCCTTCACAATTCCTTTCAGGTAGTAAGAGTGTAGTTGGGTCGAGCGGGGATAACATGGAAATAATGTGATGGTCCGAGGCTATGGAAGTTTCCTCATACATTATAAAACAACATATAATTTTATTGAGGACTTAAGATGTGTGTGTCGTATTTTATACATCACTTAATAATTGATGAGAACCCAACTTTAAAAGCGTCAAAAATATACACCATTGGAATGAACAGGATAATAATCTTCTCATTCTTCTTTGGGGTCTATTGGGTCAACCAAGGTTAATGCTCAAGTCCTACGATATCTATTATAACTTAGATGCATGGCCTCCCATGTACGAAGGATTCCTTGAGCATTTTTCGAAGATTTTAATCCATAAAAAAGTTATCGACTGTACCTTTATGTAAAACATTATTGGTTTGGAGTGTGAGTATTGTTATTTCTATTAAAACTCACAGCTTATGTGTTGTCGTATTTTGCACGACAGTTGATAATTATATAAATGAAGTTTGTATTTGAATTCTGTAGTGTGCATCTGCCGACCCAAAATGGGTCGTGTGGACCTATTCTGGGGGCGTCACATATAAGTTCATTTTCCAATATGGTGCATTCATATATTCGGTTGCTTCTTAGTATCGTCTTCTCACATCTGCTACCTGCTCTTCTCTTCATCATTTCTACTATTTTTTCATCTAAACACAAGAAACTTCCGTTACACTCTGAATTGCATTTCTCTCAGGGTGTTGCCCATCTCACTATTGCATCTGCTCAAGCTAAATATAGAATTATGAGTCATAATCTATCTCCAGGAAATGTGATCACTTTTAACAACTTTCCAGACTTGTTTGAAAAACTTAAAATTATTGGGTGGGATTGTTTGGTTACATTTTATGACAAAACTATTTATCCTAGTCTTATCTTTGAATTTTACACTCACATGGAATTTTCTAAAAACTCATCCAGTTTGCTAACTAGTATCACCACATGCATTCAAGGTCAATCATATGTCATTGATGAACATTTCCTTGTCAATGCCCTTCAACTTCATCCTTCTACATTAGAGTTACCCAGGATCAATTCTTATCTTCATCCTTGTGGTATTTCTGTTGAAGAGTGTATGCTTTTTAAACACAATTTATCTGTTGTTGTAACAATCCAGAATTTTATTTGTAATTTCAAATATTTATTGAATTAAATAAATATTTTAATTTTTGTGTTTATCGTTAAACCAATAATTTATAAGTTGTGGGAATTAACTTAATTAAGGTAAGATTTTAATTAAGTTGATAATTGGTATTTTGAAGTTAATTAAAATAAAAGAGCGATGAATTAATTATTATGAGATAATATTCTAATTTAATTTAATAATTAAATTAGAGAGTTGATACGGAGTAAAGGAATTTCTATAATGTTATTTTAATTTAATTTAGTAATTAAAATGATGTATTATTTTTTGAAAAAAAATATAATAGAAAATATAATTTTGTTGTATTGGGTTATGTGGCAAATTGATTTAATACGTTGTTGTTAGTTTTAATTTAATTAAATTTGATTATGAAAATTTAATTGAATAAAGTGCGGCAATAAACTATATTATAAATGAGTTATGAAAATAAATTAAAAGAGTTTTAAATTGATTTTACCAAACAAAGCCTTAGAGCTTTTAAAATTCTTATTTTAATCTTGTTTTGCCAAACAAGGCTTAAGGAATGATTAAGTCTTTATTTTAATTGGTTTCGCCAAACAAGGCCTTATGGCTTTTAAATTTAAAATAAAAATAACTGATATGTATTTTGTACCCTTACTATTATACGTCATTTTTATTTTATGTTAGCGTCTGTTTTAGTTTTACGTTAAGTATTGGCTTAAACCTAAGAAAGAACAAAAGAAAATACAGAGAAAAGAGAGAGTTCTAGAGAGAGTTTGAGAGAGAAATTTGTGAGAAGAAGTTTTAATGTTTTGTTTTTATTTTTATTAAAAGTTTTATGTGATTGACGTTTTATGAATAATTGTAGAAATTAAGAGTTATTATGTGTTAGTAGATGATTATAAACTGTTTTATATCGTTCATTCATAGTTTAGAGTAATTAATTTCATGAAATTATGTTAATAGTGAAGAAATTGAATTATAGTGATATATATATATATATATATATATATATATATATGTGTGTGTGTGTGTGTGTGTGTGTGTGTGTGTGTGTGTGTGTGTGATATGGCTTACTTTAGAATTAAAATTGATGTTCAATTCATGTAATAAACTAGTAATTGTTGGTTGATTGTGAAAATACATGAAGAAACGAAAACATTATGAGTTAAACGAACGATTTTGGTTGTAAAACGAATTCACTGTGAGGAATTTCGCTATAAATGTCAAAAGAAGAAGAAATAATAGAAATAGTGAAATTAAATGTTGTAATTTTGATATTTATGTTGTGTATGTTGTTAGAAACGTGTTAGAAACATATTACAACTTGGGTAAGTTGGAAAGCTTATTAGAAGGAAGTTTTTAGTCCTAATTTGGTTTCTGCAGTGTTCGTTCGTGAACTGCAGAAGCCAATACTGGGTACCCCCGCCCCGGTGGGCGTAGCAGTGAATTTTTGACCCACCCCAGCAGGGGGGCCCGCCCTGTTGGGCTTTTATTATGCAAAACCGCTACCCCAGCAAGGGGGGGTAAACAGACTTATAAATGTTAAGAAAATCTAACCGGACATGTTTGACTAAAATGGGTATAACATTTTCATACGAACTCTAATTGATGCGATTCAAGATGATCCGGAATGAGGACGAGTAGACCTACATCTACACTTTTTGTTCTTTACATTTTTCAATTTGATGTCATTATTAGGGGTCCAAATGGCCATCTTTAGGACTATTGTGCACTCGGAGGCAATCAGAGGGCGTTGAGATGCACAAATGTAAGTGCAGTCCTTTGTGTGTTAGTATAACCTAATCTATAGAGCATGATGACATTTTGAACATGTAATAGGATGTTGTGTCAAGTTGTTAATGTGTATATGGTGCAATGGCATGATAATTTAATTAGTTGTAATAGAGCTAAAATGTGATGCTCCTGAAAAGATGTGATGTTGTTTAAACTTAAAATTAGTCAGTGAGCTATACTAAAAGTGGGAACTAAACTCATGAAGTTAATATTAGTGTAATTAATGAGTAATGTCAATACATATGGTGTGTGTAGGACTTGTGGTGAACGTGAGTAGTGATTGTTTAACCTACGCACGAGGCAAGTTCTCTAACTCTACTTTTACGATTGTGCAAGTGCTTAAACCTTATTGATACAATGAGAAAGTTCCTAACCTTTCTTATATATCTATTCTAACTTGATTATGTTCACGCAAACTCTTCAACCAAACTCTTACTTTGAGAAGTGTTCCTATCTTTATTTTGTTTCTTATTATGCAAGTTCCTAAATTCTATTATTCTTATGTTGACCAAGTTTTATTCCTCAATTTGTTATTAATCATGCACGTTCATTAACTCACTTCTTTTATTGAGTAAGATTATAGCCTTAGCTTATTGTTGTTCAACAGGGTTTGTTATAATATTCCATGCCTATGTTTTCTAGTTCTTTTCTAAAGCATGATTTCGATGTATAATGTTTATTTTGCTTATGAGTCACGATTATTTCATAGCATAGTGTTATTACACTTGTGATTCAACTAATCCTTAGTTGATGTTCGTTAAATTCTAAATAACCCTTAAAGCTTATCCAAACAAAACTTACTTTGGTGCGGACTTGTATTCTAAAACTGAGAAGAACAACCCTATTATGGGGGATTATTAAGCGAAGCGTTTAGATGTTTATGCACAATACATGGTACGAATGGCTGATCACCCTAAGTACGGGGAGTCTCTATAGTTTTATGACTATTTAGGTTTAAGTTGAAAGAACACTTATAACCTTGGACATAGTTCATGGTCTTGTGACCTTAAGATACGTTTCAAATTTTATTTTCAGTTCTTGATTATCATTGAAAGATAATATTATTCAGTTCTATTGAGCCTGTTCATTGACAGTTATTATGTTGATATTATTCATTGTCATTTCAAGTGAGCATTTATTTTACTCACTCTTGCATATAAAATTATTGCAGCTAAAGTTGAGAAGGTTGATGAACCTACTACTAGCAAAGGGAAAAGAAAAATGAACGAGTGTTAAAGACTTGTAAATTGTTGACTTTTATGATGTCAGACTTTTTTTTAATTATTATGAAGTAATTATTTAATTTTTCGCAATTGATGTATGTTTTAAAGGTTAAATAACATGGGAGATTTATTGATTAAGTTATGTAACCCTTTAATGGGAAGATTTATTGTTTAAATTTTATTATATTTGGGTAGTTAGAATTGAATGAATGGAAAATGAACACCAAATCTTGATAGAATGAAGTATCCAGATTTTGAGGTGTTACAAGTTGGTATCAATGCCTTAGGTTATGAACTTTAGATGCGGAAAAACCTTAGGAAGTAACCTTATAGGAGATTGAAAAGATAATGGCGATAAACTCTTATAGAATTTTAAGAAAGAAATAATAAAACACTTTATATGCTTATGTGGTTGCAACCTATGTGCTCGTGAGTGTTGAATAGTGACGATTAGTAATTAAAAACTTAAATTTTTGTTGTCAGGATGGCTAATATGGGAGAATCTAGTCAGGATAGGGAGGAGGGACCTCAGACGCCTAGAGAGGAGGAGCCTCAAGATATTCAGGTGGTCTGGGAACAATTGCTGCCAAGGGAGTCATCTCTGTTGGTCATAGTGGTTGAGTAGTAGGGCATACCTGACTAGGAGGATGTGGTAGAAATGGATGAGGAAGACCTTGTTGAGTTGCCACAAATGGATGAGGAAGAGGAGGAAGAGTTTCCACCAACCTCTATCGCAACTCATATGTACGACGAGGTATACAACCGCAATATTGAGCTTCAGGGTAGAGATGGGGAGTTGGAGAAACTAGTAGCTGAACGTCAGACTTCAATGGCGTACAAGGACGACGAGATCTGGGATCTTGACGAGCGTCTGAGTATTGTTGAATGGAAGCTTATTCACATTGAGGGGGAGAATGAGCAACTGACGGAGGAGATTGCGAAGCTGAAGGACAAATTGAAAGAAGAATTCGCCTAGAGAGCAAGAGTTGAAGACGCGTATGAGGAAGCTTCTCAGCGTGCAGGAGTAACAGAGGGGGAAGTACAAGCAAAGAAGATCAAGATGGAGGAAATGAATGGAGTTTACAATACCGTGATAAACCGAGCTCAAGACCGAGTCATGTATTATCTGATTCAGTTCGAGACGCTGCCATGGTACATGTTAGATCGCAGAACAATGTTCCGTTTTATGGAAGAGGAGCGTCGTAAGGCTATGCAACATTTTAGTAGGTCATCGTAAAGAATGTAACTATTATGTGATTAATCAATAAATAAGATGTAAATCCCTAGTATTATATAACCAATGGGATATGATGATGATGTTATCCTAAAACTTTATTAGTTCAGGAAAGTGATGTAGATAGCAGGGATGTTATCATTCCTATGTTTTCTTTAAAAATGATGAATGAATAAAATGCTAATTTTTATTCAAGATGTTATGCGTTATGTAATGATCTTTTATGATGTGCAAGTTAAGTAGAAAATACTTCAAAGATTGAGTAATAATTTAATAAATGTATTTTTAATAGAAAATGCCTCTAAGACATCAACCACGACAAAGAACCCCTGAGGGATCTACTAATAACAACAACGCTAATGCTAACCCAGTTCAGCAGTTGGTGACGTTACTCATGGGAGAATTGTATAATCAAGTTGCGACCTTCAAAGATTTCAAGGCGGTTGGACCACCAAAATTCCGTGGGTCCATGAATCCAGTTGAGGAACAAACCTGGATCATTGAAATAGAGAATGTTTTTGATGTTACTAGAGTCAGTGAGGACCAGAAGACTACTTTTGCAATATTTATTTTGAAAGTAGAGGCTAGTTATTGGTGGAAAGCAAATAAAACCCTAGGAGGTCAGGGAGTGATGACTTGGGGTAGGTTCAAGGAATTATTTTTCGAGACCTATTTCCCATAGAGTTTGCAGAATTAGATAGAGGTGAAGTTTTTAGAGCTGAAGCAGGGCTCAATGACAGTGTCGGAGTATGCATCAAGGTTCAATGAGATGGCGAGGTTTACGCCATATCAAGTTAACATAGATGAGTGCAAGGCGAGGAGATTTAAACAGGGACTGAAGCCCAGGTTGTACATCAGAGTCTCAATGTTTCCGTTGAAGACGTTTGCAACGATGCTTGAGAAGGCGATTATCGCTGAGGGTGGAGGCGAGGCTGTGACGAAGTATAATCAGGAACAGAGAAAGAAGAAGAATGAGAGTGAAGGCAAGAATGGTGGTAGCAGTGGTGGGAATAATAATATCCCGAAGAGGAAGTGGAATACGAGTGTGGGTGCTAGAAGTCAACAGAGTAGCCAGTAGAAAATGAAGTTTGAAGCGTGTGCTACATGTGGGAAAAATCACACTGGCGTGTACTTAAGGGGTAAGCCAGTGTGCTTTAACTGTGGCCAAGAGGGTCACATTGCTCCGAATTGCCATCAACCGAAGAAGAATGCTTGTTACACATACGGGTCAAAGGATCATCTTGCTCGCGATTGCCCTAAGAAGAAAGCTGGAGATGCAATTGGAATCAAGGGAGGTGGTAGTGAACGTATGTTAGCTATTGATGGACCAACCTCATCGAGTAGACCCACAGCCAGAACCTTCAACATGACTGTGCAGGACGCGGTGCAGTCAAAAGATGTTGTGTCAGGTATTATCCCAATCAATGATACAAATGCATATGTATTATTTAATTCGGGTGCTACTTGCTCATTTATATCTGATGAATTTGCTAAGTGGTTAGGGTTGCCTAGTGAAGAGTTGAATTTCCCTTTAAACATAGAAATTGCGAATAGGGAGGTGATTCTTGTTAAGTGCGTATACAAGAATTGTAGGGTGAATATTAAGGGAAATGTTATGATAGTAGATTTAATCCCGATAAAACTTGGAGAGTTTGATGTTATATTGGGAATGGATTGGCTATTCAATTATGGAGCGATAATTGATTACCAAAAGAAAAGTGTAAACCTTATGACTCCATCAAAGGTAGCTTTCTATGGTAGCAGGTCGCCTAGACAATCGAGATGTCTGACGATTATGCAAGCCAAGAAGTTATTGAGTTAAGGTTGTGTAGGGTACTTAGCTAACATAGTTGATAGTTGGAAGAGATACCGGTTGTTAGGGATTTTGCGGACGTATTTTCGGAGGATTTGCCAGGACTTCCACCTGATAGAGAGATTGAGTTTGTTATTGATTTAGCGCCAGGAACTGCTCCGATATCGAAGGCCCTGTGCAGGATGGCTCCGGTAGAGATGAAGGAACTGATGGTACAACTGTAAGAGCTGCTAGATAAGAAATACATTCAGCCGAGTGTGTAACCGTGGGGAGCGCCGATATTGTTCGTGAAGAAGAAGGATAGGTCAATGCGTCTTTGTATTGAATATAGGGAGTTAAACAAAGTCACTATTAAGAATAAGTATATGTTGCCAAGAATAGATGACTTGTTTGATCAATTGAAAGGAGCCAAGTACTTCTCAGAGATAGATTTGAGAAATGGGTATCATCAATTAAAAGTAAGGAAGGAGGATGTTGACGAGTGGATTTTATATACGTGATTCAATATCCATTTCATTCTTATTTGTTGCTAAATTCTTGTGATCATGTTCCTTTTTACTTATTTCTTGTGTAGGATGGTTGTTGAGGCATTTTACGGATATGTGGAATTAATTGGGATGATTTGAGGTCAATTAGAGCGAATTTGGAGTACAACATGAAAAACAGTCAAGTTATCTAGCAGAAGACAAGCCCACCAGGGTGGGCCATTTTATACTACACACCCCCGCCGGGGCGGGGGGTCTTCATTCGAGCTAGATAGAAAAGGAGCCCGCCGGGGTGGGCATTATTAGTGCATGAACCCCCGCCGGTGCGGGGGGGGGGGAGTGTCAACTCTGAAGTTGTCTTTCTTTGATTAAACTTCTTCTTAGGCATGGTTTCTAGTAATTGCATGACAATGGAAGTCTAATTAAAGTGATTTTCGGCTGGAGCTTGTATGCTAGACATCTATTACTCTATAAACAACAACTTCAATATTACAACAGGACATATTATGAAGATCTAATCTGAGTTTTTGAGAGCAAGCGTGGAGGAGTATTTCGAGGAGATTTTCAAGACGATTGCAATTCTAGGCTTCGTGAAGGGTGTTTTTCAATATTCTTCATCTTAGGCTATTATTTGTAATCAGAAGAATGTTTTCTATGAGTTATTCAGTGTTTATTTTGTTTAGTATGAACTAATTCACTTTTTAGGCTTATGATGGATCTTTAAGTGAAACAATGATTTTGTAAACTTTGATTTCCATTTTATTAATCTATCTCTCCAATTTATCTATATTGATTTGAGCTGAATCTATGTGTTGTCTGATCAACAATTCTTTGTGGAATTGGATGGAATCGAGAGAGGATATTCAATTCTAGGCCTAGTTAATATAGCATGTGTTCATGAATTTTGTGAATAGATTAATCTTGATGAATATTAAGGTAGAGATATGCTTGACATCGCATATAATCAGATAGAGAACTTATTCTTAAACCTTCTTCAAGTGTAATTCACATAGAGATATAGTGGGTTAGTCGATTAAGGTGTTTAACGAATTTCTATCTTAATTGTGGATTGACGTTAATACGGTATTAGTGCATCGAGAGGTGGTTAGTACTACGTTCGTGTTCTTGATTAATAAGCTGGGGTAGTGCATTGAATTGGAATAAGGGTGTTAAAATCAGAGTGAAGCTTAGGGTAAAATCATAAGTCTAATTCTTCATTAATTGTTTGAATTTTCAGATTTTGATATTAGTGATTATTTTGTGGTTGTTTAATTATTCTTTAATTTAGATTCTTTAATTTTAATTATTGAGTTGATTTGTTTAATAAAATTAGGGTTAATAGGAGATTGGTAATTGTAAGTTAAGGTTATTGTTAGTTAGTCTATGTGGGAACGATACTCTACTTATCACTTTATTACTTGTTGACCACGTATACTTGCGTGTTGTGCGTATATAGATTTTACCCAACAAGTTTTTGGCGCCGTTGCCGGGGATTATTTAGTACAAATCTTAATAGTTTTACAATATCAGTTTAAATAATCCAGTTTTACTCAGACATTTTTATTTTTGTTTTGTTCTTCTTATTTCAGGTGTTGGAAGCAGTTTATGCAAACTCAGTCCAAAAATCCAGACTTGTTGCCTTTTGAGGACGACATCGAGAGAAGGTTTCAGAGGTTTAGTAAGTGGATCAAGGAAACGAGGCAAGAATTTGAAACATCTGAGAAGGAAGAAGAAATGGCAGCCGAAGATCAGAAAACGTTAAGGGACTTCGCCACACCCAAGGTGACTGAACTGCAGTCACGCATCACCAGGCCCGCAATAGCCACTAACACATTTGAAATTAAGCCTGGGACGATTCAAATGATTCAGAATTCAGTTCAGTTTGGGGGATTAGCGAATGACAATCCGAACGAACATCTAGTCAGTTTTCTGGAGATTTTCGACACCTTTAGGTACAATGGGGTGTCGGATGATGCGGTGAGACTTTGCTTGTTCCTATTCACTCTAAAGGACAAGGCGAAGAGTTGGTTGCATTCTCTACCGCCTGGATCGATTACTACATGGGATGACTTAGCTCAGAAATTCCTCGCCAAATTCTTCCCACCGGCGAAAACTACAAAGATGAGGAATGAGATAACGATGTTTGAGCAACAACATGGGGAGTCGTTATACGATGCATAGGAGAGATATAAAGAGTTGCTCAAAAAATGTCCACATCATGGACTACCTAAATGGCTGCAATTGAACACCTTTTGCAACGGACTACATGGGAATCTCATAACTAGTATTGATGCAGCGTCGGGCGGAGCCTTCATGGCCAAAAGTTACGAGGAAGCATATAATTTGATTGAAACCATGGCGTCTAACAACTACCAGTGGCCCACAATAAGAATGACACAGACAAAGGCAGCTGGGATTTTAGAAGTGGATGGTGTGACAACTATACAAGCACAGATTTCAGCACTTTCGAAGAAGTTGGATTCTATGACCGGGGCGCATGTACAATAAGCACAGCAAGTGGCAGTTATATGTGAGTTGTACGCGGGAGAGCACCCAACGGATCAATGCGCGATAAATCCAGCATCTGTGCAGTTTATGGGCAATTATAATAGAATTCCGCATAACACATTCCAGAGCACGTACAATCAAGGAAATAGGAATCATTCGAATTTCTAGTGGAGCAATAATTAGCAACACCAACCTCCACGAAAGTCATATCCACCAGGATTTCAGAACCATCAACAACCAGCTCAACATCCAGAAAGGAAATCAAATCTAGAGGAGTTGGTGACAAAATACATAACTAGCAATGAGATGGCCATGAAAAATCAAGCAATGGCTATGAAAACACAAGAGATGGCGATCAAGAATCTAGAGAATCAAATAGGACAAATTGCGTTAGCATTGAATAATAGACCACAAGGGACGTTACCAAGTGACACTGAGAGAAATCCGAAGGGTAACCATGAACAGTGTCAGGCAATTACATTGCAGAGTGGGAAACAACTTGAGGGTATTAATGCAGAAAATTCCGTGACTTCGGATGAAAAAGTTGATGATAGCGGCAAAATTGAAAGAAGCAAGGGTAAGGATAAACAGAGCGAGGGAACAAATTTGAACAATAAGCCAATTGTTTTCCACCACCACCGTTTTAACAAAGGGTCAAAAAATAGAAATTAGACGAGCAATTCGCAAAGTTTTTGGAAGTGTTCAAGAAACTTTAGATCAACATACCATTTGCAGAAGCCCTAGAACAAATGCCGAACTACGCAAAATTTATGAAAGGGATTCTGTCAAGGAAAAAGAAATGGGAAGATTTCGAGACAGTTGCAGTAACCGAGGAGTGTAATGCAGTATTACAGTAGAAATTACCACCAAAACTCAAGGACTCGGGGAGCTTTACTATTCCATGCCCGATCGGGAATATGCATTTCAGCAAGTGTTTATGTGATTTGGGGGCGAGTGTAAACCTTATACCATTGTCAGTATACACAGAATTGGGTTTGCCCGGACCAAGACCTACAAATATCTCATTATAGTTGGCGGATAGGTCAATCACATATCCGAGAGGCATAGTGGAGAACATTTTAGTGAAAGTGGATAAGTTTATATTCCCCGCAGACTTTATCATTCTGGACTTTGAAGAGGACAAGAATATCCCAATTATCCTAGGGAGGCCATTTTTGGCCAAGGGTATGACACTCATAGATGTACAAAAAGGAGAACTGACTATGAAGGTCCAAGATCAAGAGATAAAATTCAATGTGTTCAAGGCCATGAAATTCCCCACGGATGAGGAAGAATGTTTCCGAATGGATTTAATTGAGCAAATCATCAGTGAAGATATGAGCAAGAGTCTGGTCAACGATCCGTTAGAAATAACTTTATTGGGAGATGAAGAGGTCGACGACCCAAAATTGGTGGACTACTTACAGATGTTAGATTTGTTGCCATGAGTTTCCAGATTCAGAACACCGTTTGAACCATTGCACATGGAAGAAGTAGCCGCAGAAAAACTAAAACCATCATTGGAAGAGCCACTAAAGCTGGAACTTAAGCCACTCCATAAACACCTCGGGTATACGTATTTAGGCAATTCAAATTCTTTACCTGTTATTATTTCAGCTGCACTTAACGAATTACAGGAAGAAAAGTTGCTGAGGGTGCTTCGGGAACACAAATCAGCTATTGGGTGGACAATTACGGACATAAAGGGAATCAACCCTTCATTTTGCATGCACAAGATCTTAATGGAAGATGAGGCAAAACCAACGATGGAACAACATCGGCGACTTAACCCGATTATGAAGAAAGTTGTGAAAAAGGAAATTCGGAAGTGGTTAGATGCCGGTTTCATCTACCCGATTTTCGACAGTAAATGGGTTAGTCCAGTTCAGTGTGTACCGAAAAAGGGAGGAATGACGGTGGTGTAGAATGAGGACAATGAGTTAATACCAACTAGAACAGTGACAGGTTGGAGGATTTGTATGGATTACAGAAAATTGAACAAGGCAACCCGGAAAGACCATTTACCGCTGCCCTTTAATGATCAAATGTTAGATAGATTGGCAGGACACCAATATTACTGTTTGTTGGATGGGTACTCGGGGTACAACCAAATAGTCATCGCTCCGGAGGATCAAGAGAAGACCACATTCACGTGCCCTTACTATACATTTGCAATCAGGAGGATGTCATTTGGGCTATGCAATGCACTTGCAACGTTCCAACGGTGTATGATGGCCATTTTTTCAGATATGGTGGAGAAAAATGTTGAGGTCTTCATGGATGACTTTTCGGTCTATGAGGACAACTTCGATATTTACTTAAAGAATCTGGTCATGGTGTTGCAAAGATATAAGGGCACGAATCTCGTACTAAATTGGGAAAAATGCCACTTCATGGTTGAAGAGGGCATAATTTTGGGCCATAAGGTATCGGCTCAAGGATTGGAAGTTGACAAAGCGAAGCTAGAAACTATTGAAAAACTACCTCCACCGAGCTCAGTTAAAGGTATTAGGAGTTTCTTGGGACATGCTGGGTTCTACAGGAGGTTCATAAAGGACTTCTCTAAAATTACAAGACCTCTATGCAGTCTTTTAGAGAAGGATGCTACTTTCAGTTTTACTGCAGAATGCAAGTCAGCGTTTGAATTATTGAAGAAGAAATTAACTACAGCTCCCGTGATAGTCGCACCGGATTGTAATATGCCATTCGAGCTAATGTGTGATGTGAGCGACTATGAGGTTGGGGTTGTTTTGGGCCAACAACGAGACAAGGTGTTTGACACCATATACTATGCAAGAAAACACTCATAGAGACTCAAATGAATTATACAACCACGAAAAAGGAATTGCTTGCAGTGGTGTACGCGTTTGATAAATTTCGGGCATACTTGATCAGGACTAAGGTGATAGTCTACACGGACCATTCGGCAATTCGGTACCTAATAGCGAAAAAAGATGCTAAGCCATGCCTTATCCGATGGATTCTCCTACTTCAAGAGTTTGACTTAGAAATTAAAGATAGAAAGGGGACGGAGAACCAAGTCGCCGCTCACTAGTCTAGGTTGGAAAACCACGGGAAAGCAAAAGACGACAGATGTTAGATTAATGAATCATTCCCAGATAAGCAACTGTTTGGGATTTTAGCAAAGATTCCGTGGTATTGTGATTATGCAAATTTTCTGGTGAGCAACGTTCTACCACCTGACTTCACAAGACAACAGAAAAGGAAATTTCTTCATGACGTGAAATGGTATATGTGGGACGAACCATATCTCTACAAGCAGTGCACCGACAAAATGATTCGACGGTGCATCCCATACAGCGAAGTGAAGAATATTCTGCATGAGTGTCACTCATCTGTATATGGCGGGCATTATGGGAGTGAGAGGACAGCAGCGAAGGTGTTGCAATCTGGTTTTTATTGGCCTACGTTATGCAAAGATGCCCACCATTTTGTTAAACAATACGATAGGTGTCAAAGGGTGGGCAACATTTTGAAACGGAATGAGATGCCCTTACAAACGATTCTTGAAGTTAAAATTTTTGACGTATGAGTTATCGATTTCATGGGGACATTCCCCTCGTCTTTGAACAATCAATACATTCTACTCGCAGTAGACTACGTATCAAAGTGGGTTGAAGCTGAAACATTACCATCAAATGATGCCAAAGTGGTCCTCAAGTTCCTACAAAAGAACATCTTCACGAGGTTTCGCACGCCAAGAGCAATTATCAGTGACGAAGGTAGTCACTTCTGCAATAAGTCTTTTACAGCTCTTTTGGCCAAATATGGGGTCAACCATAAGGTAGCTACATCGTATCACCCTCAAACTAGTGGATAGCCTGAGGTATCAAACAGAGAAGTCAAGAAGATATTAGAGAAAGTGGTGAATCCGAGTCAGAAAGATTGGTCGCTTAGATTGGACGATGGGCCTACCGAAATGCATACAAGACACCAATCGGGATGTCACCATATCAACTACTGTACGGGAAGGCATGTCGCTTATCGGTCGAGCTACATCATAAGGCATATTGGGTGGTGCAAAAACTCAATTTCGATCAAGCAGCTGTAGGGGAGAAAAGATTACTTCAATTGAATGAACTCGACAAATTCCGCCTTCACGGCTATGAGAATTCCAAACTTTATAAAGAAAAGGTAAAAAGATGGCACGACCAGAAAATTATGCATCGAACATTCGAGCCGGGTCATTCAGTACTATTGTTCAACTGACGGCTGCAATTGTTCCCTGGAAAGCTTAAATCGAGGTGGTCGGGACCATTTACTATCAAACGGGTTTTTTCTCATAGCACAGTGGAACTCTATAGTCGAAATCCACTAGATATATTCAAAGTAAACGGACAACGTTTAAAGCATTATTGGGGTGGAGAAGCCAACACCGACGTGATTGCCATCACATTGACCGACATAACATAAGCAGGAAATAGTCAGGCTGAAAGACTTAAAATCAAGCGCTAATTCGGAGGTAACCCAATCTTTAGTTAATTTATCATATTTTCAATTCATATTTGTTTAATCATAGTTTTCATTAAATTACTAGGTAGAAGAATTATAAAAGTCTCGTTAACATCTCCACATTATATTATGTTATCAATAACTCACTACTTTTCATGTGTTAAATCTTGCAGGATGGAAAAATGTAGCATTAAGAGAACTACATGAAGCATAACAAAGAATCTGACAGTAGCATGGCCCGCCAGGGCAGGCCCCTTTTAAACTATAACCCCCGCCGGGGCGGGGGTCTCCGAATCCAGTTGACAGACTGCAAGCCCGCAGGGGCGGGACTTACTAGTATAATACCCCCCGTCGGGGCGGGGGTCCTGGGCAGCAACTGATTTCAGCAGTTACATAGACTTCTCCACTTCCCCATAACACACCACTAACCCACTTTCTCCACTTCCCCATTTCAGCTATTAAGTTCCATAACCACCACCCACTACCCACTACTATCACTCCCATTAATTCCGTAACTCCATCACTCCTCTCCACCTCTTCACTCCACCAATGATAGCCATCCCTCTACCTCTATATATATCACTACCTCTCATATCAAATCTCACACACCAATTGACATAGAAAATTCATAGAGTATACTTGAGAGTTAGAGAGGAGCAAAGTTAAAAGTTTGGGGGAAAGTCAAAGCAAGTCAAGCACTAGATCGAGATCATGGCTTGTAACGACCCCAAAATTTATACATTTTAAATCTCAACTCCGGTCGTTAACCATACATTAAATCTCAAATTTTACATCATTGTTCGATATTAAAAATCACTAAATATTGCAGAATAATTAAAATTTTTATACATCTTCTTCTGTCTTGCCCTAAATCGTAACCTTTACATTTCATCTCTTCGATCCAAATCAAATATTATGAATCATTACAACAAAATGACTATACAAAGTCTTACATCATAACTAAAGATCCATGTACATTGGATAGCTCAACTTACAATTCAACAACATATTACATTCAAAATATTAAATATATTTCTCATAAAACATAAGTAATCTTCGTGAATATAGATCTCTATAACTCACTTAGCACATATCTTTACCTTAAAATCTGTACCTGCAAAAGTGGTTATTTGCAAGAGTGAGCTCGACAGCCCAGCAAAGTCTAACAGTTTTCATGCATCACATAACATATAATAACATGCTCGATATACATCTCATAATAATTAAAGTAACATGGCATACATGCTTTCAATTCACATAACAAATATAAAGATTGAGTTCCTTACTCAATCATCATTACTTAGCCAAAACAAAGCAGTCATATATTGACTTTAATCTTTCATGATCTCAACATACATAACATATCATGCAATTTATAACAGTTCATCAAGTCCACGTAGAAAATAGGAACCGAAAGACTTGCCTTGGTCATCGTTTACCAATAATAGATTAACAGCTTACAGTTATCTGCACTTCACGTGCCCTACACAATTATATAATCATACACATCAACTATTAGTCATATAACAACACTTAGTAATTGTAATGTAAACTCTACTCCACATCTCATAATCTTTCCTATCATCACACAATGTTCAATTAGATTGTGTTAACTTTTCGATTTCTGACTCACTATATTTCTTCTTAGTCAACCTCGAATTTCGTTCAAGTGCTTAAGTCTTGTTAGGACTACTTATTGGTTTTATATTAAACCCATTTCATATCCTATAATATATGTCATCATGACATAATTAGCCATTAACACATTACAAACATAACTAAGTACGTTCATCATTTAGGTTTGATTATTTAATCACATAATCAATTATAACACAAGTTATTATGTAATAACATTATTATTAATAGTGTAGAACTACTAAAATCAATATTTTTCAGTCCTACTATCATTACATAAAGTGTTCTTAAAATTTCGTGTACAAAAAGTATACTGTCAGAATTTTCTGATAACTCGCGCTGCGGCGCCACAGTTACACTGTGGGCCGGCGCTGCGGCGTGGCCATGGCGCTGCGGCGCGGGGATCAAAGCTACCAGGTCGCGCTGCGGCGTGAGTATGGCGCTGCGGCGCCACAAAGGTATTACAACTTCGCGCCGCGGCGCCGAGTTGCAGACCTCGGCAGACAGCCTCGGCAACAACATAGAAAAAGCCAATTTTGGCCTACAAGCTCGTTTCTAACAGACTAATTATCCTGTAAATTACATATAGACTTCATATAAACATATTTCAAAAACTCTAAACATGATTATACCCATACAACAACATAAACAACCAAATTAACACACCCAAATTCACTGTTTTTGGGAAAAACTCATGTTTTTATATTTCTATGAAAAATCAACACTATAACTTTTGTTTTTCAACCAAAATCACTAATTCAAAGTATTTTTATCAACAATTATACATGCTCTATCAAATTAAATGGTCAATTTATCAACTAAACCACTAATTAACCCTCAATTTCTATTTTAATTAAACAATATATAATCACCAAAAACTCTCTGTAAAAAAAAGTTTTCTTCACAAACTTCATACATAACCACAATTCTTTGATTATAACTCATGAAAATAGTTTTAACATTACAAGTAAGTCATATTAAGCCTCATACCAACAATACTTCATACTTACACAAGGATTTTATGGAGAATTTGGGAAGATAAAAACTAACTCTTAAAACTAAAAGTATAGGAGAAATACCTTGAAGAATCTCTTTGATTGCCAAGCTTTTCTCCTCTTCACTCCCAATTTCTCTAGGATTCTCTCACTTTTTCTTCTTCTCTTCTTCTTCTTCCTCTGAGTTTTTCCTTTTTCTCTCTAACCTCTCTCCTCTAACTCTAGAGCGTACTAACAATCTAACGTAACTAGATATTATATATATTAATTATATAATATAAATATAAAATACATAACTGACATCAGTTAAAAGTTTTTGAAAACATAAGCCATAAGGCTTGTTTGGTTACTATAAAAAAAATAACCGATTAACCTTACACCTTGTTTGGATAAATTAAGGACTTAATAGGCATTAGGCCTTATTTGGCCAAAACGGAATTAAAACTCCTTTAAGTTATTTTAATAACTCTTTTATAGCAAGGTTATTTGCCACCTTAATAAATCAATTAAAACATTAATCTATTAAATTACTTTAGCACATAATTTAATATCACATAACTATAATTTCTTTTAAAAATTATAATTTTATTTAACCAACTAATATTTTAAATTACCCTTTCCCATTTAAAATATTATAATCTATTTAAATCACTATAAGCTCTCTTGCTTACTTATTAAATTAAATTATTATATAATCTCATAATAATTAATTTACTTAGCTCCTTAATTATTTATTCAATAATTAATTAACTAACCCACGTTAACTTAAATTACCACATAATTCAATAAATATTTAATATTGCCAATAAATATTTAATATTTATTATTTAATTATTTATTCAACAAATAATTAACTAAATCATATCAACTTAATTTAAACAATTATTTATTTAATAATAACATATCCATTAAATATTTATATATATCAATAAATATTTAATATTACACTTTAAAATTTATGGAATGTTACATGGCTTCACCATCATATTCTAAACGTAAAAGGGGAGAAAGCTCAAGGTCATCTCAACTAACCCGCACCTTCGATCGCCAGAAATTTGCAAGTGTCGTCGCTGCCGATCGGTATAACTACATGCTCACCAAAGTCCTTACACCGGAGCGGGGGTTGGCACCAGATCCTAACGATGGGGAGCTTATGCCGCAAATTTACCAAAAGGGATGGACCAAATTCACGGAGGAGCTGGAACCAGCTGTTGTTAACATTGCCAAAGAATTCTATGCAAATGTTAAGGACAAAGAACCATTCCACGCATTTGTGCGAGGTAGGTTGGTTCCATTCAGTGCGGATGCCATCAACACCTACTACCAACTGTGGGTAACTCGCCACTGCCATTATGCTCATCTCCATAATTCTGACCCAGACTATGATGCTATAATCGTAGAGATGACAAAGCTGGGAACATCTTGGATCAAGGGTCAAAAGGGAGGCACCGTGTTTCACAGCAAAGACCTTAGCCGGTATGGAAAAATCTGGTATGCCTTCCTGTGTGCGAAATTGCTTTCATCCCAACACACCTCGGACGTCACCAAAGAGAAGGCGTTACAATTGTACGCCATTGTGCAAGAATTCATTGTTGATGTTGGGGCCATTATCGGTTCTTCCATCCGCTGGTACTTACGCAAAATTTTTTCTAGAGGCTTGCCACACCCTTCTCTCATTTACGGGTTATGTCGCAATGCTGGAGTTAGATGGTCAGACGACGAGCCCACACAAATGTCGCTTGCATTGCTTGATTCTAGAATGATTATGCGGTATTCCGTATGGGCCGGGGGTGAGTCACATCCGTGTGGTCTGGGTTTTACTTTTTCGTCGGAGTCGGAAGACAATGTGGATGCTACGGAGACATCGGGGGAGGATGATGAGCCAATGGGCGATCAAGGGACTGAGCAGGTACCGCAGGCCGATGCCATTTCCAATTCTCAGATCCTTGAATTTTAAAATCAATTGAATGCACACAACAATGCAACCCGTCTGGGAATGAGGCGATTGGCGATGAGGCAAGATCATATGTTTGATGCTATGGACGCATCTTTCGCCTCACTCAACATAACTCTACAAAGCTTCAACCCGGCAGCCCAATTTCCCTATCAGCAGCTCATGCCAATGCCAAGGTTTCCACCAAGTGATTCGGATGAAGAAGAACAACATCCACCTCCTCACACTTAAGCGATAGCAGGGAAGTCCTCAAGTACTTGTTTTGACTATTCATCCAATGAGGACATTGTTTTACTTAAGTTCGGGGGATTTAAATATATGTTTGCATGCATTTCGCTCATTTAGGTTGCATTTTACATTTTGTCATTTAAATTCAGTATTGCATGATAGCTTAGGTGCATTCATAGTAGCTTAGGTTAATGCTTGTCATTGAATAGTAGATAATCTTGTAATGCATTTTGTTATCTATGTTGTCTAAAAAAATAAAAAAAATATTTATTTATATTGTGTTGCGTAAGTCCATCAATGTTGTATTTCATATTGTGCATGGGCCAAGGATGAGAGTGTGAACAAGTTAACTAATACAGTATTGAGTAGTAGAACTATGATACAATTTCTGTTATGAATCGAATCTTGAGCTTGTTTAAAACTGGTATAAAAGGATAGCACGATTAACAAACATCTGTGTTGATTGGTAAGTTCAAATTGATACCTAAATGGTCGCTAAAGGATAATGCTAGAGTAAATGACAAAATGACAAGGATAGACAGTAAAGGCTAAAGTTAGGCAAGAACCTAAGTTTGGGGGATGATATGTGGGGTATATAAGCTTTATCCAGTTGAAAAACAAAGTATGAATAAACACCGTGGCGTGCTTGTCTAATTTAGTGGCCTTTATTACTTGAGTAAGTAAGCCTGAGGGGATTGTCTTTACACCTAGCGCCCTAAGGTCTTAATGGTCTGGGAGTCATTGGTCGAATGCTCATTAAGGTAGCATTGAAAAGCCTAAGGGAATAAGATATTTCATAGCTATGTGTATAAAAAGAATAAAACGGGAAATAAGAGCAAAAAGCCTCCGTTTATCTAAAAAAAGAAGAAGAGAAGTATATGAATAAAGTATATAAGTACCTTGCTTAAACTGTAACGACCCCAAAATCTATACAATTTAAATCCCGACTTCGGTCGTTAACCATACATTCAACCTCTAATTAATACATCATTATTCGATGTTCAACTTAATAAAATTGCGGAATATTTAAAACTTTTATACATTTCCTTCTTTCTTGTCCTGAATCGCAACTATTACATTACATCTCTTTGATTCAATCTTATGTCATGAATCGTTACAACAAAATAACTATACAAAGTCTTACATCATAACTAAATATCCATATACATTAGATAGCTCAACTTACATTTAACAACATCTTACGTTCAAAATAGGAAATATATTTCGCATAAAACATAAGTAATCTTCGTGAATATAGATCTCTATAACTCACATAGCACGTATCTTTACCTTAAAATCTTTACCTGCAAAAGTGGTTATTTGCAAGAGTGAGCTCGACAGCCCAGCAAAGTCTAACAGTTTTCATGCATCATATATCACATAATAACATGCTCGACATACATCTCATTAAAGTAACATGGCATACATGCTTTTAATTCACATAACAAATATAAAGATTGAGTTCCTTACTCAATCATCATTACTTAGCCAAAATAATGCAGTCATATATTGACTTTAACATTTCATGATTTCAACATGCATAACATATCATGCAATTTAAAACAGTTCATCAAGTCCACGTAGAAAATAGGAACCGAAAGACTTGCCTTGATCGTTGTTTACCAATAATAGCTTAACAGCTTACAGTTATCTGCACTTCACGTGCCCTACACAATTATATAATCATACACATCAACTATTAGTCACATAACAACACATAGCAATTGTAATGTAAACTCTACTCCACATCTCATAATCTTTCCTATTAATAAATACACAATGGTCAATTAGATTGTGTTAACTTTTCGACTTATGACTCACTATATTTCTTCTTAGTCAAACTCAAAGTTCAAGTGCTTAAGTCTTGCTAGGACTACTTATTGGTTTTATATTAAACCCATTCCATATCTTATAATATCCATTTCAATGGAATTGAAACACTTTTTAAGTTCATTAACACTTGGCACGGCGTTTCGACGTTCAATCGTCACACGCCCGATTTGCCTCTCTTGTGTATGCTTACTATGTTTCTATAACTTATCTAATACATTATTTATTAATGTTAAGCATCATTATATTTACTAAGATTCATGTTTTATAACTTAGGACATCATCTTTTACGGTCTGGAGCACTACACATGCATATGTGCATGCCCGACACCCTCCGATTGCCTCCGAAAACATAACAGTCCTAAATATGACCATTTTGACCCATCCTAATGACCTCAAATTGAAAACCTTAAAGAACGAAAGTTGTAGGTCTACTCGTCCTCGTTCCGGATCATCTTGAATCACCTCAATCGGAGTTCGTATGAGGAAGTTATGGCCATTTTACTACAGGAGGTCAAAACTGTCCAAGTCAGACTTCTGTCCCCGCGCTGGGGCGCGAGGACTAAGCCAACTAGTGGTACTGGGGCGCGAGGTTGGCGCTGGGGCGCGAATTTCAGCGCTGGGGCGCCAACTTCTGGCGCTGGGGCGCGAATTTTGGCGTCGGGGCGCGATTTTTGGCGCTGGGGCGTGAATTTTGACGCTGGGGCGTCGAAACTCGCAGAACCCAACCACGAAGAACAGAACAACTGATTTGTTTGTCTGTTACTTCAATTCTAACACTAATTAACACCAATTAACATGTATAACCTAAGCTAATTACACATATACACATTACCCAACATGTATATACTAATTACCAATGACTAAATCATGATTCTAGAAATCTTAAATCATTGAAAGCTTTATTTTAAAAACCAAACTCCATAACTGATTTATACACTGTTATACCAATTTGATTTTAATTACTTCAAACTACGATTCTCTGTAGTTTATACCCAATTAACCATTCGCAGTTCAATTTCACAATTTCACAATTAACATATACTAATTTTGATATTTCTACAAACCACGTTCATACGTGAATGTTTACTGCAAAACCAATTCTTCTTTCTTTGTGAATGCTAGCATACTTCTCATATATACATACATGTGCTAATATAACAATTACAGTTACAAATACACTTAATATCATACAAAGCTATATATATATATATATATATATATATATATATATATCCACAATTCATCTTTTACAATTATTTTACAGAGAACTTTTTGGAATAAGAAAACTAAACTTTAAAATAAAATAAGAGGATTAATATCCTACCTTTGATTTAAGAAGATAATGGCTATCATTTTGATTATCAAGCTTCTTTTTCCCAATTCCTTTCTCAAAAACCTGTTAGAAATCACTCACTTTCTCTCTAGAGTAATATCAAATTTTCTCTGTATTCTTCTTCTTCTCTCCCTTTTCTTCAACTGAGTCTTTCTTTTCTCTTCTAACATACGTAGAATAGTATAACGTATATAGTAATAATATATATTAATGATATAATATAAATATAGATATAACTTATATCAGTTATGTAAGTTTTTGAAAATCAAAAGTCATAAGGCTTGTTTGGCTAACCACTAAAAAAATAATCAATTAATCCTTATGCCTTGTTTGATAAAACACAATTAGATTAAAGACTTAATAGGCATTAGGCTTTGTTTGACAAAACTAAATTAAACACTTTTAATTTATTTTAATAACTCCTTTATAACAAGGTTATTAGTCACACCTTTATTAAATTAATAAATCAATTAAAACATTAATCTATTAAATTACTTTAACACATAAATCATTATCACATAATTATAATTTCTTTTATAATTTTATTTAACCAACGAATATTTTAAATTACAATTTCCCATTTAAAATATTATAACTTATTTAAATCACCATAAGCTCTCTAGCTTACTTATTAAATTATATTATTATATAATCTCATAACAATTAATTTACTTAGCTCCTTAATTATTTACTCAACAAATAATTAAATCACATCAACTCAAATTGCCATATAATTCAATAAATATTTAATATTGCCAATAAATATTTAATATTTAATATTTAATTATTTATTCAACAAATAATTAAATAAACCACATCACTCAAATTGAACAATTATTTATTCAACAATAACATATCCATTAAATACTTAAATAAATCAATAAATATTTAATATCACGCTTTAAAATTATGGAATGTTACATCATTCCCTCCTTACAAGGATTCTGTCCTCAGAATCACAATTCAAATAAATCATTCGTTACATTCTTCCCTACTTACAAAGATTCTGTCCCCAGAATCACCGAAACCCTACCTTACTCAGGTTTTCCTCAAATCTATTCATTGAATAACTTCAACACATTACCTTAATATAGGTTTTATATTTTCTACTCTCACCATTCTTGATAATAAATTCTTATAAGTTTTATTTCATAACATTTACTTAGACTCAATTATATTTGAGTATTATATATTCTTTGACCCGTTCATTATCTTTCTCTAAGGATCATTATCATATATTATATGATCAAACTCTCGGGACATTACATTCACCCTTTCTTCTAAGAATTTCGTCCTCGAAATTTTTATTTATTAATCTTTATTCATTCAATCTATCAAAAATAGATTTTACGTTAATACCTTATTCATTCATTAGATTCTATAACCACTTCTTTTCCACAAAGATCATTCTACAATTATTAAACTTTTCTATTAAAAATTTCACATTATTCTTTAATAACTCATATCCTTCTGACTTCAAAATCTCTTTTCTCACTTATTCAACATATTTATCATTCAGTGTCGTATTCTATGACTCACTTCTTTCTAAGGAACGTCATCCTTACCACATTCACCTTTTAGAATTTCAAGAATCTTTCACAATTGTTCAATAATTAGGAAGTAGTATGAATAACTCAAGAATTTAAAAGATTCCAAATCATGCTGAGGGTCACAAGACCTTGAACTACGTCCCCAGGTTGTCAAGAATATCTTGACTTGAACCTTTAACAGTCATACGACTATATGGACCTCCGTACTTTGGGTGTTAAGCCCTTCGTACAATATATTGTGCACAAACATTTCAGCGCAAAGTATAAACTAAGCGTAACCTCTGATAAAAGAGTTGTTCATCTCAGAATTTAGAGTGCAAGCATTCAACTGAGGGTCTAATGACCACGAACCATGTCCACAGTTATAAGTAATCTTTCAACTTTAACTTTAACAGTCATAAGACTATAAGGACTCCAAAGTACTTAGGGGGATCAATCCTTCGTACATGTATTGTGCACAAATATTTCAGCGCAAAGTATAAACTAAGCGTAACCCCTAATATTAGGGTTGTTCATCTCAGCTTTTCAACATCTGAATCCGCACCAACACAATTTGGTTTGGCATAACTTTTCAATGAACGTTTGAATTTCATGAACATCTTTCAATATTTGTCTAGCTGAATCAAATAGCATAGACCTCTATAACAATTCGGACATCAACCAAAATATACATATACATACAATAATACATATGTATTCTAATATCTAAAAGAAATCTCAAAAATCTTTTTATGACGTCATGATACCGCACTGTATTTACAGTCCGTTGAGGATTCCGTCATTTGGTGATTTTATCATACTACATCATACCATAGTGGGCTGATGATCCTTAGATCACATCCAACACTAGGTAATACTGAATTGATGACTCCATCATTTTTTTTATCATCTTTGCACCAGGTTACATGATGCATTAATGATATAAAATACATTTTGATATACTGCAAATCACTTTTGTCTAGCCGAAGCAATTAGCAGAGACATACAATAATAGTATTGTTGTTAAAACTCATTGGTTCCATCATTTGATCCAATATTTTTCAAAAAAATAGAAGTGTAAACATCAGCACGAAGTCAATAAATTTCGAAAGTCTAACATAGCTAGTAGATTTAGAATACATATGCTTCCACCATCAACTCCACTTTATATAATGATCCATTGCTTAATAGGTCTATCTATTCCTATCATCCTCAATACTCTATTCACACTTATCTATACCCTAGTTCATCAAACTTACCACACGTTATGAGTTCAGGAACTTGCCACAATCATATGAGTTTAAGAACTTATCCTAGTCAGACCATAGGCGTCCATTCGCTGAGGGGTTCAAAAACATACCATATAATTATGAGTCACGAACCTACCATAAGTATGAGTTTTAAGAACTCGCACTTACCTTATAATATTCTCTAACTATACTCTACCTATCTATTATACACATGAGAAAAGAATCACCTTCTCAACATGCATATAGCAAATAGCGTGACACAAACATTCCAATGATTATCATTGTGACAAACTGAGTGCGAGCACAAAACCCTCGCCCATACAAAGGTTTGTACAACTCAGCCATCATAAGAGTTCTCTATTGAAATCCCACCTAACTCTATCTTTCTTTTAACTTGCTCTTTGCTCGATACGAATTCCTCGTATCACATCATCGATAACTCCTCATGAGTTATCTCGTACTATTTCATAGTACACCATCTTCATAGCATTAAGCTATAATCATTCAAACATTATAGACCATCTTTCTTTTATAACTTAAACAGATCACGTCGTGACCTTATTCTATAATCATCTCTCTTAAAATTATTTTATTAACTCGTGATCGTTTTGTTTTACGATCCTCATTCTATCTCTTTTTCATCATTTACGACATTATTCGTTATCTTGGCTATTGGAGTTAGGAAACTCCCATTTATTACCTTTATATCTCTTCAAGATTCTTCTTTGAATCTTCTTGTTTATAAAATAATTCTTCCTTTAAGAATTTCTAACTTCATTTACATCGCTCAACATTTCATTCGAGTTACACACTTGGTACACATCGAGTCTCCAACAGTTTCAATACGGTACGCTGAGTGGTTTCCCACAAACAACCAACAAACTAGGTTTCGAGTTGCTAGTTCGTATATACCTCCGCTCTATGAAGGAATCGTTTAGCCCAGATACCATACATCAACTACTAAAGAGTACAATTGCACCATACTTAAATATAACTCTCTATTCTTAACTTCTTTATCATTCTCTTTTTATAGACATTGTCTATTTATTATCACCTTACATCCTTATTATTGGAGTTGGGTAACCCCACATTCATATTCCTGATAACTCTGCGAGATTCTTCTTTGAATCCTTTTACACAAGTTTTAATCCCAAATTGTTCAAACTCTATTTGAGTTTATTCGTTCTTTATCTTCACCTCTCTTCTCTAAGGTTATTGCCTACGGTACTGCTACCTAAGGTTTATAACCTACAGCTTTGATACCAACTGTAACGACCCCGAAATCTATACAATTTAAATCCCGACTTCGGTCGTTAACCATACATTCAACCTCTAATTAATACATCATTATTCGATGTTCAACTTAATAAAATTGCGGAATATTTAAAACTTTTATACATTTCCTTCTTTCTTGTCCTGAATCGCAACTATTACATTACATCTCTTTGATTCAATCTTATGTCATGAATCGTTACAACAAAATAACTATACAAAGTCTTACATCATAACTAAATATCCATATACATTAGATAGCTCAACTTACATTTAACAACATCTTACGTTCAAAATAGGAAATATATTTCGCATAAAACATAAGTAATCTTCGTGAATATAGATCTCTATAACTCTAATAGCACGTATCTTTACCTTAAAATCTTGACCTGCAAAAGTGGTTATTTGCAAGAGTGAGCTCGACAGCCCAGCAAAGTCTAACAGTTTTCATGCATCATATATCACATAATAACATGCTCGACATACATCTCATTAAAGTAACATGGCATACATGCTTTTAATTCACATAACAAATATAAAGATTGAGTTCCTTACTCAATCATCATTACTTAGCCAAAATAATGCAGTCATATATTGACTTTAACATTTCATGATTTCAACATGCATAACATATCATGCAATTTAAAACAGTTCATCAAGTCCACATAGAAAATAGGAACCGAAAGACTTGCCTTGATCGTTGTTTACCAATAATAGCTTAACAGCTTACAGTTATCTGCACTTCACGTGCCCTACACAATTATATAATCATACACATCAACTATTAGTCACATAACAACACATAGCAATTGTAATGTAAACTCTACTCCACATCTCATAATCTTTCCTATTAATAAATACACAATGGTCAATTAGATTGTGTTAACTTTTCGACTTATGACTCACTATATTTCTTCTTAGTCAAACTCAAAGTTCAAGTGCTTAAGTCTTGCTAGGACTACTTATTGGTTTTATATTAAACCCATTCCATATCTTATAATATCCATTTCAATGGAATTGAAACACTTTTTAAGTTCATTAACACTTGGCACGGCGTTTCGACGTTCAATCGTCACACGCCCGATTTGCCTCTCTTGTGTATGCTTACTATGCTTCTATAACTTATCTAATACATTATTTATTAATGTTAAGCATCATTATATTTACTAAGATTCATGTTTTATAACCTAGGACATCATCTTTTACGGTCTGGAGCACTACACATGCATATGTGCATGCCCGACACCCTCCGATTGCCTCCGAAAACATAACAGTCCTAAATATGACCATTTTGACCCATCCTAATGACCTCAAATTGAAAACCTTAAAGAACGAAAGTTGTAGGTCTACTCGTCCTCGTTCCGAATCATCTTGAATCACCTCAATCGGAGTTCGTATGAGGAAGTTATGGCCATTTTACTACAGGAGGTCAAAACTGTCCAAGTCAGACTTCTGTCCCCGCGCTGGGGCGCGAGGACTAAGCCAACTAGTGGTACTGGGGCGCGAGGTTGGCGCTGGGGCGCGAATTTCAGCGCTGGGGCGCCAACTTCTGGCGCTGGGGCGCGAATTTTGGCGCCGGGGCGCGATTTTTGGCGCTATGGCGTGAATTTTGACGCTGGGGCGTCGAAACTCGCAGAACCCAACCACGAAGAACAGAACAACTGATTTGTTTGTCTGTTACTTCAATTCTAACACTAATTAACACCAATTAACATGTATAACCTAAGCTAATTACACATATACACATTACCCAACATGTATATACTAATTACCAACGACTAAATCATGATTCTAGAAATCTTAAATCATTGAAAGCTTTATTTTAAAAACCAAACTCCATAACTGATTTATACACTGTTATACCAATTTGATTTTAATTACTTCAAACTACGATTCTCTGTAGTTTATACCCAATTAACCATTCGCAGTTCAATTTCACAATTTCACAATTAACATATACTAATTTTGATATTTCTACAAACCACGTTCATACGTGAATGTTTACTGCAAAACCAATTCTTCTTTCTTTGTGAATGCTAGCATACTTCTCATATATACATACATGTGCTAATATAACAATTACAGTTACAAATACACTTAATATCATACAAAGCTATATATATATATATATATATATATATCCACAATTCATCTTTTACAATTATTTTACAGAGAACTTTTTGGAATAAGAAAACTAAACTTTAAAATAAAATAAGAGGATTAATATCCTACCTTTGATTTAAGAAGATAATGGCTATCATTTTGATTATCAAGCTTCTTTTTCCCAATTCCTTTCTCAAAAACCTGTTAGAAATCACTCACTTTCTTTCTAGAGTAATATCAAATTTTCTCTGTATTCTTCTTCTTCTCTCCCTTTTCTTCAACTGAGTCTTTCTTTTCTCTTCTAACATACGTAGAATAGTATAACGTATATAGTAATAATATATATTAATGATATAATATAAATATAGATATAACTTATATCAGTTATGTAAGTTTTTGAAAATCAAAAGTCATAAGGCTTGTTTGGCTAACCACTAAAAAAATAATCAATTAATCATTATGCCTTGTTTGATAAAACACAATTAGATTAAAGACTTAATAGGCATTAGGTTTTGCTTGACAAAACTAAATTAAACACTTTTAATTTATTTTAATAACTCCTTTATAACAAGGTTATTAGTCACACCTTTATTAAATTAATAAATCAATTAAAATATTAATCTATTAAATTACTTTAACACATAAATCATTATCACATAATTATAATTTCTTTTATAATTTTATTTAACCAACGAATATTTTAAATTACAATTTCCCATTTAAAATATTATAACTTATTTAAATCACCATAAGCTCTCTAGCTTACTTATTAAATTATATTATTATATAATCTCATAACAATTAATTTACTTAGCTCCTTAATTATTTACTCAACAAATAATTAAATCACATCAACTCAAATTGCCATATAATTCAATAAATATTTAATATTGCCAATAAATATTTAATATTTAATATTTAATTATTTATTCAACAAATAATTAAATAAACCACATCACTCAAATTGAACAATTATTTATTCAACAATAACATATCCATTAAATACTTAAATAAATCAATAAATATTTAATATCACGCTTTAAAATTATGGAATGTTACATAAACCCCCAAGATTAGTGATTGTTTAGTTTTAGTTGGAACTGTCTGCTTTTGAAAATTATAAGTTTGCATTGCATGATTCCTATAAGAGATTGGTTATGTATTGAATTTGAATCCGTATCTGTTATCATGGTTGTTGCACACACACACTATACCAGTGATAATTGTTCAAGATTTGAGAATTAATACGGAAATGTAGATTGGTTTTTGGTAATTGATATTGTGTGGTTGCTTGTTTTCGCTGAGGCCATTAAGATAATCTTGATTCTGTAATATTGTTGGATTCGAAAGCATATAAGTTAGGTCGTGTTCATTTCATCTCATTTCATTGCATATAGTTGTTTTGTGCTCGAGGACTAGCAAGGTTTAAGTTTGGGGGATTTTGATGAGTGGATTTATATGCGCGATTCAATATCCATTTCATTCTTATTTGTTGCTAAATTCTTGTGATCGTGTTCCTTTTTACTTGTTTTATGTTATTTCTTGTGTAGGATGGTTGTTGAGGCATTTTATGGATATGTGGAATTAATTGGGAAGATTTGAGGTCAATTAGAGCGAATTTGGAGTACAACATGAAAATCAGTCAAGTTATCTAGCAAAAGACAAGCCCGCCGGGGCGGGCATTATTAGTGCATAAACCCCCGCCGGGGCGGGGGGGGTGTCAACTCTGAAGTTGTCCTGCTTTGATTAAACTTCTTATGAGGCATGGTTTCTAGTAATTGCATGATTATGGAAGTCTAATTGAAGGGATTTTCGGCTGGAGCTTGTATGCTAGACATCTATTACTCTATAAACAACAACTTCAATATTACAACATGACATATTATGAAGATCTAATCTGAGTTTTTTAGAGCAAGCGTGGAGGAGTATTTTGAGGAGATTTTCAAGATGATTTCAATTCTAGGATTCGTGAAGGGTGGTTTTCAATATTCTTCATCTTAAGCTATTATTTGCAATCAGAAGAATGTTTTCTATGAATTATTCAGTGTTTATTTTGTTTAGTATGAACTATTTCACTTTTTAGGCTTATGATGGATCTTTAAGTGAAACAATGATTTTGTAAACTTTGATTTCCATTTTAATAATCTATCTCCAATTTATTTATATTGATTTGAGCTGAATCTATGAGTTGCCTGATCAATAATTCTTTGTGGAATTGGATGGAATCGGGAGAGAATATTCAATTCTAGACCTAGTTAATATAGCATGTATTCATGAATTTTGTGAATAGCTTAATCTTGATGAATGTTAACGTAGAGATATGCTTGACACCGCATGTAATCGGATAGAGAACTTATTCTTACACCTTCTTCAAGTGTAATTCACATAGAGATATAGTGGGTTAGTTGATTAAGGTGTTTAACGGATTTCTATCTTAATTGTGGATTGACGTTAATACGGTATTAGTGCATCGAGTGGTGGTTAGTACTACGTTCGTGTTCTTGATTAATAAGCTGGGGTAGTGCATTGAATTGGAATAAGGGTGTTAAAATCAGAGTGAAGCTTAGGGTGAAATCATAAGTCTAATTCTTCATTAATTGTTTGAATTTTCAGATTTTGATATTAGTGATTATTTTGTGGTAGTTTAATTATTCTTTAATTTAGATTCTTTAATTTTAATTATTGAGTTGATTTGTTTAATAAAATTAGGGTTAATAGGATATTGGTAATTGTAAGTTAAGGTTATTGCTAGTTAGTCTCTGTGGGAACGATACTCTACTTATCACTTTATTACTTGTTGACCACGTATACTTGCGTGTTGTGCGTATATAGATTTTACCCAACAGATGTACATAAGACGACATTCAGAACTCGGTATGGACACTATGAGTTTCTGGTAATGTATTTTGGTTTAACTAATGCCCTTACAACATTCATGGATTTGATGAACAAGGTGTTTAAATCATTTCTAGATAAGTTTGTGGTGGTATTCATTGATGATATTCTAGTGTACTCCAAATCTCAAGAAGAATACGTGGAAAATTTACGTTTGACGTTAGAGATGCTAAGAAAGGAAAAATTGTACGCAAAATTCTCTAAATCTGAATTTTAGCTAGAACGTGTACAATTTCTTAGGCATGTGATTCACAAAGATGGGATTTCAGTGGATCCATCGAAGGTGGAAGCTATAATAAATTGGGAACAACCAAGGACTCCATCAGAGGTGAGAAGTTTTCTGGGATTGACAGGTTACTATAGATGATTTATTCAGGACTTTTCCAAGATTGCCGTTAAATTTGTCTGGACGAAGAAGTGTGAAGAGAGCTTTCAGGATTTGAAAAAAGTAGCTTAGCATGGCGCCTGTGTTGTTATTACCGGATAATACATGAAACTTTGTGGTGTATAATGACGCATCACATAAAGGACTAGGCTATGTGCTTATGCAAAATGACAAAGCCATTGTGTATGCATCAAGGCAATTAAAGGACTATAAGAAAGGATACCCGACTCGTGATTTGGAGTTGGCTACGGTGGCATTGCTCTGAAGATATGGAGACATTATCTCTATGGAGAGAAATGTCATATATATACGGACCATAAATGTGACGCCCCCAAATTCTGACCGCCACTTGGTCACTCGAATTCGGTTCGTCACGTTCTCATAGTAACACCATAATAACTAAAATCACACATTCACAACGAAAGATCTAATTTAGAATAATATACAATGTTTTATTATAATTATTCCCTCAAGTCTCGTAACCTACAATGCTTAATATATTACATAATAATATCGAATAAAGACTTATTACATAATCCTACTTAAGCTTAAACATAGTCCGAAAATAGTCTTAATACAACATAATAATTTAAACATAAAAGGGATAAGCTAGTCGGTTGCCTTGCCCTTGCCCTGGTCTTTCCCAGATACACCTCTCTGTTCTACCTTAACTGAAAGGTTTTAAATAAGCAAGAATGAGCACAAATTACCCATCAAGTAATGTACAACAAGGGTAAGGAATTTTATAACACAAGTTTGAAATATCGAAGTATCATCTCTAAGATAGTTCAGAGTTTCAGAATAATATCATGAATAATGAATATCAACAATTCTCGGAATAAGAACAATAATTCAATATAGATCAACAGATATATATGAATTCAAAGGCTATCAAGGTATCCGACTTGATCACAATTTATACTGAGCAGTCACTAAGTACTATTGAACGTCTACTAGAATTACCAATATTAAACTGATAACCCAAAAGAATTAAGTACTATAGAGGATAAGTCTACAATACTCTAAGTTATGCATAACACCATAGTAATAATATACTCATGTGTCGGGGTTTCCAACAACATACATTCCCCTTACCTTAAGGGTTGTTCAACTCAGTTTTCAAGATTTCTACACCAATTAATTGGTTTAGACAGTATTATAAACATGCATATAATCTAGCCGAATCAAATGACATAGATACTTTAACACTATTTAAGAATAATACTAAGTTCACATGAATAGTAGTTTTCTTCAAGAATTTAACATAATAGCTCATTCAATGAGATAAGCTTACGATATTAGTCGAAAAAGTACTGCAAGAGTTAGAATACTTGCACAATGTAAGGTAGGGTTCAGATACTTACCTTACGTGTAGTTTATTGGGAGCTATCGTTGATACTCCTAAATTAACCTCACTTTTACTTCACAATTTATAATAATTAGTACAATAGCAAGTAAGGATCGATCACACAGAGAGTAAAGTTGTTTTAGAATTATTCTACTATTTGAACATAAAATAAAGATGGGGGGTTTTTGAAAATTATTTTTAAACTAAGAGAACAAGAATTAATGATGAAATTAACCAAATACGTAAAAATTTCAGTTCTGCAGTTCAGTTTCACCAAGTATAATAATCAATTAATCAAGTTATTATTATTTTTCCTTTAATGAAATTATTAGCCCTAGATAACAATAAGCTCTGCTATCCGAAATTCTCCATAGATTATCACTGTATGAAACAAGCTCTCCACCAGATTCTAACTAGCATACAACCTAGAACAAGCTCTCTAGATTTAATATGATAGAAGCATTAAGAAATAGAGAATTAGACTAATTCAAGCAAAAAACACATAAGGTCGATTTGTTTAACTTGTTTTCTGATAATCTTAGCAATAAACAAAAGCTAGTCCACAATTATTATTACCAAGTTACTACTTATGATGAAGACAGATATCAAATACGCGTAATATCAATCTTAGTCTAGCATATGATAACGATCAAACTAATTCAATTGGCCATATCAAATTAATTAAATCAATTAGCAAGTAATCAATGAAAACATATTATCCGAAGAAATTTCACACAAGAAGGAATAAATAATAATACTCCATTAATCAATTACTTGTAACAAGGTTTCACCTCCCTTTAGAACAGAATAAAAAGAACTAGCCTGACATGCTCTTGAGTCTGCATTCTAATAGATGATAGTTGATAATTAAATGAATAAAACCATGACTCTCATCCTCTATTTATAGTGCTAGACAAAGTCCTAAATCATATAGGAAGTAGAAATTCAAATCCTAAAAGGAATTACAAATCATAACTAGTTTCCATAAAGAAATAGAATCCATTTTAGAAATAAATCTTATTCTAAAGATATCCTAATTCTAATAGAAATATCAATCCAATTCCATGTAGAAATCTGTCAAAATATGCTTTTAGAAACTTTCCAAAAGTACAAGATTTCCCAATTTTCCCGCTCAAATTCGCTGGAGCAAATTTTCATTTTCTGTTACGACGTTCTTTGGTAAAATAAGCATAACTTTTGATCCGGGAGGAGTTAAGGGGCCTCCTACCTATCAAAACGAAGATATCGACGAGATCTACAACTTTCGTTCTTTGAGAATTAATAGAGTCTTTCAGCATCAAGGTCGAAATTGGACTCCAAGTGACTGCTGTGTAAATTGCAATTTCCAAACTTTGAGGTTCAACGTCCGTTCGGTAAAAAGATCATAACTTTTTTATACGAAGTCCGATTGGGACGATTCAAGATGATCCGGAAAGCTAAGGAAGAGCTCTACAATAACATCCAAGTCCCAAGCGAAGACCATGCATCCAACTTAATGCTAAAATCCCTATAATTTTCCCTTTTTTCTCATTTCAACTCCAATTCTTCCTGAAATTATTAAACACATTAATAAGCTCATATACACATGAAACATGGAATAAAACTAAACATAAAGGAATAAAAATAAATGAATAATATGAACTTATCAAATTCCCCCACACTTAGCCTTTACATGTCCTCGTGTAAACCAAAAGTTTATTTTCCAGAAAAATTATATTCAACCATAGTGTCAAAAGATTTTAAGATACAAGTCATGACTATCAACACTAACTTTGCAGAAATCTAATCAACGCCTTATCAATCAACTCACAAATATCAACCTTACCATTTCACCAATGAATTTCATTAAATCAAACTGTAGACATATAAGTAACTTTCCCAAAATCATCATACTTACTCAACTTAGTTACCATGGAGCAAAAACCGTACACACTGACTCACAACCAAGAATAAATTTTTCTCGCTTTTTAATTATTTTCATAGAACCTTCTTTTTAGCACAGATGAATGTATTTTCATGCTTTTCTCGTATATTTTTTCTTTTCTTGACATGTGCAATGTCTCATTTTCTTAGGATTTTCAGAGTTACCCATTAGCGAACTTTCCACCAACGACTCCCAAACCAGATGATCTTAGGACGCTAGGTGTAGAGACACCCCTAAGGCTTACTTATTCAAGTAACAAAGGCCACAAAAGTTGACTAGTCAACTGCTTTTATCCATCGCACTTTTCAGCGTGAATATCGATGCTTCCCGAGGCTTAGATACCCAGTTATTTCGCACAATGGACATTGAAGCAGATTTTCAATTTTCATTTTTTTTCATTCATCATTTTTTTCACATGGTTCTGAATAACATAAGCAAGTTAAACAGTTGTAAGTCGTGAAATCAGTGCACATAGACAACTCCACAAATAACTTAGCCAAATAAATATGCTTCTCATATCCAAGTACTCATGCATCACAAATTCAATTCAAATCAATTACTATGGATCATGGCTTAGTTGTCATCATTCATTAACAAATTAAGCATCAAACAGATTCTAAATTTTAGCATCAATTTTCAATCTTTGACTTTAACCTTTGAACACATAGGCAAATAGAACCACGGAACCCAAGTTTTTTAAAAATATTCAGAATTTTTTTCAACTTCCCATCAAAATTGGATTATTATTCCTAAATAAAATAAAATAAAACCTAAATCTCCCCCACACTCAAACCTTACATTGTCCCCAATGTAAGAAAATCATGCAAAGAAGAAAATACTACTAGCTGACATGCAATAAAAAAACTAAAAAGTAAAGGGATAGAAAAGTAAATCTGAGATCTTGGGTTGCCACCCAAGCAGCTGCCCGTGTTTAACGTCTTTGGCTCGACGTCATGTCTCTTTTCTCAACCGGCATCAATAAATTCTATAACCTTCATCATCGGTAGATTCCACCTTCTTTGTGCATTCCTCGTGAGCTTAGTTCCGTCATCCAACAAAATTCGATACTTTTCTGAATATTTTGGTAACGAGTGTAAGGCATCCACAGTTTCCTTCAATTCCTGATGCCATTCTATCTCGTTTTCCATGTCCATATCCAAACTGTTGGTGATAGCAACCTCCAAGTTGTCCTTATGCAGATGTTCAAAAGTTTCCTGCACTAAGGAGTCAATCACATCAATCTCAAAAATATGATTCACATCACTAGGATATCTCATGGCATCATAGATGTTAAATTGAATCTTATCGCCATTAAATTCCATAGTCAAGGTCCCATTATGCACATCGATCATGGTTCTTGTTGTTTTCAGGAATGGTCTTCCTAACAAGAAGTGGGAAGGGTTTGATGATGTATCATCTTCCAAATCCACAATATAAAAATCTGGAGGAAAGATTAGTTCATTCACCTGCACTAAGGCATCTTCAATTACCCCTCGGGGGTAAGTGTTAGTATGATTAGCCAATTGAATAATCACACCAGTATTTTTCAAAGGACATAGATTTAAGGAAGCATAAACAGATAAAGGCATAACGTTAATTGAAGCTCCTAAATCTAGCATGGCTTTTTCAAATCTAGTGTTTCCTATTTTGCATGGAATTGTAAACATTCCTGGATCTTTACATTTAGGAGGCATTTTTCTTTGAAGAACATCAGATACATTTTCCCCGACTGTGACTTTTTCATTATTTTGCAATTTTCTTTTATTAGTGCATAATTCTTTCAAAAACTTTGCATACCGTGGAACTTGCTTAATTTCATCAAGGAGAGGGATGTTCACTTCTACTTTCCTAAAAGTCTCCAGAATTTCTTTTTCTTGTTCATCTTTCTTTATAGTTTTAGAGTTTATGGGGGGAAAGGGTAGAGGAATATTTTTAAGCTTACAAGGAGAGTGAGATTATACCTTGGATTTTTTAGTTTCCTCCTTAGCTGCTTCCTTTTCAAACTCAATGGTGGCTGATGGTGTATCCATTTGTTTTCCGCTCGGCAAAGTTATGGCACTTGCATTCTCCCTTGGGTTGACTACTGTTTGAGATGGCAATTTTCCTGAGCCTCTGGATTCCAATATCCCCACAGTTGTAGCTAGTTGTCCTACTTGGTTCCTCAAATCTTGAACCAAAGTTTTTGTCTCTTGTTGGAACTGCTGTGCCTGATTCATGAACTGTTGTATTTGTCCCATGAATTATTGTGTTTGTCCCATGAATGCTTTGAACATATCTTCCAATGATGTTTCAGTAGGTGCAGGGACTACTTGCTTCGGTTGATATTGAGGTTGGGCTGGTTGGAAGCCCTACTGCATAGGTGGAAATGCATGTAGTGCCGCTTGCTTGCTCCTATAACTCAGATTTGGATGATCCCTCCATCCTGGGTTATACGTGTTTGAGTACGAATCATACTTTCTCTGAGGTTGTGACTGATAATTTCCCATTGCATTAGCTTGTTGCACAGCCTCATCATCTTGTAATGTTGGGCATTCATCTGTATTATGATTTGGTTGTAGACATATTCCACAAACCTTTACAACTGGCAGTTGACCCCTAGCTAATTGTCTAACCATAGCAGTTAATTCAGAAATTTGTTGACCATAATCACAAATGGTTACCTCGTTTACCCTTACTGGTGCATGATTTGCTCTAGTGCCATATTGTTGCGAGTTTGCTGCCATGTTTGCAATTAAATTCCTTGCAGCCTCTGGGGTCTTGTCAACTAGTGCTCATCTGCTAGCTGCATCGATCATGCTTTTATTCATCAATACCAACCCTTCATAGAAATACTGGATCAGGTGTTGTTAATCTATTTGATGCGGTGGACAGCTGGAACAAAGTTTTTTGAATCTTTTCCAATACTCGTATAGTGTCTCCCCACTAAATTGTCTAATCCCACATATCTCCTTCCTTATGTTGGCTACTCTTGAGGTTGGAAAGTATCTCTCCAAGAACAACTGCTTCATGTCATTCCAAGACTGTATTGAACCTGAGGGTAGGTTGTACAACCAATCCTTTGCCAAATCTGCTAGGGAGAATGGGAATGCTCTCAGCTTGATTTGCTCTTTGGTGATTCCATGTGGTTTCATGGTGGAGCACACCACATGAAATTCTTTTAGATGTTTATAGGGGTCCTCACCTGTAAGACCTCGAAAAGTAGGCAGTAAATGGATCAGTCCCGATTTAAGTTCAAATGCAACATCTAAATTAGGATATTCAATGCACAGAGGTTATTGATTTAAATTAGGAGTTGTCAACTTCCTGAGAGTTCTATTGTTGTTTTGAATCGCCATCTCTTCTTTTTTATCGGATTCGATGGATGATTTCTTGGATAATAATTCCAAAGCTAAGTTGAGGCCTGGTGATGATGCAAAAGCCTCGTCTATAACTGCAGAAGACTGTTGAACTTTAAGTTTTTCCTTCCTTAGTCTCCTTGCAATTTTCTAAATCTCTGTATCAAAATCTAATATAGTAGCCTGAGAAGATCGAGTCATAAAACAAGAACAAAAAAAATAGAATAAAATAAAACGTCAAATTACTCCCCAGCAACGTCGCCAAAATTTGGGAGCTGTCGTTGATACTCCTAAATTAACCTCACTTTTATTTCACAATTTATAATAATTAGCACAATAGCAAGTAAGGATCGATCCCACAGAGAGTAAAGTTATTTTAGAATTATTCTACTATTTCAATAGAAAATAAAGATGGGGGTTTTTGAAAATTATTTTTAAACTAAGAGAACAAGAATTAATGATGAAATTAACCAAATATGTAAAAATTTCAGTTCTGCAGTTCAGTTTCACCAAGTACAATAATCAATTAATCAAGTTATTATTATTTTTCCTTCAATGAAATTATTAACCCTAGAGAACAATAAGCTCTGTTATCCGAAATTCTCCGTAGATTATCACTGTATGAAACAAGCTCTCCACCAGATTCTAACTAACATACAACCTAGAACAAGCTCTCTAGATTTAAAATGATAGAAGCATTAAGAAATAGAGAATTAGACTAATCCAAGCAACAAACACATAAACTCGATTTATTTAACTTATTTTCTAATAATCTTAGCAATAAACAAAAGCTTGTCCATAATTATTATTACCAGGTTACTACTCATGATGAAGACAGATATCAATTACACGTAATATCAATCTTAGTCTAGCATATGATAACGATAAAACTAATTCAATTGGCCATATCAAATTAATTAAATCAATTAGCATGCAATCAATGAAAACATATTATCCGAAGAAATAAATAATAATACTCAATTAATCAATTAATTATACACGGTTTCACCTCCCTTTAGAACTAAATAAAAAGAACCAGCCTGACATGCTCTTGAGTCTGCACTCCAATAGATGATAGTTGATAATTGAATGAATACAACTCTGACTCTCATCCTCTATTTATGGTGCTAGACAAAGTTCTAAATCCTATAGAAAGTAGAAATCTAAATCCTAAAAGGAATTACAAATCATAACTAGTTTTCATAAAGTAATATAATCTAATTTGGAAATAAATCTTAGTCTAAAGATATCCTAATTCTAATAGAAGTATCAATCCAATTCCATATAGAAATATGTCAAAATATGCTTTTAGAAACTTTCCAAAAATACAAGATTTCCCAATTTTCCCGATCAAATTCGCTGGGGCAAATTTTCATTTTATGTTGCAACGTTCTTTGGTAAAACGAGCATAACTTTTGATCCGGGAGGAGTTACGGGGCCTGCTACCTATCAAAACGAAGATGTCAACGATATCAACAACTTCCATTCTTTGACGATTAACAGAATCTTTCAGCATCAAGGTCGAAATCGGGCTCCAAGCAACTGTTGTGTGAATTGCACTTTCCAAACTTTGAGCTTCAACGTCCGTTTGGTAAAAAGATCATAACTTTTTTATATGAACTCCTATTGGGACGATTCAAGATGATCCAGAATGTCCCAAGCGAATACCATGCATCCAACTTAATGCTAAAAACCTTGTAATTTTTCCTTTTTCCTCATTTCAACTCCAATTCTTCCTGAAATCATTAAACACATTAATACGCTCATATACACATGAAACATTGAATAAAACTAAACATAAAGGAATAAAAATAAATTAATAATATGCACTCATCATTTATCCTCGTTAAGAAATAAACACTTTCGAATCCTAATTATAGCGTATTATATGTTTAAGATGTTCATTAGCTAACACAGTCTTTAATCAAGCTTGACATGATTCAAGTATGAACACATGGTACAAAAAATCAATTTATACGTCATCACAAGTTCAACCCACGTATCTTCGTTTTGATATTATGCAAACCTCCTTTTGGACTTATCATTCGAAAGTCAAAATTAACCTCTATTTACATCACATAGCATGCTTCTTAACACAACATATAGCATATTAGTCATATATTATAAGTTAAAGTAATCATATAGGCATGCTTCAAACATCAGTTCAAAAACATAAGCTATTTAGGACTGCTGTACAGCGCAGCTGCGCCATGGCTAAGCCTTGGACCGACGCAACTGTGTCGTCCCCTGCCTAAGCCTAGACTAAGCTGCTGCCTTGTGGTTTCTGTCCGACTTGTCCAAAACAATCACACATGTTATATTTGTTATGTTAAAGGTATTTTCATGCTTCTTAAGTTAATCTAGGTTCCTTCTTTCATAATAAAATTTTTAATTGATTATTTCAACAATTTAAGGCCATTCAAGGTCATGAAACCACAAGGTCTATCATGCTTGCTCTCTAAACATACAAGATAGATATAAAGACTGATATTAGGCATGCTTGTGCGTATTCATAACACGTATATGAAATTGGCACCATTTTAGTTAAAAATATGCTTCGTCCATGTTTTTCTTGAAATGTGAAACACAAATACGTTATATCTATGGTTATACTACATGAGTGTGAAAGTAGTATGCACACAAGCCAATCATGTTTGATGATAAAACATATACTTTGTAACAATCTTATTCATTTATTAATAAAAAGTATTTATTTATTAAAGGCTTTTAATTATCTACATGATGTTGTTTTATAATATGTGATAAACCCATAGTTTTAAGCAATGCTTTTAGAATAATGATGATGATCATTCTAATGAGATCTAAATTCTTAGAAAGCTTAAAACTAAAATAGTTCCCAATCGTTGGATTACTAAATTGGGGATTAGTGAATCCGGATAGATTGGTACATACGTTGCTTGCTCATTGGATGAGAATGATTGATCTCATGAACATTTGTGTGGAGACACTAAAGCAAGTATGTAGGTGCTTATTAGAGAATAAGTTCACTGAACGTGGCTCGCTAAGGAATACCTAATTGAGTTTTACTTGCATGTCAATAGGAATTCCTGTAGTGATAGTAGTACAAGTGATCCTTGGACTTGAGATCATCATAGTATCTTGTGTATGATGAGTTATACTTTGACTTATTCCTTAAGACCCTTAGGGTATATCAAAGGGTATGCTTGGGTATAATAAGTTGTACATGGAGATAATGTATGATCAATAAAGAATCTACCACTTCTAGTAAAAGAAGAGAAATGTCCTATGTGATTCGATAAATGACAATCCAGTAGTCCTTGGCCAAGGCAGAATGAAATTAGAAAGGAGTTTCTAATTTGCATTATTTGGGGTTGTGCATTTAAGAGTCGAAATACATATAATTAAATAAAATAAGACTTGACAGTAATTCCATGTCTTATATTTAATTGGGACATTGACTGGTGGAAGGATTGAATTGTACGGTAACTATTTACTCAAAGGTTCTTTTATGATTAATGTTGAAATCTATATTATCTGGAAAGTCGTTGATCGCTAGGGAGGCTTATCCCTATTGTAGAATAAATATTATTTATTTAAATAAATTAATAATTTAATTTATTTATTTAAATAAGATTAGAATTGTTCTAATTGATTTATTCACAACCGGTTTAATATGGAGAACCTAAAGGGTCACACCATAAAAGGAAGAATAATTATTTAAGAAGTTAATGGCATAATCGTAATAATATGTTAAGTATATTTAATTTAATCTATGGTGATAGAATAAATTAAATAGCTTAATATTTATTATTTAATATTTTAGAAATATTAAATATAAATTAATAAGAGGAGTCTTATTAATATTATTACAATTATTATTATTTTAATTTCTAAAAGAGTTTAGGAATTAATTTAATATAAGTACTCTCATTTATACCTAATAGGATTAGGAGTGAAAATTAGTTAAAGAAGTTTAATTAATTATCCCTAATAAAATTAGGGAGCCTATTTAATTAAAAGAGTTTAATTAAATAAATAATACATTATCTTAATAGGGTTACTTGATATCTTTATAAGAGGAGTCTTATATCAGATATCAAACATACGTTATTCCAATTATTGGAGAGTACACTCTTTTCTATGAGAGATAGAAAAACTAGGGTTTTGCCAAACACCCATCTTCTTAAATTCTTCTTCTTCCTTGGTGGATCACCTCTAGAGGCCAAACAATTGGGTGGCTAACGTTGATCAAAGGAAAGAACCAAACCCGGTGGATTCAAGTTGGACGCGAAAAGGATTGGAGGTAAACTTGTACCTGAGGAAGCTCAGATCTTCAAGGGTATGATTCTTGTTCTTTCTTTTTCGTTTAATTAATAATTGCGCATAAAGGGTGATCCGGGTATATGATTTGTAAAAATTTTAAACTCTGATTTTTCCACGTTTTCGCTATTTTGTGCAATTTGATTGCGTTCATGAATATTACAAAACTAACAGTGGCATCAGAGCCAAACCTTTATGCGAATTATTAATTATTTTAATTTGATATGTATATTGATATGTGTTTAGAACAATTTAATTGGGCATAATTTATTGTATAAAATTTATTAAAAAAAAAAAGTTTCCTGCAGCGTAAATCAGGCTACGGTTTTTAAAGGTATCCTGATATTTTTTTTTGATTCCCACGTGATTCCTTTAAGGGTAATAATCATGATTAACAGGATTATTATTAGAATATATATATATATATATATATATATATATATATATATATATATATATATATATATATATATATATATATATATATATATATATATATATATATATTACGCCTGTTAATATATAATATAATCTACATCATCCTGCTTCATTTAATATATATATGGTAATTACGGTTAAACATGGTAAAACATTACATGGTAATTACGGTATATATATATATATATATATATATATATATATATATATATATATATATATATATATATTATTTTTAATAATTTTATAATTAAAATAAAAATTTATTTTAATCTTAAAATAAAAATGTTTATTTTAATTTTAAAATTAAATTTCATGCTAACTAATTAGAGTTGGAATTTGATTCCATTCTAACTAATTAGAGTTGAAATTGGATTCCTAATTTCCTTAAATAAAGAAGTTTATTTAGATATAAAATAAGATTTCATATTATTCAAAATAAAGGAGTTTATTTGTGAATAAGAAAAAGAATCTGTCTTTTCTTAAATAAAAGAGTTTATTTAGATATGAAATAAGATTTCATATTATTCAAAATAAAGGTGTTTATTTGTGAATAAGAAAGAGAATCCGTGTTTCCTTTAATAAATTTTTTTATATATGGAATTGGATTCCATAATTAATTAAAATAAAGGAGTTTATTTTGATTAAAGATTTTGATTAAAATAAAATAGTTTATTTTATTCAAAATTGGATAAATTAAAATAAAAGAGGTTTATTTTGATTTAAATTTGGATTAAAATAAAGGAGTTTATTTTAATTCAAAATTAGATTTTATGCTAACTATATTCGCCCATTAAATGATATCAATATATATATTAAATGTTTATTATTCATGAGATGAATGTTATTTATTGATGCATATGGTGATGTGTATGATAATAAAATGGATTGATTATGGACTATTGACCAATGTGATTGGCTTTTATTTTAGTTGGATGCTTGAATATATGAGTTTTATTAAATGGGGTCTGCGTACCTCGTCTTCTCTAATTTTTCTTAATGTAAATTATAACTCCTTCCTATGTACTCCCCCTTGACTGCTGATCAAGGTTTCTATTTATTTTAAATAGTTTTGTAATAGGAATAATTAGAATTAATTTTGAAGAATTGGAGATCAAGGGGCAAGGAGCGCTTGAAGACCCGTTTGTAATGGAGTCCGGGTTTAAATGTAATAGTTATATTTAAATATTAATTCTTGCACCCCTAGGGTTTGACCTTTTTGGTTCACTTGGTGGCTCTAGTGAACCAAACTAGAATAAAAGTCCATAATCAATCTGGGTAGAATATATTATTCTATATGTGCATGCTTATACTATATATATTATATATTATGCAAACATGCTTCGCATGTTAATTAATATGACGCGTATTTTATATATATATATGCATGCGCGCTAAACAAGATGAGACAAATTAATAACAAATCCCTCAAATTTTTTATATGAAGCCCTAAGCGTTCAAAGATATTTGGAATATCGAACGTCGCCTTCTAGTATGATAAAATTAATAGAGTATTAAATATTTAATATGAGTTTGTTGTGTCACCACAAGGCAAGTATTAAGTATTTAAGATGTTAATTTATCACATTTGATGCTTATAAAGAAAATTGAACAATATTGTTTTGTTGTGTCACCACAAGGATGATATTTTTCTTTTTTAAATATATGGAGTGCTAGGTTGGACTTAACTTGGATAATTTTGATTCGGATGTGCCACCACTTGATCAAAATACAAGGAGTTGCATAGTTGATGTAATTGACAAGAGTTGTCTACCTATTTATTTATATATAGTTTGCTGTGTCACCACAAGGCTATATACATTTAAAATGAGATCCTTATTCTCACTAGCAAATCTTTAATTAGATTTAGCCGAACTATATAAGTGAGGGTAATATAGTTTGAAGAAAATAGTAGGAGATACCAATTTAAAACAAGACCTAAATTATTTTGGTAATTAATAAAAGAATGTATGCTAAAATGTTGTTAATTATAAATTTATTTACAGAATTTTACAATGTCTAAATTACTATCACTGCGTAGCATATTAGATGCTAAATTAATCGGACTGAAATACTCAGATTGGTTAAGGAATTTGAGAATAGTTTTCATGGCTGAAAAACTAACTTATGTCCTTAATACGCCTATCCCTGCAATGGTTGCAGATAATGCCTCTGAGGAAGAGATTACTACTTTTAGAAAGTGGCAAGATGATGCACAGTTGGCTCAATGCATCATGCTCGCATCCATGAGTAACGAGCTTCAGCGTCAGCATGAAACTATGGATGCTCCTACTATATTCCTGCACATCAAGTAGTTGATGGTGATGAAAGTAGGACTAATAGATATCAGATATCTAAGGAGCTTTTCCAATCTAGAATAACTGATGACACTACAGTACAGACATAAGTCCTTAACGTAATCAATTTGATTGATCAATTAGGACAACGGGTTTTGTCATGGATGGAGAGTTGAGCCAAGATTTGATCTTACACTCACTCCCGGACTCCTTTCACAATTGTTGTGAATTTTTCATATGAACAAGCTAGATATCAGCCTCGCTGATTTGCTTAACATGTTGAAAAATATTAAGAGTCACTTTCCAACCAAGAAAGACCTTGTCTTACTGGTAGGAGCCAAATGATCTTCTGAAAAGAAGAACGATTCAAAGAAGGTAAATAGAAAGGCAAAAACAAAGGATAATAAGAACAAAACTGATACGGATAGCAAAGGAGTTTGCTTCCACTGCAATAAACCTGGACCTGGAAAGAAACTGCGAGAAGAATCTTGCAGAGGCTAACCAAAGAAGCTTATTGAAGTTTCGGTTATAAATACAAATTTGTTCATGATTGAAATAAATTTTGCTTTAAGTCAAGGTTCTACTTGGGTATTGGATACCGACTTTGGTTATCATAAATATAGATTTATGAAGGGACCAAGTAGAAGTGGAAAGCTAAACAAATATAAGTAATCCTATGTACGGAAAATGTAGCAAAGGTTGCCACATTAGCCATAGAAACTTATAGTTTAGCAATGCCTACGGGCAAATCTATTAAGTCAATAAGTTGTTATTGTATTCCAGTTCTTGTTAAAAATATTATTTCTATTTTATTGTTGGACAATGAAATCTTTGGTATTATAATGAAGAACAATTGTTGTTCTATTTATAATAATAATATTTTGTATAGAACTGGAATATTACTTAATAAATTTTGTATACTTGACTTACATGAAAATAATTTTGCATATTGAACAAATTAGTATAAGAAAAAGAGATGATCATTCAAAAAGTTGAATGTGTGTATTTACAGAAATACAAGTGTGAATTATTTGAAATGTTCAAAGAATTCAGAAGGGAAACAAATTGGCAAAGTATTAGGATTCTTTGATCTGATCAAGGAATAAATACTTGTGCAATAAGTTTCTAGATCATCTCAAATGATTTTCTCATAATGGACGCCTCCTGATACGCAATAATTGATTGATGTATCTGAAAGGAAAAATCATACCTTATTGGACATGGTACGATCCATAGTGATTTTATCGACATACCAGTATCCTTCTAGGGTAATATCCTAGAAATGGCTGCATATCTACGAAAAGGTAATCTCAAAATCCAGCCCCAAGACTCCATAAACGTTATGGACAGGGAGGATTCTTAATCTTAAGTATGTTAAGTTAAGGGGTTGTCCAACTTATGTGAAAAAGGTTTCAAAGGATAAGTTTGGGACAAAATTTGACAAGTACAGATTTGTGGGACATCCTAAATTAAGTTTAGGGCATATGTTCTATAATCCTACTTGGAAAAAGTTGTTTATTGCGAAACACGCTGTCTTCTAAGATAAAAATGTTTATCATTGAAGGGGCTAGTGGGAGGATAATAGATCTTAAAGAGTTCAAGAACCACAAAATACTATAAGTCAAATAAGAGGAACCTGTAGATAGACCTATTGTACCACAACCGAATCGTAAATCTGGAATAGTACTGAACATACCTGGGAGGTATGGATTCATCATAGATGATGATGATGAGGTACATATCATAGAAGATGATGATCTAGTTACTTACGATGAGGTAAGAGTTCTAGTGTGTACAAAAGGGTCAGTGGGAGCAACGTGAAATTTTTAGTATTATATGTTAATATACTACGGATGAGGAATAACATACCAATGCTACAATCAGTAAAGATAAAGTTGTCTAAACATTCTTCCATGAATGATGTGGGATGAGTATCTTAATTGGGGAAACAAATCTATATAGATAGATTTAATAAGATGCTCGACTTAACCCAAGGAACGTATATTCATTTGATGCTAAAGTCATTTAGCATGGCAAACTCTATGGGATGTCTCATGTTGACGAGCCTTGGAGTGTATCTCTTTTAATAGTCCCCATAGACTCCAAAAAGAGAGATCGCATGAGTAACTATCATGTATGCAATGAAATGTACGAGACCTGATGTTGATCAGTTATATTCTGGAGAAGTTCACTGTGAGACAATGAAAAACATCTTAAAGTACTTAACTGGCACTAAGGATGTGATCCTACATGGTGGGTCTGAATTAAAACTAGAGGGCTTAACAGACTCAAGTTTTTCAGACAGACCAAGATGATAGAAAATCCACTTTAAGGTAAAGTGTTACCTTGAACAGTGGTGCAGTGAATTGGAAAGGTTCCAAACAGCAAAGAGTTGTTGGTTTAGTGATAAAGACAAAGTATATAGCTATAAATGAAGCTGCAAGTTGATTTTTTGGATAAAAGTTCATTACAGAACTAGGAATAGTTCCTAAGTCTCATCTTGGATCTAAACATGTGTTGTGGCACTTTCATTTGATTATAAGAATCATTGAAAGATGGGAAATTACTATAGAGATAGTGGACTCTCAAGAACAACATTACATATCCATTAGCTAAAGCTTATCCAACAGCAGGATAATCGTCACTTAGAGAAGAAGGGTATGAGATACCATTGCGATTGACTTTAGTGCAAGTGGGAGATTGAAAGTAGTATGCACACAAGCCAATCATGTTTGATGATAAAACATATACTTTGTAACAATCTTATTCATTTATTAATAAAAAGTATTTATTTATTAAAGGCTTTTAATTATCTACATGATGCTGTTTTATAATATGTGATAAACCCATAGTTTTAAGCAATGCTTTTAGAATAATGATGATGATCATTCTAATGAGATCTAAATTCTTAGAAAGCTTAAAACTAAAATAGTTCCCAATCGTTGGATTACTAAATTGGGGATTAGTGAATCCGGATAGATTGGTACATACGTTGCTTGCTCATTGGATGAGAATGATTGATCTCATGAACATTTGTGTGGAGACACTAAAGCAAGTATGTAGGTGCTTATTAGAGAATAAGTTCACTGAACGTGGCTCGCTAAGGAATACCTAATTGAGTTTTACTTGCATGTCAATAGGAATTCCTGTAGTGATAGTAGTACAAGTGATCATTGGACTTGAGATCATCATAGTATCTTGTGTATGATGAGTTATACTTTGACTTATTCCTTAAGACCCTTAGGGTATATCAAAGGGTATGCTTGGGTATAATAAGTTGTACATGGAGATAATGTATGATCAATAAAGAATCTACCACTTCTAGTAAAAGAAGAGAAATGTCCTATGTGATTCGATAAATGACAATCCAGTAGTCCTTGGCCAAGGCAGAATGAAATTAGAAAGGAGTTTCTAATTTGCATTATTTGGGGTTGTGCATTTAAGAGTCGAAATACATATAATTAAATAAAATAAGACTTGACAGTAATTCCATGTCTTATATTTAATTGGGACATTGAATGGTGGAAGGATTGAATTGTACGGTAACTATTTACTCAAAGGTTCTTTTATGATTAATGTTGAAATCTATATTATCTGGAAAGTCGTTGATTGCTAGGGAGGCTTATCCCTATTGTAGAATAAATATTATTTATTTAAATAAATTAATAATTTAATTTATTTATTTAAATAAGATTAGAATTGTTCTAATTGATTTATTCACAACCGGTTTAATATGGAGAACCTAAAGGGTCACACCATAAAAGAAAGAATAATTATTTAAGAAGTTAATGGCATAATCGTAATAATATGTTAAGTATATTTAATTTAATCTATGGTGATAGAATAAATTAAATAGCTTAATATTTATTATTTAATATTTTAGAAATATTAAATATAAATTAATAAGAGGAGTCTTATTAATATTATTACAATTATTATTATTTTAATTTCTAAAAGAATTTAGGAATTAATTTAATATAAGTACTCTCATTTATACCTAATAGGATTAGGAGGGAAAATTAGTTAAAGGAGTTTAATTAATTATCCCTAATAAGATTAGGGAGCCTATTTAATTAAAAGAGTTTAATTAAATAAATAATACCTTATTTTAATAGGGTTACTTGATATCTTTATAAGAGGAGTCTTATATCAGATATCAAACATACGTTATTCCAATTGTTGGAGAGTACACTCTTTTTTATGAGAGATAGAAAAACTAGGGTTTTGCCAAATACCCATCTTCTTGAATTCTTCTTCTTCCTTGGTGGATCACCTCTAGAGGCCAAACAATTGGGTGGCTAACGTTGATCAAAGGAAAGAACCAAACCCGGTGGATTCAAGTTGGACGCGAAAAGGATTGGAGGTGAACTTGTACCTGAGGAAGCTCAGATCTTCAAGGGTATGATTCTTGTTCTTTCTTTTTCGTTTAATTAATAATTGCGCATAAAGGGTGATCCGGGTATATGGTTTGTAAAAATTTTAAACTCTGATTTTTCCACGTTTCCGCTATTTTGTGCAATTTGATTGCGTTCATGAATATTACAAACCTAACAGAGTGAGTCTAAGAGTGTCATCAAACATGATCACAAATGTCAGATTCTAATCCTCAAGGTAGCACGTTCGAAATTCATAATTTCATTCGTAAAGCTTACTAATTAGTTTCACATGTCGATGCTCGCTTACTAACCTCATAAACACCATCTAATGGTTTATTCATGCATTTATAAGTCATACTAAAATGCTTGCAAAGTCAGTATACATACATGGCATACATACATAATAAGTTTGTTTTTAAGTTCCTAAATTTATGTTAAATCCCACACTTTCTTTAATCATATGAATCTAGTCTAAACATGCTCACATTAGGTTCATATCGTTATATATACCCCTTACACATGCTTGCATGCTATTATTAGTCATAGTACTATAACAGATTGCAAAACAGAAGTTCAAAACTGATCTCAGGAACCGGCGAAGCTGCGCTGCGCCTCAGTGTTAATACGGCGCAACTACGCCACGTCTGGTTCAAACCAGGAACAGTTGGCTTCGGCAACTATTTAGCCCAAACACAAAAATTACTCACGAAATTGATTCTAAACACTCCTATTACAATTGAAATATATATATATATATATATATATATATATATATATATATATATATATATATATATGGTCATATAACAACTACATAACCCATACCCAACCTCATTAACATCTAATTCCATGAATTTAAGAATTTGAATTTTAAGAGTTCAAGAACTCTATTTACAGAAATCGAAATTGGAAACAAGGAAAAGGAGTTATACCTCTGCAATTGTGAAAGGAACTTGCTCCGATGAACTCTCAAGCTCTTAGAATGCTTGTACGCTCTCAACCTCACCTTTAATGGAATTCTCAGTAATGTAATAATGAAAGGAGAGCTCTCATTTATAGAACATCCAAAACCCAAACAATAACATTTTCCCCTAAATCAAATTCATGGATGAAAGAATTGCATGAAGGGTAAGGAGAAGTTGTTGGAGGGTAGTTGGATTGCATCATGACCACCACACCCCCATGATCATTAGCTAGGAAGCTTGGAAGAAGAGAAGAGAAATTGGCCTTAGCCTTTATGCTACACACGTGACTTAGAATTTGGGTGTAAATGGGACACTCATTTGGGACAACTCCAATATCTCAGCCTTTTTGCCCTCTTAAGTCATACACTTATACCAAAACCCTTATTCTTATGTTATAGTTTATACACATATCAACCATATATTATAACGTATTATCACAATATTATTTAACATTTCAAGGTAGTAGATGTTATGCAACATACATATAATCCATGTATATTTTATTTTAATGTCTACCCACATGCATATTATTGCGCATTTCATAATATATGTATACCATATAGTTTCAATATACCTAATCATATTGCCTCGTACCATATAGTGCCATAAATCTTAATATATATAGTCACACCAAAGTCACACTATACTATATAGTATAGTCGTATTATTGCTCACATGCACATAACTGTCAATATAATATTATTATATTACTAACTTACTTATTTGTGTCAATTAAACAATTTATTCACTTCCTTGATTAATTACCACTAATATAATTTAATACATTTCTTATTGATGAAATTATGAATTTTCATAACCATTAATTATTGATAAAATTCTTATTATATTTATAGATATATTGCAACTAATAATAATCATTTATTATTAATTAATTACCGTGAAATCAATATTCTACCACTCACATAACTACATTATAATCTTATATAATCTTGATGTTTATTTAAAACATTGAATTCCTTTCTTAGATTCTAGAATACCGAGGTAATAATTCATTTATACATTACAATTTCATATGATATCATGGTGCTACTAGGTACCTCATTTCATTGCAATATACTCCTATCATATGGTTTTATCTATGTTACACATATAACATTGATATCCCAATTCAGTGCTACAGCAGAAAGTAACCAACTCCAACTGATCTCTAGCGCAGCTGCGCCAGTTTGTACTGCTGGGACGGCGCAGCGGCGCCCTGACAGTGCTAAGACTGGTTTAGCTTCATCCCGTGCCAATTTTCATCGCTAAACTCGTTTTATACGACATGAATTACCGTCCACATGAGTAATATTACAAGTCTAAGAGCGTATTGATTACTTATATGAAATCACATGACCAACACGATTAATTTTCTTAATTCTCGTTTTAATTCGCTGAATAGATTTCCTCGTTTCACAATATGCCGCACAAGGCATTTCACAATCCTCATTGTCAAATAAGACTTCTTAATACGCATTGATCTAGTACGAATCAATTGCATTAACCAACTCATAAAATAATAACACTTATACTCAAATAAATATTATTTCCATTAATATATTCATTTAATAATACGTGGAAATTCTCGGGTATTACATCCTCCCCCCTTATAAAAATTTCATCCCAGAATTATAACAAGGTTACACAAATACATTGGGATAATCACTCATCATTCTATCTTCTAACTCCCACGTAGCCTCCTCGAGATCGTGGTTATCCAAAGTACTTTTACAGAAGAAATGACTGTATTTCTCAAGGTTTGCTCTTTCCTATCAAGAATTTTGACAGGAATTTCTTCGTACGCTAAATTCTTCTCCACTTGAATGGTTCATAAGAAATCATGTGCTTGTAGTCAGGCTTGTACGGACGTAACACGGATATATGAAACACGTTATAGATGTGTTCCAACTCAGGTGGTAGTGCAACTTTATATGCTTCTTCGCCCACTCGCTTTAGTACCTCGAACGGTCCTATGAATCTTGCACTCAGTTTTCCTTTCTTGCCGAAACAGATCTTTCCCTTCCATGGAGATACCTTCAAGAATACAAAACTGCCGATTTCAAAATCTCGGTCTTGCCGATGAAAATCTGCATACTTTTTCTGGTGATCTTGAGTTGCAACTAATCTAGCCCTTATTACTTTCACCACATTTGCGGTTTATTGTACTAACTCTGGTCTGAGTATTCGTCGTTCTCCGACTTCATCCCAACATAATGGCGTTCTGCACTTCCTCTCGTAAAGAGCTTTATACGGTGGCATGTCGACACTCGCATGGTAACTATTATTATACACGAATTCAACTAAGGGTAGGTGGTCATCCCAACTTCCCTTGAAGTCCATCACACAAGTTCAAAGTATGTCCTCTAGCGTTTATATTGTTTGCTCACTTTGTCCGTCTGTCTGAGGATGATAAGCAGTACTTAATCTTAACTGTGTCCCCGTCCTCTCTTGCAATCTTTTCCAGAATTTTGACGTGAAACGCGGGTCTCGGTCAGAAACAATCGATACCAGCACTCTATGTCGTGAAATAATCTCTTTTACGTACATGCTTGCTAACTGATTCAAACTATAGTGGATCTTGATCGGTAGAAAATGTGCGGTCTTTGTAAGTAGATCCACGATAACCCAAATGGCATCCAACCCTTTCTACGTGACAGAAAGTCCTACCACAAAATCTATCGTAATATACTCCCATTTCCATTCTGGTATTTCCAATGGTTGTAGCAACCCACTCGGCCGCTGATGCTCTGCTTTTACGTGTTGACAAGTCAAACATCTCCTGACACACTCTACAACTTCCAGTTTCAAATTGGGCCACCAAAAATATTACCTCAAGTCTCGGTACATCTTAGTGCCTCCAGGATGAACAGAATATGTCGTATTATGTGCCTCGTACAAAATCTCTTCTCTTAACTTGGTTACCACTGGTACCCACACTCTCCCTTCGAATCTTAAGATACCGTCTTTATCTATTCGAAATTTTTCTTCCTCATTTTTCATAATCCTTTTTTTTTTTATTTTCTCACATTATCCATCCTTCTCCTGTGCTTCCTTTACTCTATCCAACAATTTTGGACAAGCTTCCATTACAAATAATTTATCTTCAGACCTCTCGGGTCCCTTCACTTCTATTTCCAACTTCTCCACATCTCTTATTAACTTCTCCTGAGTTGTTAGTTGAAATAATTTCTCCCTTCCCTTCCCGCTCAGAGCGTCGACAACTACGTTTGCTTTCCCCGGGTGATAAAGAATGTCACAGTCATAATCCTTGATTAATTCTAACCATCTTCTCTGACGCATATTCAACCCCTTTTGTGTGAAGATATATTTCAAACTTTTGTGGTCCGTATATATCTCACATTTCTCTTCGTACAAATAATCTCTCCATATCTTTAACGCAAAAACTACTGCCGCTAACTCTAAGTCATGAGTAGGATATCATTTTTCGTAATCCTTCAATTGTCATGACGCATACGCAATGACTTTATCATGCTACATCAGTACACATCCTAATCCTTTATGCGATGCATCACTATACACTACAAATCCTCCCGTATCATCTGGTAAGGATAATATAGGCGTCTCGCTTAATCTCTTCTTCAACTCTTGAAAACTCTCTTCGTATTTGTCGGTCCATACAAATTTTATTGTTTTCCTCGTCAGATTAGTCAACGGGGTCGCTATCTTAGAAAAATCTTAGATGAATCTTCGATAGTATCCAGCTAACCCTAAGAAACTTCTCACCTCCGTAGATGTTCTCGGTTATTCCCAACTACTTACTACGTCGACCTTTTCGGGGTCTACTGAGATTCCATTCTCATCCACCACGTGGCCTAAGAATTGAACCTTCTTCATAAAAAATTCACATTTTGAAAACTTCGCATACATCTTCTCTCTTTGTACTTTGTAGTGCCTCCAAAATAATCTCAAGATGTTCGGTGTATTCTTCCTCCGTCTTCGAGTAGATCAAAATGTCGTCGATGAAAACTACTACGAATTTATCCAACTATAGCTTGAAAACTCGATTCATCAAGTCTATGAATGTTGTCGGAGCATTAGTTAAGCTAAATGACATTGTGAAAAACTCGTAATGTCCATAACGGGTTCGAAACGCAGTCTTTAATATATCTTCATCCCGTACTTTTAGTTGATGACATCTTGTCCGTAAGTCGATCTTTGAGAAAGATTTTACTCCTTTCAGTTGATCAAACTAGTCGTCTATCCTCAGTAATGGATATCTATTCTTGATCGTTACTCTGTTTAATTATCGATAATCGATACAGAGCCTCACCGATCCTTCCTTTTTCTTCACGAATAACACTAGTGCTCCCCAAGGAGGCACACTCGGTTGAATGTACCCCTTATCCAGTAACTCTTGAAGTTGTATCATCAATTCCTTCATTTCTTTTGGCGCCATATGGTATGGAGCTTTCGAAATTGGTGTCGTTCCTGGTGCTAAGTCTATTACGAATTCAATTTCTCTATCTGGCAGAAGACCAGGAAGATCGTCCGGAACGTCTTGAAATTCATTCACTACGGGTATATCTTTAATCTTTACACCCTTTTTTCGAGTATCTATAATGTAAGCTAAATAACCTATACATTCTTTCCTTAACAATTTCTTGGCCTGCATCATCGTAACGCAACACGTTTTCTTAAGTGATGAGCTACCATGAAACACTACCTTAGACTTACTCGGAGTCTGAAGGTTCACACACGTGTTCTGACAGTCAATTATCGCTGCATGGTTATATAACCAATCTATTTCCAGTATTACGTCAAATTCTCCCGGTTAAATAGGAATCAAGTCTACGCTCAGTTCATGTTCTCTAATGTTTGCGAGACAATTTCGATACACGTATTCTACATGTATTATTTCTTTATTCGTAACTTCTACGTTCAAGAAATCTTCTAAACGTTCTCGGGGTGTACTAAATTTACTAGCAAATTCTTCAGATACAAAAGAATAGGTGGCACCCGAATCAAATAATATATAAGCATTTATATTATTGATTGGGATTATACCTGACACTGCGTCCTTCGTAGCCACTACGTCCTGGACGGTCATTTTAAAGATTCGGTCGATCGATCGGTTGGGTTGTGCAGGTCCACCAATTATTAACTTGCTTCCCCCTCCCTGGCCTCCACCAGCTCCACCACTTCCTTTCTTCGGGCAATCCTTTATCTGGTGCTCTGTCGATTCACAAGCAAAACATCCTCTGATCTTCTTTGGCTTTGGGCAATTTGGTGAGATGTGCCCCTCTTGGCCGCAATTATAGCAAGTGGTCTTTCCCTTACAACATTCCCCCTGATGGCTTCTTCCAAACTTGTTGCAAGCTTCGGCCCTCTTCTTGAAGTTCCCTTGGTGACTTCCACCTTGGTTATTGTTTCTGTTGTTGTTGTTGTTGTTGTGGTTGTTGTTTTCCCATTTCCTCTTTCCAGAATTACTCCCCCCGCTGCTGCTTCCTCCGCGATGCTCATTACCAGTGTTCTTATTCTTCTTCTCCTTATGATATAGACCAAAGGCCTCACTGCCACCTTCTGCAATGACTGCCTTCTCTAACAAGTTCATAAAGGAATCAATCTGGAAGACTGATACCTTATTATACAACCACGGCTTCAATCCTTGCTCGAAGCGCCATGCCTTCCTTTCCTCATCCCCAACTTGGTGCTCCACAAACTGCGCTAGTTCATTAAACTTAGCAGCGTATTGCGCCACCGTCATATCTCCTTATTTTAACTCTAGGAACTTCACTTCCATCATACTCTTCAAATTCTTCGAAAAATAATTCTCGAAAAATAGTGTTGTAAACTTCTCCCATGTTATCGTTCCTTCCCCCACTTTCTGCTGATTAGTTTCCCACCAATAGTTTGCTTCGCCCCTCATCATGTATGTGGCAAATACTGTCTTCTAGTCTTCACCCACGCGAGCTATAGTGAAGGCCTTCTCGATCTCGTTGATCCAGATTTGCGCAACTATCGGGACAGTAGTTCCCATGAACTCTGGGGTCCTACACTCTTAAAATCTTTGAAGGTTGTTACTGGGACAACTTGGGAAATGGGTGGTATGGTTTCATTTCTTCCCCTCAGAGCTTCTCCCAATAAATCTACCAGCCGCTGTATCGGATCTACTGGTCCTCTCTCATCATTAACTTACTCTTCTGGGACAGTTATTCTACGTCTGGGCGGCATTTTATGCATCACAAAATTTTCATCTTATTATCTAACAATCATATTTAGACATTTCTCAAATGAAAAGAACTAAAAGTTTATAACACGTTTCTGACATAAGGTCATTTATATTCATATGCCAAATGGTTACAATACATGTTCTTTTCTAGCATACAGCTATAAATAAAAATATATATCCCTTAATATCACAAAAGATGGGGGCAACACTAGCTTACTACCCCTCTAGCATTTTTCAAAAGTGGGGGTTACCATCATCTCACATCTTACACAAAAGATTGAGATTACAACAACATATTAACAACACATAAATAAAACTATTACACTACTGAGCTTTTCCCCATAGACTCAATATAACATCCCACGCTCCACGGCGCTCTGATACTCCTTCTGCGTAATGTGTGTCACCATATCCCGAATTATGGTATGTCGGGTGTGTCCTTGCTCAGCTGGGTAGTGATTTACCCCATCGATCAACCTCTCCATAGCCTTGCGTAGAGCATAGTCCATCTTGTTCATCTTCCTCCTCTTGCACCGCACCTCATCCTCTAGATCATCCACCCCGTCATTGGAATCCTCCCACTTCTCCTCGAAGTGAATCCTATCCATCACTTCCATCTCTAACTGAGTTCAGAGAGCCTCCTTCTCCGTCCTCTCACTCAAAACCCTCTGTTCAATTTCTTCTAACTTTCCTGCCAACTCAACATTCATCACCACCGATCGGTGAAACAAGGCCCCCATCTGGATCCCTGCTTCCTTACGGTGAGCAATTTCCACCTCCATCTCTTGCATCACTAGTTGCCTCTCAAGAGTCTTTGTGACAACCCGAGAATTTGGATGTTTATAAAATCTTAAAATATTGAATTAAGGTTAAATAATAAATCTAGATAGAAAATAAGTGAATGAATTTGAGATTTCTGAGAAGGAATTCTATGGATTTAAAAATCTTTTGGTGAATTATTCAGGATTAAGTATATAAATGATTATGTTCTGTGTATATGGTATTATATGTGTACAGTATATGGTTAAGGGTCAATGGTTAACTAGATAACCTATATCAGCGGCAAGCCCTAATATAATATTAAGAACGTCAACGTTCAGCTATAAAATTCTTACGATTTATAAGAAACCCTAAAACTGGTTCTGAAAACCCTAATTTCAGTTCTGAGAATTTGAAACCCTAATTTGGGAATGCAAATGCTAGTATAAGGTTTAAACGTTATTAATAATAACCTAATTAGGGACAACCCTAATTGATTTAGAAAATCCTAATTTTTGGATTAGAAATCCTAATTTATAATTAGGGAAAACCTAATTGTTAAGTTAATAATTTTAATGTTAATTAGAAAACATTAATACTAATTTTCAAGTTATATGTAATAAAAAAATCTTAATCTAATTAGGAAACCTAATTTCTAAATTAGAAAGATTATTTTTCTATTTAAAATCCTAATTCTTGGGTTATAAACCCTAATGTAAAATTATGATCCTAATTGCTAAATTAGAAATTTTAATTAGGAAATAATAATCTTAATTAGCAAGATTGAATTTATCATTAGGAAATCTTAATATAATTATAGAATCCTAATTATAATTTGAAAATATTAATTTTCGATTTTGAAAACCTAAATTGAAAAATGCTAGAAAATTGATTTTTAGAACCTTAGATTTTAACCCCAAGGGTTAAACCCTAAGGGTTTGTGTAACGGGTCGAGATTTATTGAGTCGTGATTCTGGGGACAGAATCCTTTTAAAGGGGAAAGATGTGACGAACGAGAATTTTGTAATTTATTTTAATATTTATTGAATTAAATAAATATTTTTCGATGATTTAATTATTGGATTAAATAATTAATTGATGCAATTGTGGTAGATTAATTTAATTTTATGTGTTGCATTTATTAAGTTAATGTGGAGAATAATTATTATTCAAATATATAATTATGTGAGCTTGCTGAATTAAATGAATTATTTAATTAAGCATGATGTTATTTAATTAATGTAATTATTAATTAGAGATTTAATAAATTGTCATTATTTAGTAATGAGATATTTAATTATGTGACTAAACGAAATTATGAGAAATTATTATATTTTATTAAATTAAACAAGATATAGGGATTATTGTGCAAGTGTATATGACATTAATTAAACTATATTATAAAGGTTTTTTATTAAATTAATTGGTTTTGTAATATATTAAGCATAGCCAAACATGGCCTTAGTGGGAGTTGCCACCAGTTACCCATGACTGGGTTAACTGGCCATGATGCGCGTCTGTTCTTGGCTATATTATACATATGCTCCTTCGTTTCTATTATTCTTCTAAGTCTGATAAAAACATCACAGAGAGAAAGTTTGAGAAATTGTTGAGTGAGTTTGCTTGGTGTGTAAAAATTTTTGAGGAAGGCTTTAATTCATCTCCTATTACTTTATCTACGCTTGGGTAATCTCCTCAACCCAATTGTTATATTTACGTCTTTTAAAATTTCTATGAGTATGGCTTAAGTCTTCTGTGAAACTCTATAATTGGTTTAGGAGTAATGTTTATGGGTTATATGTGTGTTATGTTATATCAAATTGTGTTTAATTATGTATATGTTGTAAACCATAACATCAAAGTCATGAAAACATGTCGTATATGATTTCTACAAAATTACAAAGTATGGGTTTTGGCCTTATGGCCTTATACGTGATATTTTATGTAGTGATCGTATATTATCCATAAATTTTACACTTCTATATTATTATGCATGTTGATACGAAGAGACCAAGCCTTAAACGAACGGATTCGGTGTTATAACGAATTTGTAGTGTTAAATTTATGATTTTGTTCATTAACTTCAAGAACATCAAGAACAGTCAAATTTTACATGATTTAATTCTGTTATTGGGTGTTTTAAATGGTTAAAATCACTTTACAAATGTTGGGTTATGTTTATGTATAAATTATAACATATGGGTATGTGTAATTTGGTGAAATTAGTGTTAAAAATGTGTTGATTTCGCTGAATTCTATGTTTTTCGCGAACTGGAAACTCAAAGTCTGGGGTTTCGCACCGCGGCGCCAACTCCCAGTTTATTTCTCGCGCCACAGTGCCACCGCGCCGCAGCGCCACGGCGCCGCAGCGCCAAGACTCAGTACAAAAGTGGCGCCGCAGCGCCACTTAGCAGAATGTCCAGAAATGTATTTTTTTTATGTTAAGTCTAGCAATGTGTTAGTAACTTAATGTAATGAACATGTAAATATGTTAGAAATATAATGAAATGATGACATAGTTGTTTAACATGTAAATAACATAATTACATGTGAATTGAATTATTGAATACATAATTAGCTTGATTATTTAGGAATTGATATTATGTGGCAGTTAATGTGATAAATTGATTAAGTATAGTCAATAATTAAATTAGACAAAAAGAAAGAGTTTATGATGATTAATTAAGTTATAATTAACTGGTATTGTGTATGTGAATAGTATGTAGGATTTAATTCAAAGAACGAGTTTAGTTAAAGTGTAATCTACGCACGAGGCAAGTTTCCTAAACTTAAACTCTTAAATTTGAGCAAGTTCCCTAACCCTATTTGTCATTATTGTTCAAGCTTATTATTTACCTTGAATAAGCTATCGTTACTATTATTCAAGTTCAAATGATTTATTAAAGATTGATTATCTTTTCAAAGTATGATTTAGTTATACAATAATTGTTCTATTGTATACTTCTTGAGATTATTATTCAAATTGAATATCATTATTGTTGAACCTTATTAGACTAGTGAAACCTTAATGATTCAACTAGTCCATAGTTGATGAGCGTTCTGAATTTCAGAACCCTTGAAGAATTATCCAAACCAAACTTCCTTTGGTGCGGACTCGAATGTCAAACTGAGATGAACAACCCTGTATAGGGGATTATTTACGCTTAGTGTTAAGATATTGTGCACAGTATGGTACTAAGGGCTGATCCCCCTAAGTACGAGAAGAAGGTCCATAGTCTTATGACTGTTAAAGGTTTCAAGTATAACCCTTGTTAACCTAGGACATAGTTCAAGGTCTTATGACCCTCAGAATTCTTTGATTCTTGTTATTCACTCTTGATTCAAAAGTTGAGCTTTTATTTAGATGTCTTTGATGTATTCGCATGTTATTATACTGTTATTTCATTTTTATACTTGTGGGCATTTGTGCTCACTCTTGTTTGATAATAACATTACAGTTAAGAACGAAAGAACTGACGAGCCTTCCACTAGTAAGGGCAAGGGCAAAGTTAGCAAATGATGGAGACTTGTTATTTGATATGACTTGTTATTTTATATGATGTATTTGTTTAAGACTTAAGTTAAAGATGTTGTTTAAGACTTATTGTTAAAATTCCGCACATATGTTTTAAGGTTAGTTTAACCTGGGATTGTATTTATTATTCGGATGATGTAATCCTTTTAAGGAGAAGATTTTAATTCTTTCTATTGTATGGTTTGCATTTTTATGGGTAGATAGATAGATGATATTTGTGCAGTGAACACCAAATCCCGTGGAATCGAAGTACCCGGATTTGGGGGTGTCACAATTTGCACATGTTATAATTTTGCCTTTAAATTTAGAAATCAAATGACCACAATACCCTTTTTGTATTTTTTTTAATAAGTTGGTGTGTAGGTTTTAACTTTAGGTGAGTTGTTCACCAAACCCTAGCCCTAACATGTGTTCTATATCTAATTTATCAACCATCTAATGTCAGCCAATTCATTGAATCAAATCTTTTATCAGCCCTAACATGTGCTCTATATTTAATATTTTTTGAATAATAATGGTAATTAATTTATTTAATTATAATATTAAATAAATTATTTAAAAATGATTTTAATACTTGAAAAATTATGAAAATTTGTATTATGGTATAAAAAAATATTTTAAGTTATTTTTAATGACTTTTAATATTTTGTGAGGAATTTTATTAATTAATCAATATTAATGATAATTAGTTTATTTAATAAATGTATTAAATAAATTATGGAAATATAGAATTAATGATTTAAAAATTATATAAAAATGATCTAAGTGTTATAGAGATATTTTAAGTTATAAAATATAACTTTTGATATTTTGTCATGAAAATATTAATATTTTAATATTAATAGCAATTATCGAATAATGAATTTAATTGTTTAAAAATCATATAAAGGTGATTTTAAGGTATTAAAAATACTTTTATAAATATATTATAATATTATGACATATATTTCATTAAAGTTTGATATTAAATAAATATTAATGATAAAGGAATTATGTGGTATTTAATTCATTTAAATATGATATTAATGATTAAAAAATCATGATAAATGATAGTAATTATCTGAAAATTATTACGAGCTTATGAAAATTATTTTGTCTGATAATATAATTATCTTATATAATGGTTAAGTGTTAGGGAGAGTTTAATTGAACTTAAATTCGATAATTCTCCAACTAGACCGTCAGGGTGTAAGAATTGTACCAAACTCGATTCAGACTGTAAAAGTTTGACTTAAGGTTAAGTCTTATGTATGTTATAGACGGATAGGATTATGTGATAATGTGTTTAGGTTATTTTAAATACTGTGATGACATTATTTTAATTGGTATGTCGATATTATTTATATATTAGGTTCAGACAAAGCTTATTAAATTACATAGCGGTAATCAACGGTTCAAGCAAGTTTTTCTTAACTCGACCTCGAGTTGTATTATTCAATTATACTTGTGGTTAATAATTTCTGATTGTCATGTCTAAGAATTATTAAATCGTACTTTGTGCATACTGCATGTATTTATCAGGTATGAAAGGCTGATCACCTTCATTACCATTCGGTCTAGATATATATATATATATATATATATATATATATATATATATATATATATGTACATATATATAACATACATATGTTCATGTTCATGTGTGTGTGTGTGTGTGTGTGTGTGTGTTCATGTTCCATGTTTATTCAGCTATTTATAATTTGTTCATGCTAGTTCACAATTATATTGTAGAACTTTAGCCATCTTATTGTTTAATTCTTTCTATCATGATATATCTTTAATTTATTCAACTTAAACTTGTTGGGCAAACCTATTGCTCACCCTTGCTATATCATGATTAACATTACAGATTAAGACGAATACGTCGGATACAGGAAAGGACAAAGCCAAGTTCAGCTTAGAATAATATGTACAGATAATTGTAATAGTATAGCATGATAATAACGTTATATGTTAGATAGTTTATAAATTGTGTATAAGTTAAGGTTACTCAACCTTGGGGAATAGTGTGTAAAGCTTATTGTATAAATAATTTATGTTTATATCTTTCGCAAATAGTAATATTTATAAAATGATTGTACCAGATCCGTGGAGATTTGGGACCCGAATTTGGGGCTGTCACAGTCTCATTCTCTAGCTCCTCGACACTACATCCTAATTCTAAAATATATTCTTCATACTCTCCTAACATCTGATCCTCAAAAGTAGACTCGTCGGAGTCCTCCATGGGCTCGGGTTCCTCTTCCACAGGTTTCTCCTCCATAGGTTCCTCCTCCGGATCAGACTTCTCAGGTAGAGGCTCCATCTCCTCCTCCTCATCATCATCATCATCAATACGGGCAACTACCGATATAGGATTCGCTATCAAGGATGCCTTATAGACTACGTGGATATCACGCAGCTCCTCCTCTACTACTCGGCTAGGTCCTCCCATGTCAGTCATCCTACAGTTACCAACATAAGACAAGACAAACAACAACTCCATCAGAATGTTAAATAACATAAGTTCATTGTATAGAATGAAGTTACATTTTATAACACACTAAGTCTCTCAGGGAAAACTCAATATGAGTTTTATCCCTTTCCTAACTTCTAAGTTTTCTTAAGTTATAATCCAAGGACTCTCGTTCCTAAAGTTTATAACTATAGCTTTGATGCCAACCTGTGACGCCCCCAAATTTTGACCGCCACTTGGTCACTCAAATTCGGTTCGTCACATTCTCATGGTAACACCATAATAACTAAAATCACACATTCACAATGAAAGATCTAATTTAGAATAATATACAATGTTTTATTATAATTATTCCCCCAAGTCTCGCAACCTATAGTGCTTAATAGATTACATAATAATATTGAATAAAACTTATTACATAATCCTACTTAAGCTTAAACATAGTCTGAAAATAGTCTTAATACAACATAATAATTTAAACATAAAAGGGACAAGCTAGTCGGTAGCCTTACCCTTGCCCTTGTCTTTCCCAAATACACCTCCCTGTTCCGCCTTAACTGAAATGTTTTAAATAAGCAAGAATGAGCACAAATTGCCGAGCAAGTAATGTACAACAAGGGTAAGGAATTTTATAACGCAAGTTTGAAATATCGAAGTATCATCTCTAAGATAGTTCAGAGTTTCAGAAGAATATCATGAATAATGAATATCAACAATTCTCGGAATAAGAACAATAATTAATATAAATCAACAGATATATATGAATTCAAAGGCTATCAAGGTATCCGACTGGATCACAATTTATACTGAACAGTCACTAAAGATTATTGAACGTCTACTAGAATTATCAATATTAAACTGATAACCCAAAAGAATCAAGTACTATAGAGGATCAGTCTATAATACTCTAAGTTATGCATAACACCACAGTAATAATATACTCATGTGTTGGGGTTTCCAACAACACACATTCCCCTTACCTTAAGGGTTGTTCAACTCCGTTTTTAAGATTTTTGCACCAATCAATTGGTTTAGACAGTTTTATAAACATACATATAATCTAGCTGAATCAAATGGCATAGATACTTTAACAATATTTAAGAATAAATACTAAGTTCACATGAATAGTAGTTTTCTTCAAGAGTTTAACATAATAGTTCATTGAATAAGATAAGCTTACGATATTTGTCGAATAAAGTAATGCAAGAGTTAGAATACTAGCAAAATGTAAGGTAGGGTTCGGATAGTTGCCTTACGCGTAGTTTATCCACGTTAAGAAATCAACACTTTCGAATCCTATTTATAGCGTATTATATGTCAAGATGTTCATTAGCTAACACATTCTTTAATCAAGCTTGACATGATTCAAGTATGCACACATGGTACAAAAAATCAGTTTATACGTCATCACAAGTTCAACCCACGTATCTTCGTTTTAATATTATGCAAACCTCCTTTTGGACTTATAATTCGAAAGTTAAAATTAACCTCTATTTACATCACATAGCATGCTTCTTAACATATTACATATCATATTAGTCATATATTATAAGTTAAAGTAATCATATATGCATGCTTCAAACATCAGTTCAAAAATAGAAGCTATTTAGGACTGCTACACGGCGCAGCTGCGCCATGGCTAAGCATAGGACCGGCGCAGCTGCGCCATCCCCTGGCTAAGCCTAAACTCAGTTGCTGCCGTGTGGTTTCTGTCCAGCTTGACCAAAACAATCACACATGTTATATTTGTTATGTTAAAGGTCTTTTTCATGCTTCTTAAGTTAATCTAGGTTCCTTCTTTCATAATAAAATTCTAAATTGATTATTTCAACAATTTAAGGCCATTTAAGGTCATAAAACCACAAGGTCTATCATGCTTGCTCTCTAAACATACAAGATAGTTATAAAACATATATTAGGCATGCTTGTGAATATTCATAACACATATGTGAAATTGGCACTGTTTTAGTTGAAAATATGCTTCGTTCATGTTTTTCTTGAAATGTGAAACACAAATACGATATATCTATGGTTATACTACATGAGTGAGTCTAAGAGTATCATCAAACATGATCACAAATGTCAGATTATAATCCTCAAGGTAGCATGTTCGAAATTCATAATTTCATTCGTAAAGCTTACTAATTAGTTCCACATGTCGATGCTCGCTTACTAACCTCATAAACACCATCTAAAGGTTTATTCATGCATTTATAAGTCATACTAACATGCTTGTAAAGTCAGTATACATACATGGCATACATGCATAATATGTTCATATTAAGTTCCTAAATTTATGTTAAATCCCACACTTTTGTTAATCATGCCAATCTAGTCTAAACATGCTCGCATTAGGTTCATATCACGATATATATCCCTTACACATGTTTGCATGCTATTATAAGTCATAGTACTATAACAGATTGCAAAATAGAAGTTCAAAACTGATCTCAAGAACTAGAACAGTTGGTGTCGGCAACTGTTCAGCCCAAACACAGAAATTACTTACGAAATTGATTCTAAACACTCCTATTACAGTTGAAACATATTTATATGGTCATATAACAACTATATAACCCATACACAACCTCATTAACATCTAATTCCATGAATTCAAGAATTTAGATTTTAAGAGTTCAAGAACTCTGTTTACAAAAATCAAAATTGGAAACAAGGAAAAGGAGTTTTACCTCTGCAATTGTGAAAGGAACTTGCTCCAATGAACTCTCAAGCTCTTAGAATGATTGCATGCTCTCAACCTCACCTTCAATGGAATTCTCAGAAATGTAACAATGAAAGGAGAGTTCTCATTTATAGAACATCTAAAACCCAGACAATGACATTTTCCCCTAAATTAAACTTATGGATGAAAGAATTGCATGAAGGGTAAGGAGAAGTTGTTGGAGGTTAGTTGGATTGCATCATGACCACCACTCCCCCATGATCATTAGCTAGGAAACTTGGAAGAAGAGAAGAGAAATAGGCCTTAGCCTTTATGCTACACACGTAACTAAGAATTTGGGAGTAACTGAGACACTTTTTTTGGGACAACTCCAATATCTCAGCCTTCTTGCCCTCTTAAGTCATACACTTATACCAAAACCCTTATTCTTATGTTATATTCTATACACATATCAACCATACATTATAACTTATTATCACAATATGATTTAACATTTCAAGATAGTAGATGTTATGCAACATACATATAATCCATATATATTTTATTTTAATGTCTATCCACATGCATATTATTACACATTTCATGATATATGTATACCATATAGTTTCAATATGCCTAATCATATTGCCTCGTTCCATATAGTGCCATAAATCTTAATATATATAGCCACACCAAAGTCACACTATACTGTATAGTATAGTTGTATTATTGCTCACATGCATATAACTGACAATATAATATTATTATATTACTAACTTACTTATTTATGTCAATTAAACAATTTATTCACTTCCTTAATTAATTACCACTAATATAATTTAATCCATTTCTTATTGATGAAATTATGAATTTTCATAACCATTAATTATTGATAAAATGTTTATTATATTTATAGATATATTGCAACTAATAATAATCATTTATTATTAATTAATTACCAAAAAATCAATATTCTACCACTCACATAACTACATTATAATCTTATTTAATCTTGATGTTTATTTAAAACATTGAATTCCTCTCTCAGATTCTAGAATACCCAGGTAATAATTCATTTATGCATTACAACTTCATATGATATCATGGTGCTACTAGGTACCTCATTTCATTGCAATATACTCCTATCATATGGTTTTATCTATGTTACACATATAACATTAATGTCCCAATTCAGTGCTACAGTAGAAAGTAACCAACTCCAACTGATCTCTGGCGCTGCTGCGCCGTGCCCTGACAGTGTCAAGACTAGTTTAGCTTCAGCTCGTGCCAATTTTCATCGTTAAACTCGTTTTATACGACATGAATTACTGTCCACATAAGTAATATTACAAGTCTAAGAGCGTATTGATTACTTATATGAAATCACATGACCAACACGATTAATATTCTTAATTCTCGTTTTAATTCACTTAATAGATTTCCTCGTTTCACAATATGCCACACAAGGCATTTCACAATCCTCATTGTCAAATCACACTTCTTAATACACATTGATCTAGTACGAATCAATTGCATTAACCAACTCATAAAACAATAACACTTAAAATCACATAAATATTATTTTCATTAATATATTCATTTAATAATACGTGGAAATTCTCGGGTATTACAATAAAAGTCTGAAATATATTTTCACACAGAAATATTTAAACATGCGTTAGATGAGATGGTTAGAACTGATAAAAGATTATGATTGTGAGATCTTTTATCATCCGGGTAAAGCAAATGTGGTTGTTGATGGCTTGAGTAGAAAGGGTCGGGATAAGTTGATGTTGTTAACTACCCAGGAGGAGCTTATTTCAGCAATGACAAGACTAGAGCTGGGAATCAAATTTCCACAAGAATCCGATGAAAGATTATTCCAGATAGAAGCTAGTCCAACTTTTGTGGACAAAGTGAAGAATGCTCAACTACAAGATGAAGAATGTGAGAAAAACAAAGAAAGAATGTCCGAAGGTAGTGAGATGAAGTTAATGATCGATGCCTAAGGACTGCTAAGGTTTGAAGGAAGAATTTGGGTTCCAGCAGTATCGAATATTAATGATGAAATTGTGACTGAAGCTCATAACTCAAGATATTCCATTTATCCGGGAAGTACGAAGATGTATCAAGATTTACGACGACGTTTTTGGTGGTCAAATATGAAACGAGATGTTGCAAAATATGTCACAAAAATGCTTGACATGTCAAAGAGTCAAGGCCGAGCATGAAAGACCAAGCGTATTACTTCAACCATTAAAAATACCAGAATGGAAGTGGGAGCATGTCACAATGGATTTTGTGGTAGGTCTTCCAACTACTCAGAAAGGATACGATGCAATTTGGGTGATAGTGGATAGACTTACGAAATCACACACTTTTTGCCAATAAATATTAGATTCAATCTTGATTAGTTGGAAAAGTTATACGTCAAGGAGATCGTATCGAGACATGGAGTTCCAGTGTCAATTGTGTTAGACAGAGATCCGAGATTCACGTCAAATTTCTGAAAGAGACTACAGGAATGCATGGGAACACAATTGAGAATGAGTATGGTGTACTATCCTCAAACAGACGGCCAAAGCGAACGAACAATCCAGACATTAGAAAATATGCTTAGAGCGTGCATCATAGATTTCAAAGGGAACTAGGAAAAGATTGGCATCAGCTAAAGACAGACAAAAGAAGTATGTTGATCAACATAGACAAGATCACGCATTTGAAGTAGGAAATTTTGTTTTCTTAAAAGTTTCTCCTTGGAAGAGGAAAATCCAATTTGGTAAGAAAAGAAAGCTAAGCCCAATGTTTATTGGCCCCTTTGAGGTGTTGCGAAGAGTAGGTGAAGTAGCTTACGAGGTAGCTCTACCTTTAGAGTTGGAACATATTCAAAATGTCTTTCATGTATCGGTGCTACGACCGTATCAACCCGATTATAAGCATGTGATCGAATATGAACCGTTATAGTTCGAGAAGGATTTTTCTTATGAGGAGATTCCTATCCAGACAGTTGACAGGAAAGAACAAGTGCTTAGGAATAAAGTAATCCCCTCCGTGAAGGTGATATGGAGAAACCACAATGCCGAAGAAACTACGTGGGAACTCGAAGACAAAATGATGAAGAACTATCTTGAGTTATTTGTTTAATCTGTGTCTTCGATTCTAGGGACAAAATCTTTGTAAGGAGGGAAGAATGTGACAAATGAGTTGTGATTCTAGGGACATAATCCTTGTAAGAAGGAAAGAATGTAACAATCCAGAATTCTATTTGTAATTTCAAATATTTATTGAATTAAATAAATATTTTAATTTATATGTTTATTTTTTAACAAATAATTTATAAGTTGTGGGAACTAACTTAATTAAGGTAAGATTTTAATTAAGTTGATAATTGGTATTTTGAAGTTAATTAAAATAAAAGAGTGATGAATTAATTATTATGAGATAATATTCTAATTTAATCGAATAATTAAATTAGAGAGTTGATAAGGATTAAAGGAATTGCTATAATGTTGTTTTAATTTAATTTAGTAATTAAAGTGATGCATTAATTTTTTGAATAAAATTATAATGGAAATTATATTTTTGTTGTATTAGGTTATGTGGCAAATTGATTAAATAAGTTGTTAGTTTTAATTTAATTAAATTTGAATATGAAAATTTAATTGAATAAATTGTGACAATAAACTATATTATAAATGAGTTATGAAAAATAAATTAAAAGAGTTTTAAATTGATTTTACTAAACAAAGCCTTAGAGCTTTTGAAATTCTTATTTTAATCTTGTTTTGCCAAACAAGGCTTAAGGAATGATTACGTCATTATTTTAATTGGTTTTGCCAAGCAAGACCTTATGACTTTTAAATTTAAAATAAAAATAACTGATATGTATTTAGTAGCCTTATTATTATACGATAATTTTATTTTACGTTAGCATCTATTTTACTTTTACGTTAAGTGTTGGCTTAAGCCTAAGAAAGAACTAAAGAAAATAGAGAGAAAAAGAAGAGAGAAAAGAGAGCGTTCTAGAGAGAGTTTGAGAGAGAAATTTGTGAGAAAAAGTTTTGCAAGAACAAGGAGTAGTAATCAAAAGTTCTGTAATTATCTTCTAGCAAATGTATAATCCTATCTTTTAAGGTTTTATTTTTATTTTTATCAAAAGTTTTCTGTGATTGATGTTTTATGAATAATTATGGAAATTAAGAGTTACTGTGTTAGTAGATGATTATAAATTGTTTATATCATTCATTCATGGTTTAGAGTAATTAATTTATTGAAATTATGTTAGTAGTGAAGAAATTGAATTACAGTGATATATATATATATATATATATATATATATATATATATATATATATATATGTATGATATGGCTTACTTTAAAAATAAAATTGATATTCAATTCACGTAATAAACTAGTAATTGTTGGTTGATTGTGAAAATACATGAAGAAACGAAAACATTATGTGTTAAACGAACGATTTTGGTTGTAAAACGAATTCACCGTGAGGAATTTTGCTATGAATGTCAAAAGATGAAGAAATAATAGAAATAGTAAAATTAAAGGTTGTAATTTTGATGTTTATGTTGTGTATGTGTTTAGAAACATTAGTTTATGTTTTTGTAATCATATTACAACTTGGGTAAGTGGGAATGGTTGTTAGAAAAGAGTTTTTATGCCTAATTTTGCTTTCTGCAGTGTTCGTTCGCCAACTGCAGAAACCAATACTGGGTACCCCCGCCCCGGCGGGTTTTTATAGTGCAAAACCCCCTCCCTAGTGGGGAGGGGGTAGGCAGACTTACAAATGTTAAAAAAATCTGATCGGATATGTTTTAGTAAAATAGACATAAAGTATTCATACGAACTCCGATTAATGTGATTCAAGATGATCCGGAACGAGGACGAGTATCCAACTTTTGTTCTTTAAGTTTTTCAATTTTATGTCGTTATTAGGGGTCAAAATGGGCATCCTTAGGATTGTTGTGCACTCGGAGGCAATTAGAGGGCGTCGGGATGCATGAATGCAATTGCAATCCTTTGTGTGCTAGTATAACCTAATATAAAGAGCATGATAACATGTTGAATATGTAATAGGATGCTATATTAAGTTGTTAATCTGTATATGGTGCAATGGCAAAATTTAATTAGTTGTAATAGAGCTAAAATGTGATGCTCATGAAGAGATGTGATGTTGTTTAAACTTAAACTTAGTTGCTGAGCTATACAAAAAGTGAGAACTAAAGTCATGAAGTTAATAATAGTGTAACTAATGAGTATTATCAATACATATGGTATGTGTAGGACTTGTGGTGAACGTGAGTACTGATTGTTTAACCTACGCATGAGGCAAATTCTTTAACTCTACTTTTACGATTGTGCAAGTTGTGACGCCCCCAAAATTAGGTATACATCACCCATCTTGGGTCGTCAGATACATAGTACAAAATACAAATACAACTGATTAATACATCTGTCGTGTACAATACGACAAAACATAAACTGTGAGTTTGAATACAGATATTATCTTCTAGAGAGTATTCATACTCAAAAGGAGTCCTCATTACATTTATTAACACACCATTACATAGAATAGTGAGGACTACTAACTAATACTATCATTCGGACCATCACTCCGTACCCCGACTTGTCCCAGCTACGTTCTCATTTCCTGAAGAGAACAGTGAAAGAAAGGGTGAGCTCAACTAGCCCAGTAAGAAATATTATGACTAAGATAATGCAGAATAAATTATCATTAGCCTTCAACAATGTTAAACTGATAAAATATAATAGACATCAAGTTTAACTGTAGCGGAACAAGCAATCCATTAAAAGAGTCAAGTAGAAAATAAACTCTACTATCTTTTATGATTTAAAAAGTTTTTCAACACTGTGATCGCTGAGACTCAGCTTAATAAAATAATCCACATCATCGAATCACCCCTGCACTACGGCCAAGGATATTCGTGTATTCATTAATGGTCATGATCATGCCAACAACTGTCCATCAATGCACTACGGGCCAATGAGGACTTTTACCACATCATTTGTAACATTACGGTCATGATTATACCGAATAATCCCTGGTCATAATCATACCAAGTCCATCTATGCACTACAGGCCACAGATGACTTTCAACATTTTATAAACATGAGGATGATGACAATGATATAAGAATTCAATAAAACAAGTTCAAGAATTAATTTATCCAGGAATTAACAACGTCCAAATTGTCAACATGATACTGGATGAAATGCAAGAATGCTTAGAAGAATATTTTCTTGAAAAGATACTGGATGAAATGCAACTATCAAGGATATTCCACAAATTTCATGGAGTATAGAAGTCAAAACTTAACCAACTGAGTATAATAAAGAATGGAATAACAAAAGAAATCACCATGCATGCGATAGACCGCACAGACAGGTTATTCCAACAGAATAATAAATAATGGAACCAGGTCCGGCGTAAACGCACTGACAGGATATTCCGACAGAATAATAAATAATGGAACCAGGTCCGGTGTAAAACACACAGACAGGATGTTCCAACAGAATAATAATAAAAACAGAACCAGGTCCGGTGTAAAACACACAGACAGGATGTTCCAACAGAATAATAAACGGAACCAGGTCCGGTGTAAAACACACAGACATGATGTTCCAACAGAATAATAGAAGAATGTCACCAAGTATAGGGTAGACCGCGTATACTGGTTATTCCAACAGAATAATAACGAATGGAATAACAGAAGTTCTCTTCATGAATATAAAAGAAATAATATTCCCTACCTTAAAAGAACTGGATATTGGAAAAGTGATGTAGCAGAATACTTTTAGTCTCTCTCTCTCTTATTCTCTCTATACTTTCTCTCTCTATAGCTTGAATGAATTCGTGAAAAATAATGAAGCCCTAGGCCTCTATTTATAGAAAAACTGAGGGTGGCTCTTGGTCTTAACGAAGGGTCAAATGACTCTTGGTCTTAACGAAGGGTCAAATGACTCTTGGTAATATTGAAGGGACAACTACTATTGACGAAAGTAATTACTATTGACCAAGGTAAATACTATTGACGAAGGTAATTACTATTGACCAAGGTAAATACTATTGACCAAGGTAAATACTATTGACGAAGGTAATTACTATTGACCAAGGTAAATACTATTGACGAAGGTCATTACTATTGACGACGGTAATTACTATTGACGACGGTAATTACTATTGACGAAGAGACTCTTAGATGATGACATATGGCCCCCCATAAAATAATCAAACTTACCACAACGTCTCAATAATATAACATATTATACAGATGATACTATGACAATAATTTAAGAGATATGATGCAGCAATTACTGTAGCAATAATTGAGTATAGCTGAGTGACTTCTCACGTAAGCATCAATAATCAATACCGTGTGCTACTATGCAACCACGCGTATTACTGTACTTTTACTACCAAGTAGTTCAACAGTTTTAACGATTTTAACGGTAACACCTCAGCTGTTATTTTTATAGAAAGATAATTCTGTCGTTTTCTCAATCCGACAATAATTCCGTTGTGGGATCCACCAATGATTGTGCCGTCGTACGAATATTCCCCGACAAAAAGAATATTTTCCGACCAAACGAATATTTAATAACAACTTGCTTACTTTGCAAAATTTATAAATATTACCCACAACTATAACATTATATCAAATTAACTTCATAATATTCAAAAATGATATTTATAGAAAATTCATCTTTATTTATAAAAGTTGGGGTCTTACAACCTCCCCTTCTTATGAAATTTCGCCCTCGAAATTAGGGTACGTACCTGGTATGTCGAAGAGGTAAGGATACCTTGATTTCATTTCTGATTCTAACTCCCAAGTTATTTCCTCAACATCGTGGTTTCTCCACAAAACTTTAACTTGAGGTATAACCTTGGAGCGTAGAATATGTTCCTTCTTATCCAAGATTTGAACAGGAACTTCTTCATACGTCAAATCCTCCGCTATTTCGTCCGGTTCTAACTCAATAATGTGGTTCGGGTCTTCCACATATTTGCGTAACATGGATATGTGGAAAACATTATGAACACGAGACATACTTGGCGGTAAAGCGAGTCTATAAGCCACAGTTCCTACTCGATCGAGGATTAAAAATGGACCGATGAATCGAGGATTTAGCTTTCCTCTCTTTCCAAATCTCGTAACTCCTTTCCATGGAGCAACACGTAAGAACACATGATCTCCTATATCAAATTCCACGTCCTTTCGATGAAGATCAGCATAACTCTTTTGTCGATCTTGTGAGGTTTTTATACGTTGTCGGATCGTTTGAATCTTTTCTGTAGTCATACGTACCAACTCCGGTCCCAACAACGTTGCTTCGCCCACCTCATCCCAGCATACTGGAGAACGACATTTTCTTCCATACAATGCTTCGAATGGAGCCATGCCAATACTTGCTTGATAACTGTTGTTGTAAGAAAACTCCACCAATGGTAAGAACTTGTCCCAACTTCCTTTGAAGTCAAAGACATAGAGTCTTAATAGATCTTCAAGAGTTTGAATAGTCCTCTCTGATTGTCCGTCCGTCTGAGGATGATATGCTGAACTAAATCGTAACTCCGTGCCCATAGCTTTTTGTAAACTAACCCAAAATCGTGAAGTGAATCTTGGGTCTCGGTCAGAAACTATGGATACTGGCATACCATGCAGTCTTACAATCTCGTTTATGTACATACGAGCAAGACGTTCAAGTGTATAAGTTTCTCGTATCGGTAAGAAATGAGCAGACTTGGTCAATCTATCAACAATGACCCAAATCGCATCAATACCTTGAGAAACCCTAGGAAGACCGGTAACGAAATCCATGGTAATGTGCTCCCACTTCCATTCTGGAATTTCAAGTGGTTGCAATGGACCTTTTGGTACTTGATGCTCTGCTTTGACTCGTTGACAAGTTAGACACCTTGAGATAAACAACGCTATCTCTCTCTTCATATTGCTCCACCAAAATGTATGACGAAGATCATGATACATTTTGGTACTTCCAGGATGGATTGCAAACGGTGTGTTGTGCGCCTCCATCATGATTTCATACTTTAAATCAGGGTTGTTAGGAACACAAAGTCTGGAGTTGACTCGAAGTATTCCTTCTTCATCGATTCTTGCTTCCGATATAGCACCTTCTTGCACTTTCTTCTTCATACGCATCAGCTCCAGGTCTGTAGCTTGAGCAGCTTTAACTTTATCGATTAATGTCGGTTCTACTCGTATATTCGCCATCATCGCATGGGTCCCTAGAGTCTTTAACTCTATCTCCATCCTTTGCAAATCACACAAAATGGTTCTTTGTGCTGACAATATCGCACTCGTACTTGCATATGATCTTCTACTCAATGCGTCAGCTACCACGTTCGCTTTTCCAGGATGATATTGAATGGTATGATCATAATCTTTCAACAGTTCAAGCCAACGTCGTTGTCGCATGTTGAGTTCCTTTTGAGTGAAGAAATATTTAAGACTTTTATGATCCGTAAAGATCTCCACCTTCTCCCCATACAAGTAATGCCTCCAAATTTTAAGTGCAAAGACAACAGCTGCCAACTCTAGATCATGAGTAGGATAATTCCTCTCATATTCCTTGAGTTGTCTTGATGCATAGGCTATGACTTTTCCATGTTGCATGAGAACACATCCCAACCCTTTGCTCGAAGCATCACTGTAGATGACAAATCCCTCCGAGCCAGATGGTATTGTTAGAACAGGTGCTGAAATGAGTCTCCTCTTGAGTTCTTGAAAACTCTGCTCACATTCTTCGCTCCAACCGAACTTTGTATCTTTTCGAGTCAGCTGAGTTAACGGAGTAGCGATTCGAGAAAATCCTTCCACGAATCTCCGATAATAACCAGCTAGACCGAGAAAGCTACGTACTTCGGTTACTGATTTAGGTTACTCCCAGCTTTGAATAGCTTCAATCTTTGCCGGGTCAACCGATATTCCATGACTTGATACTACGTGCCCAAGGAATGCTACCTCTTCCAGCCAAAACTCGCATTTCTTCAACTTGGCATAAAGTTTGTATTCACGAAGCTTTTGGAGTACCAGCCTCAAGTGTTGCTCATGATCGTCACGGCTTTTGGAATAAACAAGGATGTCATCGATAAAGACGACCACAAAGTGATCCAAATATTCCTTAAATACCCTGTTCATCATATCCATGAAGGCAGCAGGAGCATTAGTCAATCCAAAAGACATAACTAAGAATTCATAATGCCCATACCGAGTTCTGAAGGCAGTCTTTGGAATATCCTCAGTTCTAACCTTCAGCTGATGATATCCAGAACGAAGATCGATCTTTGAAAAGAATTGTGCTCCTTGCAACTGGTCAAACAGGTCATCAATACGTGGCAATGGGTACCTATTTTTGATGGTGACATGATTCAACTCCCGATAATCAATACAAAGTCGCATACTCCCATCTTTCTTCTTCACGAACAGAACAGGAGCACCCCAAGGAGAAGTACTAGGACGAATAAAACCAATGTCTAACAATTCCTGCAGTTGGGTCTTTAACTCCTGAAGTTCAATAGGAGCCATTCGATATGGAGCTTTGGAAATGGGTTTTGTACCGGGTTCAAGGTCGATACAAAATTCAATTTCACGCTCTGGGGGTAGGCCAGGAAGTTCTTCGGGAAATACGTCAGGAAATTTATTAACAACAGAAATATCATTCAAAGCTGACGTATTTTTGTTTAGATCTGTGACATGAGCTAAGAAAGCTTGACATCCGTTTTTCAATAAACGAATAGCTTTATGGCTTGAGATGACAGCGATTGATTTTAATGGTTTGGTTGCTTGAATTCGAATAATAGGTCGATTAGAAATATGAAAGCTAACAACCTTACGAAAACAATCAATTTTTGCATAATGAGTAGTTAACCAATCAATCCCTAGAATCACGTCAAATGCAAGTATTTTTAATGAAATCAGATCGATAGGTAATGTGTGGGTACCAACTTGAACCAAACAAGACTTATAACCAGTGGAGGTAATGAAGGTTTCTCCCAACGGAGTTTCCACAGATAAGTCAAAGTCTAATTTCTCCATAATCAAATTTAATCGATGAGCGCAAGTAGGAGAAATAAAAGAATGGGTTGAACCGGTATCAAATAAAGTATAAACTTCTTTAGAGTTTATGATAAGCTTACCCGTGATGACCTCATTCGGGTTCCTTGCTCTCTGGGAGTTCACAACAAACGCTCTCCCTTGCACAACCGGTTTTGACTTTTCTGGGACGCCTTTTGGTGCCTCCATCCTAGCTGAATTTATTTTCGGTAAACGACAAAATCGGGCTAAATGACCTTCTCTTCCACAATTATAACATGCTTTGGACGGCATCGCGCAGTTTGGACTGATGTGTCCCTCCCCTCCGCATTTGAAACATATGATAGGTGGTCGTTCTCCTTCCTTAACGACAGGTCCTGGTGCGGACGTCTTTCCGTCATTGTTGAATCTCCTCTCCTTGAAATGTCTATTCTTATTGTTTTGGCCCTGATTACCACCGAAGTGGTTACCATTTCTGGCCTGTTGATTCCCTCCACGCTTGTTGTCACCGCTTCGATGACTGCTCTCACTGGTATTATCATTTTGCCGGCTGCTCTCTTTTGGTTGCGTTGTCTCGTTATCGCGCTCCACCAACTGAGCCCTATTTACAACATCTGAATACAAACACAGTTTATGAGAAACAAGATGTTGACGTATCTCCGGCTTCAAACCTCTTAAAAACATCTGCGTCATTCTTTCTTCATTATCCACCAGGTGGGACGCAAACCGGGATAACTCCGCAAATTTTGCCTCGTACTGCGACACGGTCATATTATTCTGCTCCAATTTGATGAACTCCACCTCCTTCATGTGACGAATACTCTCGGGAAAGTATTTGTCGTTAAACAGATCTTGAAACTTCTCCCAAGACATCTTCAGTGCGGCAGGTTGAGTACGCTTTATCGATTCCCACCAGTAATCTGCCTCTCCTCGCAACATAAAGGCGGCAAAGGGAACCTTTTGCTCCTCGGAGCAACTCAAGACATCAAATATCTTGGTGATCTGCTTTATCCATGTTTCAGCTACAAGTGGTTTGGGTTCTCCCTTAAACTCCGGTGGTCCCAACTTCTTAAACTGTTTAGCGGTGACCGCCTGAGAGTTTCCAGTATTTCCACCTACGTTGTGGACAGGAGCCGCTTTCACCTGTTGTTGCATGAATTGCATAAAGCCTCTGAACATTTGATCATTCATCATTTGGTCAGTGTTGTTGTTTGCATGAGGATTGACACCTTCCTGATGCACATTATCCTGATTATTGATATGTGGTGAATCAACAGTCGTCTGTGCTCCATTGCTATTCTGAACATTCTCAGATGCCATTTTCAGATACTGTCACAAAATAAAAATTAATTGATATGTCATATATTATCCTTATATTATGACCGACCAATTAAATACCATGCAAATAAACTTAGGTATGCCATACTAGCGAAGGAATTTCCCGTCTCTCCCCTCCTAGTTCTATTCTCACATCTTAGCCAGGGATCATATCCCTAAGCTCTGATACCAACTGTGACGCCCCCAAAATTAGGTATACATCACCCATCTTGGGTCGTCAGATACATAGTACAGAATACAAATACAACTGATTAATACATCTGTCGTGTACAATACGACAAAACATAAACTGTGAGTTTGAATACAGATATTATCTTCTAGAGAGTATTCATACTCAAAAGGAGTCCTCATTACATTTATTAACACACCATTACATAGAATAGTGAGGACTACTAACTAATACTATCATTCGGACCATCACTCCGTACCCCGACTTGTCCCAGCTACGTTCTCATTTCCTGAAGAGAACAGTGAAAGAAAGGGTGAGCTCAACTAGCCCAGTAAGAAATATTATGACTAAGATAATGCAGAATAAATTATCATTAGCCTTCAACAATGTTAAACTGATAAAATATAATAGACATCAAGTTTAACTGTAGCGGAACAAGCAATCCATTAAAAGAGTCAAGTAGAAAATAAACTCTACTATCTTTTATGATTTAAAAAGTTTTTCAACACTGTGATCGCTGAGACTCAGCTTAATAAAATAATCCACATCATCGAATCACCCCTGCACTACGGTCAAGGATATTCGTGTATTCATTAATGGTCACGATCATGCCAACAATTGTCCATCAATGCACTACGGGCCAATGAGGACTTTTACCGCATCATTTGTAACATTACGGTCATGATTATACCGAATAATCCCTGGTCATAATCATACCAAGTTCATCTATGCACTACAGGCCACAGATGACTTTCAACATTTTATAAACATGAGGATGATGACAATGATATAAGAATTCAATAAAACAAGTTCAAGAATTAATTTATCCAGGAATTAACAACGTCCAAATTGTCAACATGATACTGCATTGTGGAGTAAAATTCAAGAATGCTTAGAAGAATATTTTCTTGAAAAGATACTGGATGAAACGCAACTATCAAGGATATTCCACAAATTTCATGGAGTATAGAAGTCAAAACTTAACCAACTGAGTATAATAAAGAATGGAATAACAAAAGAAATCACCACGCATGCGATAGACCGCACAGACAGGTTATTCCTACAGAATAATAAATAATGGAACCAGGTCCGGTGTAAACGCACAGACAGGATATTCCGACAGAATAATAAATAATGGAACCAGGTCCGGTGTAAAACACACAGACAGGATGTTCCAACAGAATAATAATAAAAACGGAACCAGGTCCGGTGTAAAACACACAGACAGGATGTTCCAACAGAATAATAAACGGAACCAGGTCCGGTGTAAAACACACAGACAGGATGTTCCAACAGAATAATAGAAGAATGTCACCAAGTATAGGGTAGACTGCGTATACTGGTTATTCCAACAGAATAATACCGAATGGAATAACAGAAGTTTTCTTCATGAATATAAAAGAAATAATATTCCCTACCTTAAAAGAACTGGATATTGGAAAAGTGATGTAGCAGAATACTTTTAGTCTCTCTCTCTCTTATTCTCTCTATACTTTCTCTCTCTATAGCTTGAATGAATTCGTGAAAAATAATGAAGCCCTAGGCCTCTATTTATAGAAAAACTGAGGGTGGCTCTTGGTCTTAACGAAGGGTCAAATGACTCTTGGTCTTAACGAAGGGTCAAATGACTCTTGGTAATATTGAAGGGACAACTACTATTGACGAAAGTAATTACTATTGACCAAGGTAAATACTATTGACGAAGGTAATTACTATTGACCAAGGTAAATACTATTGACGAAGGTAATTACTATTGACCAAGGTAAATACTATTGACGAAGGTAATTACTATTGACGACGGTAATTACTATTGACGACGGTAATTACTATTGACGAAGAGACTCTTAGATGATGACATATGGCCCCCCATAAAATAACCAAACTTACCACAACGTCTCAATAATATAACATATTATACAGATGATACTATGACAATAATTTAAGAGATATGATGCAGCAATTACTGTAGCAATAATTGAGTATAGCTGAGTGACTTCTCACGTAAGCATCAATAATCAATACCGTGTGCTAATATGCAACCACGCGTATTACTGTACTTTTACTACCAAGTAGTTCAACAGTTTTAACGATTTTAACGGTAACACCTCAGCTGTTATTTTTATAGAAAGATAATTTTGTCGTTTTCTCAATCCGACAATAATTCTGTTGTGGGGTCCACCAATGATTGTGCCGTCGTACGAATATTCCCCGACAAAAAGAATATTCCCCGACCAAACGAATATTTTATAACAACTTGCTTACTTTGCAAAATTTATAAATATTACCCACAACTATAACATTATATCAAATTAACTTCATAATATTCAAAAATGATATTTATAGAAAATTCATCTTTATTTATAAAAGTTGGGGTCTTACACAAGTGCTTAAACCTTATTTATACATTGAGAAAGTTCATAACCTTTCTTATATATTTGTTCTAACTTGATTATGTTCATGCAAACTCTTCAACCAAACTCTTACTTTGAGAAGGGTTCCTATCTTTATTTTGTTTCTTATTACGCAAGTTCTTAAATTCTGTTATTCTTATGTTGAGCAAGTTTTATTCCTCAACTTGTTATTAATCATGCATGTTCATTAACTCACTTCTTTTATTGAGTAAGATTATAGCCTTAGCTTATTGTTGTTCAAGCAAGGTTTCTTATAATATTCCATGCCTATGCTTTCTAGTTCATTTCTAAAGCATGATTTCGATGTATAAAGTTGATTTCGCTTAAGACTCACAATTATTTCATAGCATAGTATCATTACACTTATAATTCAACTAATCCTTAGTTGATGTTTGTTGAACTCTAAATTACCCTTGAAATTTATCCAAATCAAACTTATTTTGGTGCAGACTTGTATTCTAAAACTGAGAAGAACAACCCTATTATGGGGGATTCTTATGATTGTTTAGGTTTAAGTTGAAAGAACACTTATAACCTTGGACATAGTTCATGGTTTTGTGACCCTCAGATACATTTCAAATTCTATTTTCAGTTCTTGATTATCATTGAAAGAGAATATTATTTAGTTCTATTGAGCCTGTTCATTGATAGTTATTATACTGAGATTATTCATTGTCATTTCAAGTGAGCATTTGTTTTGCTCACTCTTGCATATAAAATTATTGCAGCTAAAGTTGAGAAGGCTAATGAACCTACTACTAGCAAAGGGAAAGGAAAAATGAACAAGTGTTGAAGACTTGTAAATTGTTGACTTTTATGATGTCAGACTTTATTTTAATTATTGTGATGTAATTATTTAATTTTTCTCAATTGATGTATGTTTTAAAGGTTAGACAACCTGGGAGATTTATTGATTAAGTTATGTAACCCTTTAATGGGAAGATTTATTGTACAAATTTTATCATATTTGGGTAGTTAGAATTGAATGAATGGAAAGTGAACATAAAATCTTGTGGGAATGAATTACCCAGATTTGGGGGTGTCACAGTTGTCACTGACCAAATGGTACCTGCTTTGTTGTTTGATTTTCCTTGTAAAGTTGGCCTGAAATTGCTCATTGCTGAGAGTCAGTTTTTGGGAAAAATTCTTAGGAGCAATTTCATGCTTGTTTGAGAAGACAAAAATTACTTCCTTTTGACTTGGAACTTATCAAAAGTATTTTGAATGAATTCATGCCTTATAATTTGGCTTACTTTCTGTTATCTACCTTTGAGTTCTATTTCCACAATAATTGTCTGGGTTTTGGACTGTTACTCACTCACATTTTCAACTATCTGAAAATAAATGTCTCACATCACTCCCAATTGGTTCCCACTAGAAATATTGTCTCTCATCTAAATCTTCCACCTCAACCACTAATTGTCTTTAAACCTTTTGGTCATGAGGTAATAGAGTCTAACATAAATGTGGCAACCAAAATACTCTTTTAACAGTATGAACCAACTTCTTCGGCACAACCAAAATCTCATGGTTGAAAAATTAGAGGACATGCAATTGTCCTTGCATTCTGTAAAGAATATGGTTTGTTTTACGATGGAAAATAGTAGATTGTTAATGGGTCCATATCAACTCATTGCAAGCACGAGTGTTAAACCAGTTGATCATGTAGCACAACTATTTCCAGATGACAATCTTTCAAAGACTACTCAACATTTCTCTCCTTTTAACTTGGATGACATCTAACTATTTGAAGTATTTGTAATATTAATAACTATTTTAGATGATTGTAACTAACTACTACTAACTACTACTACTACTACTAGAACAACTTATCATACTTTTATTAATGATGTGCTTGTTACTAACTCTTTTGCAGGAACAAAAGACTAACCTTTTCTGCAAGTTCAGTTTTTATCCCCATCATTTTTTATGATGACAAAGGGGGAGAAGAAAAATATTATATTAACTACTCAATAACTGCTATGAGATGTTTATTCTATAACTGCTATGAGATGTTTATTCTATAACTGCTAAACTGTTTTATAACTAATATGACTTAAAGATACTCATAATGTGAGGGGGGCTTCATAACATTAGGGGGAGACCCTTAATAGAAAATATTTTGAAATATAATTATCATCATCAAAAAGGGGGAGATTGATAAGTCTCCAAGTTTTTAGTATTTTGATGAAAACAATTATTGGTAATATAATCTTCTCCGTATGCTTATAATTTAATCATTTTGTATGTTATATTATTTATTTTAATATTATTTTCTATATTTGAATTAATTTTTATTGACATTGATAAGTTAAATATCAAGTGTTAGATAAATTAATTCATATAAAAATTTCCAAGTCAAGGAGATCCTATTTTCTTTCAAACTCACAAAACAAAATTGGGCAAAAAGTTTTTATTGCATGCATGTGTATATATATATATATATATATATATATATATATATATATATATATATATATATATATAAGTCTTACATATATATAAATATAGTCGTGTGTGTAAAACATGAAGTAACCATCTTTTTGGGACAAATTAATTGGCCACACAGAAAATGAATGTGACTTAACAAATTCCCATGCCTTGACCGAATTTAATTCACTTGAGAAGATGACATTTTTTATGGGCTAAAACATACTTGGCAATCCGTGTGTTATGGTTTTATCCGAACCATTAAAATTGAATTAAAGTAATCTCATCCATTGATTTCAAAATTACCATTTTGCCCCTGAACTCAAAATTTTATAAATAGGGAGTCTTTCATTCATTTGGTTTTTACCAATTCAAGTTAAAAGAAAAGCTTACTCTCCTTAAAGCTTTATATCTATTCTTACCAAAGTTTAGATTATTTGAGAAGAGAAAATTGGTCCAAGTAATTGGGATAAGTCATTTGATTTAACTTAGTTATTTTAAACTTATATATTTATGAATATAAATTGTTATGCATAATTTTATATATTTATATTTCATCTATTTATCAAATAAAATGTTATACATAGACGCCGAAAGACTACGGAGATATTCCTCTAAGGTGAGAAAATTGAGCCGTATAATTCCTTATAGTACTAAGTAACTTTTTATTGATATAATTTATATAAATATTGTAAAATAGATATACAGTTGATAGTTCAAAACGGCACTGAGATATTCCTCAAAAAAGAATGAATCATCCGAATCGGATTTGAAAATCTAAGTGATCTATCAAAAATACTTATATAAATATCAATTGTAACATTATAAATTTTGTCATACTTAGACGTCGAAAGGCTACAGAGATATTTCTCTTATGTGAGGGAATCGAACTGTACGATTCCTTATAGTACTAAGTGACTTAATTTATAAATCACATAAAAGATAAAATATTATTATATATTAGCTGAGTTAAACAAATATATTTGTTATACCAAGTAGTATTTAACTAATTAAATTGTTATACTTGATAATTATCATTTAAATTGATTTATTCTTTTAATCACAAGTATTTGAACACATATTTATTCATCTAATACTTGTTAGAGAATATCCGAAAAACAAGTCTTTTTGATCCATAGAAAAACACTCTTTATTATAAAGAATAAATAATTCTTTAAAAAGTTGTATTAAAATTATTTATCTACTTATACAGAAGCATTTTTGAGTTAAAGCTAAAATTTATTTGCTCATTCAAGAAGCACTTTTCACACAAAATATAAAAGTGATTTAAACTTTTATAATAGTACATAAATTTACATATTTACTTACATAGAAGTATTATTTGATCTAAGCACAAATCATTATCTTCTTACAAAGAAGCATATTTTTCAAGTGTAAAAGTCTTTGACCTTTTATAAATATACTTGCTCTTTAATTGATATTTGCTTATTTAAGAAGCATCAACATGTACTAAATTTTATCTGCTTATTTAAGAAGCAAATTGTTGTAAATTCTTTTGTAAAAAGAAAAAGGGTAGAGTTAATTTATTTTATGTACCTGTGAGAAAAAGAAGCAATTCTTCGACCAAGAATAGAGTCTTAGAGAGGTTAGTTGGGAGTTGGGTCTCTAGTGACCTTGTGAGGTGAGGAAAAGGCTGTCGTTTCAAGACTAGATCATAGAATAGAACTGAACTCAAAAGAAGGTACAACTAAGCTTGAGGAGGGAGTTGTGAGCTTGTTGTCCAAGATAGCTTAGCTAAAAATAGTTAGAAGTTTGTTTATAAAACTTTGTAAAGGCTTCTCCGCCTGTTGAAGGAGTTTGTATTACTGCTAGTAATAGGATCTAAAGTTCTAAATAGGAACTTAAGACCGGACGTAGCAACATACCAGGGGTTTATGTTATGAACCAGATAAATCTCGGAGAATTGTGTGATTGAATTTTTATTGTCTTGCATATTAATTTCTAATATTGTACATTAATTTTTTAAAAATCCAAAAAGGACTAAGATAATATTTTAAATCTATAATAATCTATTCAACCCCCTTCTAGATTATTATTGGAGGATAATAAGAATGAAACTGATACGGATAACAAAAAAGTTTGCTTCCACTGCAATAAACCTGGACACTTGAAAAGAAACTGCGAGAATTATCTTGCAGAGGCTAACCAGAAGAAGCTTAATGAAGCTTCGACTACAGGTAATCCTATTTGTGGAAATGAATTAAAGGTTGTTGCATTAGCTATACGAACTTATAAGTTTAGCATTGCCTACGGTCAAGTATATTAAGTCAATAAGTTGTTATTGTATTATAGTTCTCTTTAGAAACATTATTTCTATTTTGTTGTGAGACAATGAAATTTTTGGTATTATATTTAAGAACAATTGTTGTTCTATTTATAATAATAATATTTTGTATAGAACTAAAAGATTACTTAATGGACTTTGTATACTTGACTTAAATAAAAAATATTTTATAAATTGAAGAAATTAGTAGAACAAAGGGAGATGATCATTCAAAGAGTTGGCAAAGTATTAAGTTTTTTCGATCGGATCGAGGAAAAAATACTTATGCAATAAGTTTCTAGATCATCTCAAATGGTTTTATTTCACAATGGACGCCTCTTGATACGTAATAATTGATTGATGTATCTTAAAAGAAAATTTGTACCTTGTTGGACATGGTGTGATCCATAATAATTTTACCGACATTCCAGTATCCTTCTAAAGTAATGCTCTAGAAATGGCTGCATATCTACAAGATAAGGTAACCTGAAAATCTGGCCTTAAGACTCTAGAAGAGTTATGGACAAGGAGGATTCCTAAGCTTAAGTATGCTAAGATAAGGTGTTGCCCAGCATATGTGAAAAAGTTTCAAAAGGATAAGCTTGGGACAAGATTTGACAATAGCAGATTTATGGGACATCCTAAAGTAAGTTTAGGGTATATGTTCTATAATCCTACTAAGCAAAAGGTGTTTGTTATAAAACACGCTACCTTCTTATGTAAATGTGTTTATCATTAAAGGGGCTAGTGGGAGGATAATAGATCTTGACGAGTTTAAGAATCACAAAGCACTATAAGTTAAAAAGATAAACCTATAGATAGACCTATTGTACCACAACCAAATTGTAAATATGGAAAACTACCAAAGAAACCTAGGAGATATAGATTCATCATAAATGATGATGATAAGGTACGCATAATATAGGATGATGATCCTGTGACACCTCCAAATCTGGGTACCTCATATCCACCAGATTTGGTGTTCACTTGATAAAAACATTCATGTCTAACTACCCAATCATAATAAAATTTAATAATAAGCCTTCCCATTAAAGGATTACATCAATAAGTTCAATAAAATCTCCCAGGTTATCTAACCTTTAAATACAAACATCATATGCGGAAAATTAAATAATTACATCATAATAACTAAAAACAAAGTCTGACAATATTAAAAGTCAACATGTTTATAAGTCTTCAGTACTTGTTCATCTTTCATTTCCCTTACTGGTGCTAGGTACATCGACCTTCTCAGCTTTAGCTGTAATAGTTATATAAGCATGAGTGAGCAAACAATGCTCACTTGAAATAACAATGAATAAAACTTTGTAACAATTGCCAAATAATAGGCTCAATAGAACTGAACGATATGCTCTATCAATGATAATCAAAATCTGAAGTATATATCTAAGGGTCATAAGACTACGAACTATGTCCATAGTTATAAGTAATCTTTCAACTTAAACTTTAACAATCATAAGACTATAGGGACTCCTCGTACTTAGGGGGATCAGCCCTTCGTACAATGTATTATGCACAAACATTTCAACGCTATGTGTAAATTATCCCCTATAACAGGGTTGTTCATCTAAGCAATGTGAATACAAGTCCGCCCCAAAGTGAGTTTGGTTTGGATACATTTCAAGGTAATTTGGAATTCAACGGACATCAACTAAGGATTAGTTGAATAAAAATTTAATAACATTATGCTATGGAATAAATCATAAATGAATCGACGTTGTATATTAAGGTCATGTTTTAGGAATAATCTAATAGCATAAGTATTGAATAACATAACATACATTGCTTGAACAATATTAAGCTAAGGTTAAAATCTTATTTAAAATTGAGTATTGAACATGCATAATAAATAGTAAGTTGAACGCTAAAATTTATTCAACGTTAGTGTATCATAATTTAGAACTTGCATGCTAAATAACAGTTTTAAGATTAGAAAAACTTGCTCAATATCAAGAGGTAAAGCTTAGGAGCTTGCACAATATAATTAGAGTTAAGAAACTTGCTCAACGAAAGTTTAGAGTTAGAAAACTTGCCTTGCGTGTAAGCTAAACCGTAATAGTTTGATTCACAATATCATAATCCCGTGTCATTAGGACACAATTAGTCACTACAAATGCTCTGTATACAAATAAATTTGTATTTTATGTATGGCTTGACTTTTAATCACATAATCAAGTTACATAAATAAAACAATAATAAAACTCATTAAGTATTAATAATATGCTCATTCTTAGCACTATAATACCCCAATAATAAAATTATATTTTTAGCAGTCGTAGTATTGCATTATACCAACAATTACAAACTATGTGTAAAAGAAAAATCATTTATGGCCATTCTGCTAACCGGCGCTGCGGCGCCACAGTTTGCACTATGGACGGCGCTGCGGCGCGATGCCTACGTCAGGAAGTGGCGCTGCGGCGCGAGGTTTGTGTCGTGATGCCCCCAAATTCGGGTCCCTTCGAACCACGAATCCGGTCTGCCACGATACTTCTATCGTCAAACTATTTATATTTTTCATTCGTAACTTAATGAATAAACTTTACCTATTACAAATTAGAATATAATTTTCTTTCCAATTCCAGGATCTATGTAATGACCCCAAACTTTATAAGTTTCACAGCTTGGTCTTTTACTATTCCTGTATTACATCACATTCGATGTTATATAAATATGCAAAATAATTTAAACTTTTTCAATCTCCTTTGAAAATAATTCTTTTATTGATTTCTTAACTTGAATCAATTACAATTCCCTGAATAAAATTATTCTATGATTCACTTCATTCTATTTCTGTATAAACCCTTACATCTCGATTCGAATTTCTCTATGTATCACAGTGTACAACTTTACAAGCTAACATGTATTACACATCGTAACTACTATCAAGTATATCTACTAGAACCTAAACATAGTTCAGAAACATATATTTAATTAAACAAATCTATCTCATCTGATGTGATTGAACTTTATCAATCAAGTAGCACGTAACCTTTACCATGTGTCCTTAACCTGCAAAAGTGGTTATTTGCAAAGGTGAGCTCGACAGTTCAACAATTTTATCAGTTTTCATGCAGCACATAGCATATAATAACATACTTAATTCATGCATTCATAAACAATTAATATTTACTATGCATGTTACTTCACATATAACGGGCATAAAGATTTATATCACAAACATATCATCAAAGATCAACTTTCAATTTCATACATATCTCATATGCTTTTCATAAATGTAGACACTCGAAATATTCTGCACACCTGTTATTGACATTGCAGGAAGGCATATTTGTCTTTCAGAGATAACCCTAGAAGACAGCTCATATCTAGTCCAGATACTACCGAAAGTTCAGTCTCAACCCCGGAACACACACCGGGAGTATCAGTTCCAACCTCGGAGATAACCCCAATGGCATGCAATTCCAATACTGGAAATTTCACCAGAGAAGACCGATCCATCTCGAAGATAACCTCGAGATATTCAGTCTCAGTTCCAACACTGGGAGTAGCAGTTACCAACCTTGGAGATAACCCCAAGGAATGCAATTCTGGAGATAACCCCGAAAATGCTTGTTTCAAATGCAATCAGCTTCAAACCTCGGTACTCACACCGACGCACTTAGTACAAGACCCGGAGATAAGACCTAGAAGACAGAAACACCTTAGAGATGACACTAAGGACCTTCAACACTTGTAGCATTCCAATCTCAGAGATAACCCTGAGCAACGTCTACTTTATCAGCCCAAACCGGTGATAACCCCGGTGAAAGGAAAAGTCGTCATCTTGCCACCTTGACGCCACATCGCGCCGTCTCAATATTTCATACATACATTTTTTCACAGCAATGTCCCACAAGAACCAATGATGTCCAATCCCGAGTGACTATTATGCAGGATAACGGATAGAATTTGAAGATTGAAGACCGGAGGGCATGGTCCCATCTTCCTGACTTCGTACAACCTCTAATCTCATATCATTGCATAACTCTCGATAACAGCGATCCGAAATAGGTTTTACATACCTCAATCGGATGCCCGAATTATAATTCTAAAACTTCGAGCAGACATTATAGTGCAGACATGCACGTACTTTGAGACAGCGGGACCCGCAAAGCCCGGGGCAACCCAGCTAGCCGCAGGTACATCTGCGGCTCCCCCCTCTATAAATAGAGGGCTTGGGGTGACCATTTTGTAAGAGAAAAAGGCGAGGAAGTCCTGTCAAATTTGCTCTGTACTCACCCTATACTGAGTGCTTTCTCATTTTAAATACTTATGAGATCACATAAAGCTACTTTTGTACCGGCGGAAGCCGAATGTTCATCCCTTTAAAGATATAGAAGTCTTCTTTGGCAGCCCACTATAAGCCTTCTCACACACTCTAAAGCCTTTCTCTTCATCTTTGCACATACTATTCTTCAAGTGGAGAGTCGTGTTGCGTGTTTTTGCCCGGACTTCGATCCTTGGTTTTATTTCATTTTGTACATATATATATATATATATATATATATATATATATATATATATATACACACACACACACACAAAGCAAATAAACACTCCAGACCGAAGTCTAGTCCATATAATATATATATATATATATATATATATATATATATATATATATATATATATATACATTCAGTCCCGCCTAGAGTTTACTTCGTGACGGTTGACCATCTTTATAGCTTTATTTAATTTTCGTCCCGACTGGAATTTACTTCGTGGTGGTTAATTGCTTTTACAGCTTTATTTACATTTCTGATCCCTCATAGAGGTGCTTCATGGTGGCCGATATTGTTTATATAAATATATTTACAGCTATATATATATATATATATATATATATATATATATATATATAACTACTTACTGCTTTATTATCAATTGCACCATCATGTGAGTCTAGAAATCATTTGATCACAGATTCAGTCTACTGGATCTAGATTCGGTTCCCGTGATGGACATTTTCAGCTGTAAGCAGCTTGTAAATTTATTCACGGTGATTGGATTTCCTCAGATGGTTTTCATACCCACGAGGAGTTCGGCACAATTTTGTACATTATTTTATCGAAGATGCTTCGCATCTCAAAAAATTAAAAACAGTCAAGCCGAACACTTAATATAAAATGGGAGTGTAAATTGTTTCAATTACTATTGAGCACAAGGGTTTAAAAAACCTCTTTTATAAAATGTCACTATCATATCTGGTTTAAAACTGATTTTTTACACAAATTCAAACCTTGTGTATATAGGTGCGAACGAGGCCTCGCACTACTTCTAAATAATTGCACATTGATCCACACACACACACACACACACACACATTCATATAATAATTTCTTGAAAAGTGGCGGTCACTGTGGTAACATGGATGTCGGGGGGTGCCTAACACCTTCCATCCGTATAATCAAGTCCTCGGACCCTAATGAATCTCGGTTTCACCGACCCGTTTAGCAGTGTCACATCATTGGGTCAATGTTCAAACCTTTTCGCGGTTGTGTTGATACAACCATATAAAAAATCAACTGGAGACTCTTAACAGTCCATCGTCGACATGATACATGTCGGACCTTTTTCACTTATTTTTTCAAATAAATCTCACCTAACATGAGAACACCAAAGAACAAGTAACGGAAAGGGACAAATAAAAATCTCGGCGTCGACATGTGGCGACTCTGCTGGGGATCCCAGTAAGAGGGCTTAAGCTGCTACTGCAAGCTTTTTCATAAATGGTGAGACACATTATATGTGAATATATGTTGTGTGATTCCTCCCAAGAGGCTATCCTGTCAGTGTTTAACTACTGGACTCGTAGGAAGACTAATTCCAACGAGGCTCAGGAAAGGCTCCACCCAAATTCGCTCCAGTTGAAAGACCGGATTAACTTCCCGTCGAGTAAATTGCGATGATTTAGGAACCTTCATGCCAAAGAGTAGTGAGAGTAACCTAAGATAGGTCAGCCTCAGATAAACCAAACACGGAGGAAAGTCTCTTCATGCTTTTTCATTACTTGTAAAGTAAATTACATGTCATTTCATGCTATATTCATCTCCATGTAATGAGAAATATGAAGAAACATGTGTACATACATATTTTAAATTAAACATGTTATCCTGGATTACACACAGCTAACATCGGCCTTGTAGGATAATATTCCTAGAGTGGATATATAGCATGTAAACATTTACACATTTCCCTAAAGACTAAACTACACAAGTCTTTTGCAGGGAAGCAATAGGACCTATCACCCGATCAAAATCCAAAAAGGCCATGAGCCTACAGTCAATTATGTCATCATCAGATCAGACTGACCTTAATCCAGTTTCTCGCAAAGAATTTGACAAATTAAGTAAACAAATCACAGATTTGGTTGTTCTGCTTAAAGTACTACACCAGTCTACTCAGGGTATGAGAATACACATACATGCTGAATTCTCTACACAATGAGGAACCCAAGGTCCTGATAAAGCCATTACAGAACCTGAAATGCAATTGGATACGACCAACAACAAAGACCCTGAAAACACCCATCTCAAAGGAGATCCAGACACTAGTGATATCAGGAAGAAGGTCCTTCAAATGGAGGAAACCATCCGTTCTCTCAAAGGGATTGGAACACATGGAAGTGTTTCATATGCTAACTTTTTCATCTTCCCTGGTGTTTGTGATAGCCTGAGATTTTGAATAATCCAAATTTCACTAATAAATTTTTTTTATTTAATATTGACTTTGACTGTTAATATTGTACTGTGTATCTGTGATACGAGTCTTGAGAATTAGTCAATTTGTGTATTGACTGAGAAATTAGAGTAGAGTTGTGCTTAACAGCTTTAGAAACTCTAGCCCTAATTTTTGGATAGGGATTTGATAGAAAATATAATTAAAATAATTATTTTGATAAGTACGTGTTTGCACTGTGTAGTAAGGTTGATCAATAATTGATCGGATAAGATTTGAAATTAATAAACTCTAATAAGGGATTAGAAACCCTAATCTCAGATTTAGAGAACCAAATGTATAGTTAAAAATCGTAATTGTACGCCAGAAAACCCTAATTTAAAATCCGAGAATCCTAAACCATATTTAGGAAACCCTAATACTAATTGGCAAGCATAAGGTGTTTATTGAACTTAAAAATATGATTAGAAAACCCTAAATATATTTTTGTATCTAAATTTCTATTTTACAAACCCTAATTGTAATTTAGAATTTTTAATTTTTAGTTTTTCTAATTAAAAATCCTAATTAGAAATTTTTAGAAGCTAAATGTTTAAAACCTAAGGATTAGAACCTTAGGGTTAAACCTTAAGGTTAAACCCTAAAGGCGTAACAAATTTCTTGTATGTCATTAAAAATATATAGAAAAAGACCAAAATGCCCTTTTTCATTTTCTTTAAAAAGAAACTTATAAAAATACCAATACCTTTATTTGGTGAACCACTAATTTAACTTTGGGACATAAATTTCTAGCAATACCAGCCAAAATTATCAAATCTAGCATCAAGACAAGCAATATATATTAGATCGGAGAGATAGAAAGTCATAAAAAATGTGTCATTTGCTCTCAAGCTCTCCATAACTCATTCTCTATCTCAACCTCTGAATTCTTAAAGTTCCTCAGTCATATAATCAGCCCCTAGGTCTCCTAATAACATATTGGAGATCAAAGATCAAAATCTAGAACATAAAGGTATAAACCCTAAGTTTCATTTTGATCTTGTATGCTTTGTAAAAATTTTGTGTTTATGTGTTTAGATCTTTGCTAGATGATGTTTTATGATGATCTATGTTGATATAACATAGATCCATAGCATCAAAAGGCTTTACAATGAAGTTTTAAGAAAACTGATCTTGAGCATTTTTAGTGGTCTGACAAGAAATGTCAGTAGCGCTAGATATGGCTATGTTATCCATGTTTGATGTTTTATTGTTTGGATCGGTAGCTTGTTATGTTGTCCCTAATCTGCAAGTTGAATCAGAGTCATTTAATGTTTATATCAGGAGTTATTCTTGGTCAAATGCTGTTGACCGGGCATGACCAGTCCATTTCTGGGCAACCCAGAATTGCATGAACACCGTCTGACAACGTTTTGTTGGCTTGAGATCTGACAATTGTTTTGTGTTTTGATAATCTTATGGTAACCATGTTGTAGCCAGTATAATGGACTATAGATCTGGGTCTTTAGACCTCTTAAAACATCAATATAATGATCGGATTAGGTGGTCAAACTAGGCAACTAGACCCTGATTTGCAGTTTTTTGAATTTCCAGAAATGGGAAGAGCATTGATTCTGATAGACTTTGACCAAGTGATAAATTATGGATCTGTTGTTTTTGGACTGAGATCTTGACATCTCGTTGTTCCTTGTCATGAATACTACATGTATGAATACTAAAACCACCAAAACAATGATCAGAATCTAGATTAATTTGTACTGGAAAGTGACTAGTCGAAGTTCTGGGTTTTTGGAGAAACCTAGGTAATGTCTGATAGTATGTTTACGAGTCCAGATCTTCATGATATTTTGATATATGACTTAAATATTAGTTGTTTGTTGTAGTGTAGTGTACTGACTACAAGATCATGGTGAGAAATTTCCCAGAAACATTTTGTATTAAGATTTATTGACGGTCAAAGTTGACCTCTTGATATTGCCGGCTGTCAGTGTTTTTCAACTTAAGAACACTAACAACGACGGTTACTGTCCCAAAGGCCTATAGCGATGGTTTAATTTGTTTTTATTTTCTAAATTTCTGAAAATTATTTAAATATAGAAAAAAATTATAAAAATTATTAAAAATGGTTTTAAAAATTATTTTAAATTATAAAAAATAATTTTTGACCAATTGGAATATTTTCCTTTAATATTTATAATTACTTAAATATTAAAGTTATTTAATTTATTTAATTAGTGTATTAAATAAATTAGAGAAAAATATTTTAATATTATGAAAAATTATTTTAAATAAGAATAATGTATTTAAAAATTTTTGAGTTATAAAATACAACTTTTAATATTTTTAGAGAATTTTTATTAATAATTTAATATTAATGATATTAGATTTATTTAATTATTAAATTAAATAAATAAGATAAAAATGACTTTATTGATTTAAAAATTATTTTAAATAAGAATAAAGTGTTAGAAAATATTTTTAATTATAAAATATAATTTTCAATATTTTTGGAGAATTCTTATTAATAAATTAATATTAATGACATTAGATTTATTTATTAAATAAATGAATTAAAAATGATTTTATTGATTTAAAAATTATTTAAAATGAGAAAAATGATTTAAAAATATTTTAAGTTATAATTAATGACTTTTAATATTTTGATGATAATTTCATTAATATTTAAATAATAATGGTGATGGTTTAAAAATAATTTTAATTAATTTTAAAATTATTTAAGTAGAATATTGATGATATAAAAATATTTTAAGTTATTGATAATAACTTTAGTATTTTGACAAGTATAACATTAATATTTTTATATTATTAAATATTAATGATGATAAGATTATTTGATAATTAAATCATTTAAAAATGATTTAAGTGTTTGAAAAATTATTATAAATTATAATAATTGCTTATAAATTATTAAAAGCTTCCGAAAAATATTATAAGTGATATTTGACTTATCTAAAATAACATTGAAGCTTAGAGACAGAATTTAATTGACAATAAATGTGTTAATTGTTGGATAGGGTAACCATAACACCGAGAATGGACCGAAATCCAACCAGACCGAAATAGTTAGACTTGATAAGTGTTTATATAGGTTATAAACACAGATGCGACTATGTGGTAATGTGTCTAGGAGAAGATTAACTGTGAATTACAGTGTTATGTGTTATAAAATATTGTGCTAATTATGAGACCGATATTATTGGTTATAGGTCTTTCAAAAGCAGATAAGTTTATTCTGTAGCTGTAATCAGCAGAAGAGGCAAGTATCCTAACTCAACCTTAAGTTATGTTCATTCAAATATTATAGTGGTTAATTATTGTTAATTATACCACATCTAAGAATTTATTATTGATTATTCATAGTTAGTGCATGTTTAATAATTCAAATTGAATTACTGATTCAGAAAATATATATTCATAGAATAACTATTGTTAGATATTCATATCCATAGAAGCTAAGATTGACAGTTCAGATAATTCCTATTTATTGTAAAATTATGTTGAGAAAGGCCTTAGCTAATTATTCTGGCTTGACGAATATTTGTTAGAACTTGATAGATTCGAGAAGAGAATTCAATTGTTATTGACAGATCGATGTCAATTATTTAGGCTAGATCGATAAGTAAATAGAAATTGAAATCATTGAATTTCGTTGTTAAATCAAATCTTGATTCTGAGATTGAGAAGAACAACCTCTTATATAAAGGGAACATTTTTTTAGTTGTATATTCGACCATTGCGCGCGACCTAAGTATTATGCATAATATAGGGTACAAGGAGTTGGCTGGCTCTAAGCACTTGCAGAGGGGTATGATTTAATCTTTATGGCTATCTGATACACCTGCCTATATGTCAAAGTAAAACTTTAATATATACCCGAAAAGAGAAGTTCAAGATCCAATGGATCACTCAGCATAAATCTGAAAAATATTCCACTTTGTTATTGCGTAGAATTGATTCTTGATTATTCAATAGAATATCGTAGAAATTTTGAAAGCGTTGTACTCTTTCATTATCAAATTATTGTGTTGCATAGATTGTGAGAAGACTTGTTAATTATTAAAGCTTTGTTCAGCTATTTCAAAGTTCCCCGAACTTTGGTTTCATTCTATCGAAATAGATAGTCTGTTCTTATTGATTCGTATACATTTATTGTATATTTTAACTTGCGGGGCAAACTTGTTACTCACCCTTGCTAAATAATATATTTCAGCTAGGAACGAAGAGGCTAGCGGGTCAAAGAAGAACAAAGGCAAAGGCAAAATACTGGATTAGTTTTTATAAACATTATTATTATGTTGTATTGTAAACCCTTTTTGTATATCTAAAGGGTATGTTTGTAATATTAAGGTTAGAAAACTTGGGACTTATGTATTAACAACATATGTTAATGAGTTATGTATTCTTATTTATATTTAAATGGGTAGTTAGATGTTATGATATTGTGGATCGTGAACACCAAACTCGGGGGTCAGGTAACCCGGATTCGGGGGTGTCACAGGTTGGTATCAAAGCTGTAGATTATAAACCTTAAGTGTGGTAGGGGAAAACCCTAGGATTATAACTATGAGCGAGATATAGAATACTCATTTAGAGTACTAAGTGAGGGATTGCAGAAGTGTATCGATAGTGAGATATGTGGACTCATAGTGTGAGAAGTTTATACTGGTGAAGTACTAACCAAGTTGTTTAATCTGATTATAAGATGTCGGGAGAAGATAAGATGTGTACGGAGATGCCAGCAGCTGTCGCACCAGTGCCAGTAGCCGAGGTGCCAGTACAGAGCGAGTCAGTTAAAGAAGTAGGAAAAGATGAAACCATGGTCAATCTCGGGAGTGATCGTGATGATTATCCCGAGATGTATCTGAGTACTGATGAGGAGGCGGAGTCTAAAGAAGCTAAGGTAGAGTTAAAGAATAAGATCAAAGTTGGAGAACAAGATCAGCTATCTGCAGGAGTCCAAGAACTCTGAAGTAAAGTATTTCTTTTAGAGGAGTTGTGGAAGACAGAGCAAGCGTTACGCGAAATGACTGAAGAACGGAACGAGCTGAAGGCGCAGGTGGAAAGGATGAAGACTGAAGGTGGTGGATCGTCTGAAGGAACCAGCAAGAAGGGCAAGGTTAAGAGAAAGAGGGAAAAAGTCAGTGACAACTCTAAAGATTCAAACTCGAAGAAGAGGCAAGCTTGCAGCAAGTGTGGGAAGACTCACGTGGGAGAATGCATAATGTGGAAGAATATATGTTTCAACAGTAAGCAGGAAGGACATATTTCTTTGCATTGTCCTAAGCCGAATATGAGGAAGTGTTTCTCATATGGGAGAACGGGTCACGGATTCAACAAGTGTCCCAACAAGAAGAAGACTGGTGAAGGGAGTGGTCGGTAGACAACTTAGATATATGTGATAGTATCTTTTGGTAGATGTTTCTGATATTAAGTGTTGTAATATCGAGAATAATGTTTAAGCATATATAAATATATATGTTTTATGAATGAAATCTTTATTTTCTATATGAATATAAGATTAAGATTAATTTGTGTGTTTTTAAAACTCATACTTATGGTAAGTTAATGACTCATGATTATATGAAATGTTTTGAACCCCTCAGCGAATGGACACCAAAGGTCTGACAAGGATAAGGTCACACACTCATATAATTGTGGCAAGTTCATGAACTCATAAGTGTGGTAAGTTTAACGAACTGGTAATAACTATGTGTGAATGGAGAATTATAACTTTTTTGTGTAAAGTTATGTATGTTAATCCTAAAATTTATTTAAAAAGGGATAGTAATATGTGTTAAGTACTAAAAGTATTATGTGCTATTTGAATAAATATGCAATTACATGAGAACTATGTGTTGAATTCTTATTATGTTAAGAATCTGTGTGGAGAAAGAGAATTAGGTAAGATTTTTATTTAAATCAGATCATGTCGCCTAGACGACAAAATCGAAACCAACAAGAAGAACAGTCAGTGAATAACGAAGGAGGTCAAGCAGACCAAATGTAGAATTTCGTAAACATGCTATCCCAAGCTATGGAAACTAGAACTCCAGCTGCAAGAGGAAGGGTGATGAATCAGCCAGCCGATAGATTGGCAAACTTCAAAGACTTTAAAACGGTAGGACCGCCTTAATTCAATGGGACTACAGATCCGATTGAAGCCCAAACTTAGGTAAAGGAGATGGAGAAAGCATTCATCATTGCGCATGTGACAGAAGAGCAGAAGACAGCTTTTGCAACTTATCTGATAAAGGGAGAAGCCAATTACTGGTGGGAGACTAACCAAGCAAAAGCGGGTACAGCTGTGGTGACTTGGACAAGATTCAAGGAGTTGATCTTTGAGAACTCTTTTTTTCCAAGTATGTAGTCCATAATGGAAGTCAAGTTCTTAGAACTTAAGCAAGAGAACATGTCAATATCTGAATATGCTGCCAAATTCAACTAGTTGGCAAGATTTACACCTCATCAGGTGGACACAGAGGCGAGAAAGGTGAGAAAATTCAAGAATGGACTGAAGCCGGGGATATTCAATAAAGCAGCGGTATTGCAGATCAATACATTTGCAGCAGCTTTAATGGAGAAAACATTAATTGCTGAAGGAGGGAGCGAAGCTGCGTCTCGATTTCATCAGGAGAAGAAGAAAAAGACAAGTGATGGTGGAAGCAGTGGTGGTAATAACCCGAATAAGAGAAAGTGGAATGAGAATACCTAATCAGGTAGCAAGTCAGAATATAATAGGAAAGGGAGGGAGCTATGTGCAACATGTGGAAAAAATCATGCAGGAGCTTGTCTAAAGAAGAAGGGAGTTTGTGATAACTGTGGCCAAGAGGGGCACATATCGCCCAATTGTCCCAATCCGATGAAGATACAAGGTTGCTTTGCTTGTGGTTCAACTGATCATTTGGTTTGAAATTGTCCGAAGAGGAATGCTGAGAAGGAAAGTATCAAAAAGGGACCCGGTGGTGGAACCTTGCCAATTCGAGGACCTGCACCGCCAGGAAGACCAACCGCCCATACATTCAATATGACGGCGCAGGATGCAGTGGCTACTCAGGAGGTGGCAGCAGGTAACAATTTTGCTTAAGAATTTAAATTACTCGAGTAATATGAGTCAGATATTCTGTGAACTATTTTATTTTATAGATTCAAGTCACGGGTTAGAATTTAAGACACAAAATTACTATTGTGTTGATAAAATTGAATTGATGATACAACTTTAAAAGATTGTAGAGAATTAGAAAGCGGTGATTCCGAGGACGGAATCCTTTTAAGGAGGGGTGAATGTGATAACCCGAGATTTTGAATAATTTAAATTTTACGAATAATTTTTTTTATTTAATATTGACTTTGACTATTAATATTGTACTGTGTATCTGTGATACGAATCTCGAGAATTAGTCAATTTATGTATTAATTGACAAATTAGAGTAGAGTTGTGCTTAACAGCTTTAGATACCCTAACCCTAATTTCTGGATAGGGATTTGATATAAAATATAATTAAAATAATTATTTTAATAAGTACGTGTTTGCACTGTGTAGGAATGTTGATCAATAATTGATCGGATAAGGTTTGTAATTAATAAATCCTAAAAAGGGATTAGAAACCCTAATCTCAGATTTAGAAAACCAAATGTACAGTTAAAAACCATAATTGTACGCCAGGAAACCCTAATTTAAAATTCAGGAATCCTAAACCCTACTTAGGAAACCCTAATACTAATTGGCAAGCATAAGGTGTTTATTAAACTTAAAAATATGATTATAAAACCCTAATTATATTTTTGTATCTAAATTTCTATTTTATAAATCCTAATTATAATTTAGAATTTAGAATTTTTAATTTTTCTAATTAAAAACCCTAATTAAAAATTTTAGAAGCTAAATGTTTAAAACCTAAGGGTTAGAACCTTAGAGTTAAACCCTAAGGGTTAAACCCTAAGGGTGTGACAAATTCCTTGTATGCCATTTAAAAATGTATAAAAAAAGACCATAATGCCCTTTTTCATTTTCTTTAAAAGGTAACTTGTAAAAATACCAATACCTTTAGTTGGTGAACCACTAATTTGACTTTGGCACATAAATTTCTAGAAATACGAGTCAAAATTATCAGATCTAGCATTAAGACAAGCAATATATAATAGATTGGAGAGAGAGAGTCATAAAAAATGTGTCATTTGCTCTCAAGCTCTCCATAACTCATTCTCTCTCTCAACCTCCGAATTCTCAAAGTTCCTCAGTCATATAATCAGCCCCTAGGTCTCCTAATAACATATTGGAGATCAAAGATCAAAATCTAGAACATAAAGGTATAAACCCTAAGTTTCATTTTAATCTTGTATGCTTTGTAAAAAATTTGTGATTATGTGTTTAGATCTTTGCTAGATGATGTTTTATGATGATCTATGTTGATATAACATAGATACATAGCATCAAAAGGCTTTACAATGAAGTTTTAAGAAAACTGATCTTGAGCATTTTTAGTGGTCTGACAAGAAATGTCAGTAGCGCTAGATATGGCTATGTTATCCATGTTTGATGTTTTATTGTTTGGATCGGTAGCTTGTTATGTTGTCCCTAATCTGCAAGTTGAATCAGAGTCATTTAATGTTTATATCAGGAGTTATTCTTGGTCAAATGCCGTTGACCGGGCATGACCAGTCCATTTCTGGGCAACCCAGAATTGCATGAACACCGTCTGACAACGTTTTGTTGGCTTGAGATCTGACAATTGTTTTGTGTTTTGATAATCTTATGGTAACCATGTTGTTGCCAGTATAATGGACTATAGATCTGGGTCTTTAGACCTCTTAAAACATCAATATAATGATCGGATTAGGTGGTCAAACTAGGCAACTAGACCCTGATTTGCAGTTTTTGGAATTTCCAGAAATGGGAAGAGCATTGATTCTGATAGACTTTGACCAAGTGATAAATTATGGATCTGTTGTTTTTGGACTGAGATCTTGACATCTCGTTGTTCCTTGTCATGAATACTACATGTATGAATACTAAAATCACCAAAACAATGATCAGAACCTAGATTAATTTGTACTAGAAAGTGACTAGTCGAAGTTCTGGGTTTCTGGAGAAACCCAGGTAATGTCTGACAGTATGTTTACGAGTCCAGATCTTCATGATATGTTGATATATGACTTAAATATTGGTTGTTTGTTGTAGTGTGGTGTACTGACTACAAGTTCATGGTGAGAAATATCCCATAAACATTTTGTTTTAAGATTTATTAACGGTCAAAGTTTGACCTCTTAATACGGTCGACTGTCAGTGTTCTTGAGCTCAAGAACACCAACAGTGACGGTTGCTGTCGCTAAAGGCCTATAGCGATGGTTTAATTAGTTTTTATTTTCTGAATTTTTGAAAATTATTTAAAAATAGAAATAAATTATAAAAATTATTAAAAATAGTTTTAAAAATTATTTTAAATTATGAAAAATAATTTTTGACCAATTGGAATATTTTTCTTTAATATTTATAATTATTTAAATGTTAAAGGTATTTAGTTTATTAAATTGATGTATTAAATAAATTAGAAAAAAATAATTTAATATTATGAAAAATCATTTTAAGTAAGAATAATGTATTTAAAAATATTTTGAGTTATAAAATACAACTTTTAATATTTTTAGAGAATAAGAATAAAGTGTTAGAAAATATTTTGAATTATAAAATATAATTTTTAATATTTTTAGAGAATTCTCATTAATAAATTAATATTAATGACATTAGATTTATTTATTAAATAAATGAATTAAAAATGATTTTATTGATTTAAAAATGAGCAAAATGATTTAAAAATATTTTAAGTTAAAATTAATGACTTTTAATATTTTGATGATAATTTTATTAATATTTAAATATTAATGGTGATGGTTTAAAAATGATTTTAATTAATTAAAAAATTATTTAAGTAGAATATTAATGATTTAATAATATTTTAAGTTATTAATAATAATTTTAATATTTTGACAAATATAACATTAATATTTTTATATTATTAAATATTAATGATGATAAGATTATTTGATAATTAAATCATTTAAAAATAATTTAAGTGTTTAAAAAATTATTATAAATTATAAGAATTGCTTATAAATTATTAAAAGCTTTCGAAAAATATTATAAATGATATTTGACTTATCTAGAATAATATCGAAGCTTAGAGACCGAATTTAATTGACAATAAATGTGTTAATTGTAGGATAGAGTGACCATAACACCGAGAATGGATCGAAGTTCAACCAGGCTGAAATAGTTAGACTTGATAAGTGTTTATATAGGTTATAAATAAAGATGTGACTATGTGATAATGTGTCTAGTAGAAGATTGACTGTGAATTACAATGTTGTGTGTTATGAAATATTGTGCTAATTGTGAGACCGATATTATTGGTTATAGGTCTTTCAAAAGCAGAAAAGATTATTATGTAGCTGTAATCAGCGGAAGAGGCAAGTTTCATAACTCAACCTTGAGTTATGTTCATTCAATTATTATAGTGGTTAATTATTGTTAATTATACCACGTCCAAGAATTTATTGTTGATTATTCGCAGTTAGTGCATGTTTAATAAATCAAATTGAATTACTAATTCAGAAAATATATATTCGTAGAATAACTGTTGTTGGATATTCATATCCGTAGAAGCTAAGATTGACAGTACAAATAATTCATGTTTATTGTCAAATTATGTTGAGAAAGGTTTTAGCTAATTATTCTGGCAAGATGAACATTTGTTAGAACTTGATAGATTCGAGAAGAGAATTTAATTGTTATTGACAGATCGATGCCAATTATCTCGGCTAGATCGATAAGTAAATAGAAATTGAAATTATTTAATTTTGTTGTTAAATCAAATCTTGATTCTGAGACTGAGAAGAATAACCTTTTATATAAAAGGAACATTTTTTAGTCGTATATTCGACCATTGCACGCGACCTAAGTATTATGCATAATATAGGGTACAAGGAGTTGGCCGGCTCTAAGTACTTGTAGAGGGGTATGATTTAATCTTTATGGTTATCTGATACACCTGCGTATATGTAAATAATATATACCCGAGAAGAGAAGTTCAAGATCTAGTGGATCACTCAGCATAAATCTGGAAAACATTCCACTTTGTTATTGCGTATAATTGATTCTTGATTATTCAATAGAATATCGTAGAAATATTGAAAGCATTGTACTATTTCATTATCAAATTATTGTGTTGCATAGATTGTGAGAAGACTTGTTAATTATTAAAGCTTTGTTCAGCTATTTAAAAGTTCCCTGAACTTTGGTTTCATTCTATCAAAATAGATAGTATGTTCTTATTGATTCGTATACATTTATTGTATGTTTTAACTTGCGGGGCAAACTTATTCTCAACCTTGCTAAATAAAATATTTCAGCTAGGAACAAAGAGGCTAGCGGGTCAAAGAAGAACAAAAGCAAAGGCAAAATGCTGGATTGGTTTTTATAAACATTATTATTATGTTATATTGTAAACCCTTTTTGTATATCTAAAGGGTATGTTTGTAATATTAAGGTTAGAAAACCTAGGACTTATGTATTAACAACATATGTTAATGAGTTATGTATTCCTATTTATATTTGAATGGGTAGTTAGATGTTATTATATTGTGGATCGTGAACACCAAACTCAGGGGGTCAGGTAACCCGGATTTGGGGGTGTCACAGTGTTCATTATCAAGAGAAATTGAAAACCCCTGACTTCGAAAAGTATGACGGACTAGGGGATCCTTATACACATTTGAAGGTGTTTATTGAAGAACTTGGATCTTATGCAGAAAATGAAAAGCTCATAATGCAGCTGTTCCAGAAGAGTCTGACTGGAGAATCCCATTCATGGTATGCCAGATTAGACAACTCAAAGATCCATAGCTGGGAAGAGCTAGCTCACGCCTTCCTCACTCAGTACAGTTTTCAATCTCAGATGGCTCATGACCGGTACCAGATTTCCAAGGTCAAGAAACAGTCTAATGAGTCTTTCAGAGAGTACGCTCAAAGATGGAGATGCCTTGTTGCTCAAGTTATTCCTTCCATGACAGAATCCGAAATGGTCATTACTTTCATAGACATACAAGAAGCTCCTTTCTATGAAAGAGTCTTAGCTGGAATTGGCAAACCATTTTCTGAAATGATCAAGCACAGAGAAATGGCTGAGATGGGATTGAAGTTAGGAAAGATTCAAGACCTAGCCGCTCTTAAAGAAGTTGCTGAGCACATCCAATCCAGATCTTATGGAAACAACCCCCGGAGGGTCCATAAAAAGAAAGAGGAGGATGTTTTCTTGATAATACAAGGTCAAAAAGGTAGTCATAATATGCCTATACAGAGGAGAAACTACTCCCATTTTCAAGCACAATCTTCAAACCCTCCATTGCCAAAAGGTAGAGAGGCAAAGCGCCCTCGAACGTTCACACCCTTAGAGGACTCGCTCAAGAATATTCTTGCTCTTCTGACTACTCAGAAGAAAATTACGCATCTTCTTCCACCAGCTAACCCTAATGGGAGGGTTTTAATGCTACTCAAAAGTGTTCTTATCATGCTGGGACACCTAGACATGATACTCAAGATTGTTGGGCCTTGAAACACAAGATCCAAGATTTAATAGACAACGGGGAGATCGTGGTTACCAAACCAGATCACCCTCATGTGCAAGACAACCCTCTTCCTCAACACAAAGAAGAAGAGGTCAACATAATCAGTTGGAGCTCTAAACAAAGTTCTAATTTTAACTGTGAATCATCCAAGACCATCAAAGACGGTGTTAACAGATGGGATTACGCAAAGTTTTAATTTGCTATGGAAGGAAAGATGAAAGCTCTTTGTAAGCAAATTGAACAATTGGCAGAACTGGTGACCTATCAGTATCAAGTCACCCGCCAGTTAATCAGCCAGGAGCATGCCTGTCTCCTTCCTTTTGTTATGAATGCTCCACCATTGCCTTCAGAAAAGCAAAGCTATGGAGGATAAGGTTGTAAAGAGAGTAAATGCTAAAGCCCGTAGGAATTTTGCCAATCAAAGGGAATTTACATACCTAGGCCAACCTATGGAGGAGATATTTCAGATGTTAATCAACGAAGGAGAATTACCTCCCTTCTACCTTCAATTAATCCCCGTTCAGGATGGTTCAACTCTGATGGAGTATGTCAATATCATTCACATTCTCGCGGTCGCATCACAGAATAATGCTGGGTACTCCATCACCTTATTCAAAATCTAATTGATAGCGGTGTCCTGCAACTGGCAGGCAATGACATTGTGATACTCGAGAGTGGGAATACCTGTCCTACTAAATGGAAGGGATTAATTAGTAGCAGTTATATCCACTAAGGCTGATGAGACTGTCAAGCCATTTTTTATACAAGCAATTCAACTCAAAGGAGCTATCACTCCTTTGAAAGTGGCTGCACCAGAGCCAATTTATTTACCCTTCAGACCACAATATCATGTTGTCAACTTACACAAAGTCCCATGGGATTATGGAAAAGCTGAAGGATCCATGTCTCATACTACTGCTACTGTGTCGAAGGGGAATCCACTGTATCTTCCTTAGAGGGTAATGAAGCCCGCCATCAAGGCAAAGGGGAAAATTCCCATGGAGAAAATTGAGAAATTCCTTCGCACTATGGGCCATAATGATGCAAAGGTGGTTTTAAGCTTAAGAGAAGCTCCACATCGTATCTGAATACTAGACTTGGTTTTCTCTTCCGAGTATCACAGGAAGATCTTATTAAAGGTTTTGGAAGAAACCTATTTGCCGAAGTGAGTGGATGTGGAAAAATTTTAACATTTGGTTGATCACATTTTTAACAACAATATGATATCCTTTACTGATGACGATATACTGCCCGAAGGGACCGGTCATTGCAAACCATTGCACATTACAGTTTTATCCTCCGGGTATAATGTAGCAAAAGTTTTGATAGATGGAGATTCGTCTCTGAATATCTGTCCTTATGCCACCTTAGTGAAGATGAACGTCAATCTCAAACGGATTCGAAGCAGCCATACTGTTATCAAAGCATTTGATGGATCCTTGATGAGTGAGTTTTATACACATGAATTGGATACATTCGGGCTTAATTCATTGTTGTTCTCAAGTCTTTTAGAATAGTTTTTAAGTGTTTGTGTCCATTCATGTATGTTTTACATTGTTTTGTAGGAATTGGGATAAAAGTTACTTGGATCGACGTTTAGGGCGGCTAGATTCGCGTTTTCGGCTTGCCATTTACACAGTAGTCACTTTAGAGCCAATTTGAGTATTGCTCGAGACATTATTTCGGAAAACTCAAAGAATGAAAGTTGTAGATCTACATCTCCTCTTTCCGAAACAACTTGAATCATCGAAATTAGAGTTCGGACGAAGAAGTTATGACCATTTTCCCAAAGGATGTTGGAGTAGAAAATTTCCAAAAAAGCACCAGCGTCGGGGCACCCATTTCAAGGCAATTTCTAGCGCCGGGGCGCTATAAGGCAGTGTCTGAGCGTTAAGCCCAGCGCTGGGGCGCTGGGGGAAGGGTTTGGTGCGGCCTAGACGCGTTTTTTGGCGAATTTTGACACCTTTTTGACTCCAAATTGGATTGGGTTTGTTCTTAAACTCAAAATTGGACTTGTAATCTATAAATACTTGATGTAAGGCATAAAATAAAGGGAGATTACATAGAGTAGACTAGATTAAACACTCCATTAGATTAAACATTAACCCTAGTTCTTATTAGTTTTGGAGATTGAAGCAAATTGAAGAACACTAAAGATCAAGAGCAAGAGCCAGAGCAAGAGGAGAGAATCAGATTTGCTGACAACAGATTCAATTATCTTCTCTTATCATACTTTTATCTTTTAATGTCTATTCAATTGTGGATTCTTGGTTTTAATTCATTAATTATGAACTAACTCTTTTATTAAGATTTCAATTGAACTTTTTATGGTTATGAATTGATTATTTAATTTATTCCAATTATTTATGTTGAAGTGAATTGTTCATCTTGCTTTGAGCTTATTGATTAATTATCTGATCAATAATTATCTTGTTACTCTAGAAGGAATTGGGAAAGAAATTCTAGGGTTAGAACTGGGCTTGGTGACATGTGACTTAGTTATTTGTACAGTGAATAATTAGGTTTGTGAATAGAATGAGAATATCTATTTGCCGCATGTAACATAAGAGGAATTGGGTTTGTAGCGAGTTTAATTCAATTATTTTGCATAGAGATATAGCAAAATTAATCTGGGTTTAATAGAAGGCAATTGATCACTCGAGAGAGGGCTTTTGGCATTTGAAAATTCCTGTTAACAATTCAGTAGATATAATAATTGGGATAGTTAAATAATTGATTTATAATTCATATTTGTGGATATTGGAGTCTTAATTCTTATGTATCTGGATTCCATCAATTCTTAGTTGTTTATTTGCTTTCTTTTAGAATAATCTTTTTGTTTTGTTTAATTTAGTTTTCTTAAATCTAGAAATCACAATTATTAGTTGTTTAAATAAAATTGATTTGGTTAAGAATTATTATTTGGTAATTTTTATTAAATAATTCCTCGTGGGAACGATACTCTACTTTCACTTTATTACTTATTGACCGTGTATACTTGCACGTATTCATTGATTGCGAAATCAATCAACATGTTTTTGACGCCGTTGCCGGGGAATTAATTTAATAATTATTTATCAATATTAATTTCAATCAAATTAGTCTTAATTTAAATATTTTTATTTTTATTTTTATTTCTCATTCTCTTCCTATATTTCTCTCTTTTTAGGTACCATTGATGACTTTGCGTATCAATGGCCATACACGAACATGACTCAACCACGGGGAGCGGAGATTGACAAACTCAAGAAACTTTCTGCATTGTCAGCACAGATGGAGACACTTTCGAGGATGCTTGAAGCTTTTGAAGCTCAACGTCGTCAAAGTGTGGCGGTTACTTGTGATTATTGTGCTGGAAATCATATGAGTCATCAATGCGCCATCAGTTTCGAGCCGGTACAGTATAGTGGTGATTACCCCAACAGTTATGTCTATCCCAACAACTATCATCAGGATTGGGGTATCACCCGGATTTTTCATGGAGTAACAATCAAGATCAATTTTATGCTCCAAGTCCAACATACCCACCAGATTTCTCGTGTCCACCTCCACTACAATGGGAAGAACATTCAAATTGGGAGGAAGCCTTGAAAAAATTCATTAGAGCTTCTGACAAAAGGAACGAGGAACAAGACAAAAAAATGAATCAAATAGAGCTGCATTTGCAAAGCCAAGGGGCATCGTTAAAGAATCTGGAAAATCAATTGGGGCAGATAGCACATGCGTTGAACAACCGTCGTCAAAACACTTGGCTCTATGACATGGATGACGAGACTGATGATGAGCCTGAACCAAATCTGCAATCGGATGTGCCAAATGATATAGATGTTAAAAGAGAGGAAAGACTTGGAGACCAACAAAATGAGATCTACAAAGATCTAACTTTGAGTACCAACGAAGATGAGCTAATTTTGATAGTGTCCCATATACCTTATCCACCAAAGTTCAAGAATCCGGTTAGATTTGCAAAACCATGTTCGCTAGGTAGTCATGTCGTCGGTAATACTCCTTGTGACATAAAAGCAAGAACAACTTCGAAGCCATGGTTCAATGGGTTGGAGAAGATAGAAGAGATTGTTGTGTCTGACAAATCTCAATGCCAGAATCTATTCGCAGACACAATGGAAAAAACACCTAGATGTTGGACGTTCTTTAATGTGATCTTATCTAAACAAAGCATGCTAGGTGACTTTAATACAATGGCTATCGTAAATGGGAACCTACCAAAAGCTATATTATTTCCGATGGATGGAGGGTTCCTCAACTTTCGAAGAGGAATTGGATAGAGAATTGAAGAAGTCAGGCTGAGACTATAAAATAAGCGCTTATTGGGAGGCAACCCAAGTTTAATTTTTATTTTTAGTTTTTATTAGGTTTTATATTAGTAGTTTTGAATTTGCATTTATTTAGGATTTAATAAAATTGCTTCTATCATGGTTTACAGGTTAGTCAAGTCAAATTCAAGTGGTGTCCAATTTGTTCCATGTGCCTAGCATATTCTCCAAACTTAGTGGACAATGAGGAAGATTGCTATATTTTTAGGGAAGTCCTCTGCTTTACTTTTTTATATTTCATCCATTGAGGACAATGTCTAGTTTAAGTTTGGGGGCATTTTAGTGTCGTATTGCATATAGTTAGTTATCTGCAAAGTAGTTTTTTTTTTGTGTGTTAGCATTGTGTTCTTTTTTAGGTTGCATATAGTACATGGTAGTTATTTGCATATTCATATATGTGTTGCATTAGTATGTGTTCATGTAGTTTAATTGTATTTTTTTTTATTTTTTTATTTTTGCATGAATCTGTGCGATTAATTGGTGTGGTCTTAGCTCGGCCTATGATAAGATTGGTATTAATTGTTAAATTGAACAATGTTGATAATTGATGATGAGTTCTAATTTTAATCATGATGATAATTTGAGCATGTTTGAAACTTATGTAACCGGTTAGCACTTAAAGTTTAACTGTTTTAATCTACTTGGTTCAAGGGTTTCATAATTTGTTTCTGAGGGAAAATCTTGGTTAAAATTTAAGGAAATTAGTGAACTGACGGTAAAGGTTAGAATGACGTAAAAGCTTGAGTTTGGGGGAATCTATGGGATATATATATTACAAAAAGAAAAAAAATAAAAAAAATGATGAAAAGAAAAAAAAATAGAAAATCCAGAAAAAGGAAAAAAATGAATAAACACCGTGGCATGCTTGTCTAGTTTTGTGGCCTTTGTTACTTGAGTAAGTAAGCCCGAGGGGATTGTCTTTACACCTAACGCCCTAAGGTCTTAATGGCTTGGGAGTCGTTGGTCGAAAGCTCGTTCAGGTAGCACTGAAAAGCCTAAGGGAATAAGACATTGCACAGCCATGAGAAAAGAAAAAAAATGAATAAAACACGAGAAAGAGCAAAAATGCCCTCGTGGTTGAATAAAAGTATAAATAAATCTTGTATTTACCCTTACACTTGGTAATTGCTTAGTTTTAATCGGAGTTGTCATGTTCACAAAAGTAATTGAATTGGAACTGAAATTTTCCCTTTAAGAAGTTTGTTATGTGATTATCTTGAATTGTGGTTGGTTAGAATGGTTAGCAAGCACACATGCACAACATGGGTGATCACAAGTGTGGATTGACTAATTGGTTAGAATTATAAATTTTGATTTGATCGGATATATTGTTTGAGTACCAATGGTATCTTTGAGGCCTATTGCTATATATCATATTGATTTATTACTAGGTTCGTAGGTATATTATAAAGTAGATCATGCATATGCATTCATGTAGTTGAGTTAGTTTGTTTATTTTTAGTTCTTTTGTGTTTTTGCTTGAGGACAAACAAATATTTAAGTTTGGGGGTATTTGATGAGTGAGTTTGATACACATGAATTGGATACATTCGGGCTTAATTCATTGTTGTTCTCAAGTCTTTTAGAATAGTTTTTAAGTGTTTGTGTCCATTCATGCATGTTTTACATTGTTTTGTAGGAATTGGGATAAAAGTTACTTGGATCGACGTTTGGGGCGGCTAGATTCGCGTTTTCGGCTTGCTATTTACACAGTAGTCACTTCAGAGCCAATTTTAGTATTGCTCGAAACATTATTTCGGAAAACTCAAAGAATGAAAGTTGTAGATCTATGTCTCCTCTTTCCGAAACATCTTTAATCATCGAAATCGGAGTTCAGATGAAGAAGTTATGGCCATTTTCCCAAAGGACGTCGGAGCAGAAAATTTTCAAAAAAGCACCAGCGCCGGGGCACCCATTTCAAGGCAATTTCCAGCGCCAGGGTGCTATAAGGCAGTGTCTGAGCGTTAAGCCCAGCGCTGGGGCACTGGGGGAAGGGTTTGGTGTGGCCTGGACGCGTTTTGGATGAATTTTGACACCTTTTTGACTCCAAATTGGATTGGGTTTGTTCTTAAGCTCAAAATTGGACTTGTAATCTATAAATAATTGATGTAAGGCATAAAATAAAGGGAGATTATATAGAGTAGACTAGATTAAACACTCCATTAGATTAGACATTAACTCTAGTTCTTATTAGTTTTGGAGATTGAAACAAATTGAAGAACACTGAAGATCAAGAGCAAGAGCAAGAGGGGAGCATCAGATTTGCTGACAACAAATTCTATTATCTTCTCTTATCATACTTTTATCTTTTAATGTCTATTCAATTGTGGATTCTTGGTTTTAATTCATTAATTATGAACTAACTCTTTTATTAAGATTTCAATTGAACTTTTTATGGTTATGAATTGATTATTTAATTTATTCCAATTATTTATGTTGAAGTGAATTGTTCATCTTGCTTTGAGCTTATTGATTAATTATCTGATCAATAATTACCTTGTTACTCTAGAAGGAATTGGGAAAGGAATTCTAGGGTTAGAACTGGGCTTGGTGACATGTGACTTAGTTATTTGCACAGTGAATAATTAGGTTTGTGAATAGAATGAGAATATCTATTTGCCGCATGTAACATAAGAGGAATTGGGTTTGTAGCGAGTTTAATTCAATTATTTTGCATAGAGATATAGCAAAATTAATCTGGGTTAAATAGAAGGCAATTGATCACTCGAGAGAGGGCTTTTGGCATTTGAGAATTCCTGTTAACAATTCAGTAGATATAATAATTGGGATAGTTGAATAATTGATTTATAATTCATAATTGGGGATATTGGAGTCTTAATTATTATTTATCCGAATTCCATGAATTCTTAGTTGTTTATTTGCTTTCTTTTAGAATAATCTTTTTGTTTTGTTTAATTTAGTTTTCTTAAATCTAGAAATCACAATTATTGGTTGTTTAAATAAAATTGATTTGGTTAAGAATTAGTATTTGGTAATTTTTATTAAATAATTTCTCGTGGGAACGATACTCTACTTTCACTTTATTATTTGTTGACCGTGTATACTTGCACGTATTCATTGATTGCGAAATCAATCAACAATCCTGACGAAATTCTGGTGGAGAGATTGAGCTGCCAATTGAGATTGGTCCAAATATATTCAATGTATCCTTTCATGTCCTCAAGATAGATTTAGGATACAACCTACTATTGGGGAGACCATGGATCCACATGGCTGGAGCGATCCCTTCTACACTACATTAACAACTCAAATACATTGTCAACAATAGTCTAGTCACTGTCAACGCAGAGCCGGAATATCCTGAACAAGGAGACCTACCAATCATCAACTTCAATTCAAAAGTTGAGCCGGCCTGTTTTCATACTTTGGAAGTGAGTAACACACAATACCATCCTATTGGAGCACCACTTCCCGTACCCAAGATTTCTACCAAGGTTATGTCGGCCACTCAAGAAATGATGTCAATGGATCATCCGCCTAGACAAGGGCTTGGTAAAGATCAGCAGGGTATTAAGCACCCGATTCAAGTGTCTAGTCAAACTGGGATAGCCAGACTAGGCTATTTTGCCAATTCTAGCCACAGGAATCCTCATAAGCATAAAAAGGTTCCTCAAGCTTTCGCCACAAAGCTATTTTCTACACCTGCACCTCATGAGCTGATACAGTCTCCGATAAAGGTGCCAGCACATGTTATGGCCATGTTGTTCCCCAAACCAGTACCATTCAAAGCAAAAGAAGTCCTAATTCCTGATCCTGAAGTGGAAGAAATGGAACGGAAATGTAAACATGACATGGCCTTGATGATGTCGGGCATACGCATCATTGTCCATGATGAACATACAAACAGATACACCCAGACTATGATTGCCCAGATGTTATGGTCATCATTTGGGAAAGGAGGATGATGACAGCCCCTCCATCACTATAGTTTATCAGGACTTTACCCTCGACAATTGAAGCAGCACTCCATGTATTGGTCGACAAGGGTAAAACGGGTAGAAATCCTTCTGCCCTGTAGATAACTTTAATTGCTTACTTTTCTGTACAGTATTAGTAGTTATTTTATCAGTACATGCTAACACTTTTGTATGATTAAATAGTTTCATATATTCAGTGGAAGCATATTTTGTTTCAGGACTCTGAATTTAGATGTGCATATACTTGCTGATGAGGTGCCCTTTCTCTATAAGGACTGTAACTTTGATGAAAAGTTGGACTCAAACTTGATAGAAATCTAAGAGGACATTGAGACACCTAAGGAAATTAAGGAATAGGTCAAAGACAAACCTAAACCCAACCTTGACCAAACTACTTCTTTTAATCTTGGAACCTTAGAAAGTCCTAAGCTAATCCAGATTGGTTCAGACCTCACCCCAAACCAACGGAATGACATGGTTGCGCTATTAACCTAATTCTAGAATGTGTTTGCATGGTCTCACAAAGACATGGTTGGTTTGTCCACTGACATTGTTCTTCATCGCCTTCCCATTAAGGAGGGATTTAGGCCGATTAGGCAGAAGCTCAGGCGATTGAAACCTGAGTGGAGTTTAAAAGTGAAGGAAGAAATTGTGAAACAATTTTAAGCTAGCATTATCATGGTGTCTACATATCCAGAATGGATATCCAACATTATTTCCCTGCCTAAACCAGGAGGAAAGGTGCAAGTTTGCGTGGATTATCAGGATCTAAACAAAGCTTACGTTAAAGATAGCTTTCCCGTGCCATTTATCCACATTCTTATTGATAATACTGCTCAATACGACATGTACTCATTTGTGGATTGCTTCACGGGGTATCATTAAATCATGGTCACTGAGGAAGATCGTGAGAAAACTGCTTTCATAATGCCTTGGGATACCTTTTGCTACTGATGGTTGTCATTTGGCCTCGTCAATGCTGGGGCAACCTATCAGCGAGCTATGATGGCTCATTTCCACGATTTAATGCACAAAGAGATAGAAATCTACGTGGATGACATCATTGTCAAGTCCCGAAGGGAAGAGGACCACTTAGACCATCTCAAAAATATTTTCAACAAGTTACGTAAGTACAATTTGAAGTTGAATCCAGCTAAGTGCGCCTTTGGTATTAAATCAGGCAAGTTGCTACGTTTCCTAGTCAGCCACAAAGGGATTGAGCTAGATCCCACCAAAATCCAGGCCATCAAGGAAATGCCCATTCCTCAGACAGAGAAGGAAATACGGGAATTTTTGGGAAGAATCAACTTAATTAGCAGATTTATCTCTCAACTTACAGGAACCTGTGAGCCAATTTTCAAATTGTTAAGGAAGAACTATTCCATGAAATGGAACGATGAGTGTCAGAAAGCCTTCCTTACAATCAAAGAGCAGCTGGTTAACGCTCCTATTTTGCTACCTCCCAGGGATGGTGTTCCCCTGTTCATGTACCTGTCCATTAATGACAATGTTATGGGCTGCATACTGGGGCTGAAAGATGGTATAGGCCAAGAACGAGCTATCTATTACCTCAGCAAAAGATTCTGTAGCAGTGAACACAAGTACACTCTGATTAAGAAGACTTGTTGTGCTTTAGTATGGGCATCTATGAGGTTACAACATTACCTCCATGGTCACACAACCCATCTCATATCCCGCGTGGATCCTCTTAAGTACGTGTTCAGTAAGCCTATACTGAATTATCGGCTATCCAGATGGCAGTTGATCCTACAACAATTTGACATTATCTATGTGACACAAAAGTCCATCGAAGGTCAAGGGATTGCGGATCAATTGGTCGCCGCACCTGCAGAGGATTACAAACCCTTGGAAACATATTTTCTCGATGAAGGGGTTATGGCAGTTCAGCAACACCATCAGTACGATGCATGCCGTTCGTGGAAAATGTATTTTGATGGAGCTGTTAACGCATAAGGCTCTAAAGCTGAAGCAGTTCTAGTGTCCAGTACGGGGGAGTAGTATCCCGTCACCGACAAATTGCAGTTTGTCAACACCAACAATACATCTAAGTATGAAGGGTGTATTATGGGGTTAAAACTTGCCCGTTCAATGGGTATCAGGTGATTAACTTTCTTTAGGGATTCAGAGTTGGTAATTAAATAATCCACAGGAATCTATCAAACCAAAGAATTAAATTTGCTGCCTTACCATTGGCAGGTTCTACAGATGGCTTTGGAGTTCGAAGAAATCTCCTTTCTACACATTCCTCGTAATAGGAATGATTTTACGGATGCACTAGCAACGTTGGCTTCTTTGATTCACATGCGTGACAAGGAAAACATGCCAAGCATCACATTTTCCCTGCACAAGGCCCCATCTTATGGGAACTATGTTGGAGAAGTATTGGATGAGCTACCTCCCATCCATAACCCTTGGTATCAGCATACAAAGGAGTATCTACGAGATGGATATACACCCGCTGAGGCGAGCCCGACTGAAAGAAGGCTGATCCATTGACTTGCTATGAAATTCTACCTGAGCGAAGATGCACTCTACAAAAGAGATGTATGATTAGGTCTCCTCAGATGTCTGTACAAAGACCAAGCTCAGAGGCTCATGGATGAGATCCATGGTAGAGTATGTGGCCCACACATGAGTGGACCCATAGTTGTTAAGAAGATTCTCAGAACAGGGCATTAGTGGCTTACGATCAAAGTTGACTGTAATGATCACGTCAAGAGGTGCTATCAATGCCAAATTCATGGAAATGCTATCCACGCCTCTCCAAGGGAACTCCACAATATGTGTTCGCCATGACCCTTTTCAATGTAAGGAATGGACGTGATCGGGCCAATCGAGCCCAAAGCCAATAATGTACATCGATTCATATTCACCATGATTGACTACTTCACCAAATAGGTAGAAGCAGCCTCCTTCCCGAGGGTTACTAAAGAAGTCATCATTGCTTTCATCAGAAATAATATTGTTTGTCGATATGGACAACCAGAGGTTATTGTGTCAGACAATGCTAAGAACCTCAACAACAAAATGATGGAGGAGTTTTGCATTAAATTCCACATCAAACACCTTAACTCCGTCATCTACCGTCCAAAGATGAATGGTGTTGTTGAAGCGGCTAATAAAAACATCAAGAAGGTCATGCAGAAAATGTCCTGCAATCACAAAGGATGTTCTGACCTCTTGCCTCTGACTTTATTAGCCTACAGAACTTCAATGCGTACTTCCACTGGGGCAACACCCTACTCATTAGCCTATGGGATGGAAGCAGTGCTCCCCATAGAGGTGGAAATGGAATCTCTCAGAGTATTGATGGATGCTCAGTTGTATGAAGACCAATGGGTACAAGACAAGTATCACCAATTGTCTCTAGTAGACGAAAGGTGAACCGCGACTATCTTCCATGGTCAGTTATATCAGCAAAGGATAACAAGATCCTACAACTGAAAAGTCCGGCTACGACAGTTTAAACAACACGACTTGGTTTTGAAAAAGATCATTGACAACCAAGATCAATCTAAGGGAAAATTTGCTCCTAACTAGGAAGGCATGTTTGTTGTCAAGGAAGTATTGACGGGAGGCGCTCTCATACTACAGGAAATGGATGGCGATGAATTTCCATAGCTTATCAATTCAGACACCGTAAAACAATAATATGTCTGAGATTATCATCAAGCAAACATCCTGGTTTTGGGATTATCAAACCACCAGTCATTCTGGTTTTCTAACCCTTTTTACATACTCTTCTACCCATCAGGGAAACATACTCTTCAAGCCAGCAGCCTGGTTTCACTACGTTCATATAGCTTTGGTTATCCCACCAGGGATTGAACCTTTCACACTTGAAGTTTATCCTGAAGACGGGATTAAACTTTTATACGCTTGCAGTTTGTCCTGAAGACGGGATCAAACTTTTTCACACCTACAGTTTGTCCCAATCATTGGATCAAACTTTCTTCCCCTGCAGTATAGCTTGCACATGGGATTTGTACTTCTCTTCAACTGCAATTTGTCCTGAGGGGTGAACTACGTCAACTTGATCTCCCTGATACCCTGGAGTACGTAGGCAACCATATTCTATATGGCCCGGTCGCAATAAACAAAAAATAACAAAAACATTTCTACCCTTTTCTACAAAAACAAAAACCACAAAAACACTTCTCCACCCTTCTTCATCAATAAAGCTTCTACACCCATATGCCTTTCACATTCAGCGTTGAACCTCTTACACCAGGTTCGAACTACGCAGACCTGATCTCCTATTCAATAGGAGTACGTAGGCAGCCATTTATGGTTCGGTCTAACCCCCTACCAGAACAAAAATACTTGTCACACGGTATTGGGATCAACCTCCAATTCACCACATTTCATCGGCTTCAGACCAAAGGGATGGAATTACCTAACCTCTCCTCACAAATAGGAGATTTGGCGACTATCTAAGCTGCGGTTGTGCCTCAAAGAGCAACACCAATCCATAAGAAATGGAATTAACTAGGCTTCTCATAAATAGAAGTACTGGTGACCATCTGTGATGCGGTCAATCTTAGAGAGAAAAAGCCACACTCCTCTCCACATTTCCATACAGAAACCAGTCCCAAGACACCAAAGATGGTAGGGATAAATACAAATCAATGATCTGTTTTGAGAAATCCTACGACGTCTCAATGTCTATACATCAAGGATGGGTTCAGAATGCATCAAGATCACAAGCCCTGAAAAAACAGGCAAATATCAAGCAAGTATCAAGGCACACCTGAAAGGGAAGTGAATCAAAATATATTTCCCTGTCATACATAATATTGTTTGATATATACAATATATGTTGTGCATGACAAAATGGCTAAGCTAGTCTGTGCGGAAAAATACAAGGCTATCTACGGATCTGTGTGTATGCGGACAATCAGATCTAACATAGCATCCCTTTCAGAAGAAGGAGGTAACGCTATAAGCTCCTGCCCAATGGTATCTACATTAGCTAGCAGATCCGAGGCTAACTCCATGGTGGCATGATGCTCATCAATGTATGCACTCATATCGGCAAGGATGCCAGTCATAAGGGATCTAACTGAAGTACTGTCTGTGAGGACAACATCCCGGGCAGATAGAGTAGTATCCCGCTCTACAATCAATGCATCTCTAGCTGATCTACCCTCATCTCTCCCTAACATTGCTGCGTCTCTCCCATCAAGAGCTGTCAACATCAAGGCCTTAGCCTGATCTCTCTTAAAGGTCATCAGATGTAGACTCTGCTCCAAATACTGTGCTGAATGTTGAATCAAAGTAGCACTCGTAGTGGGAGAATCCATCACAAATGCTGGCAACTCAGTAGTCGAATCCTGCTCTATGGGAATATCAGCCTCCTCATCGTCAAAATCAGTCCCCTGTACTGTGGATACTACCGCAGCCGATGCAGTCTCTGTCTTCATCCATGTGGAATACTCTACATAACAACCTGGATGACTGATAGAAAATGCAGCTAGCTCTCGCTAATCCCAACATGTATACACCCTGGATCTATCCTTTGAGGATAAGTGGCGAGAAGCGAATCGCTGACTCGATGCTCCCTCAAAAGGATGAAAGTCCTGGAACTGGTCAAACTGACACATCACAGCCAGTGGGTGATAAGTAATCATGCCTCTCAATCCAGCCAGAGGAAGATAATCCATGCCCGGAGCATGAGCGATGAAGCTATAGGGTGAACTAAGCCTTGAACATGGCAATTTAGCAAACGAATCTCCGATCCCGGCTAGGAAAGCTGACCAAGATGTAGCATCTATACACTCTATAGGCTGAAAGGAGCATGACATGGCTATATCATGAGTGAAACAATACCCATGTCGTCTGAAAGTGCCCATCGGTCTCAAGTGTGACATAAACCACGTATACAGCATGACCGACCTTCCTGTAAACATTCCTGTTAGATAACTGCAGCAGTATGTAGCTGACCCCAGAGTCTCTGCTATGATCATCAATATGATGGTTTGACCCTCCCTGAGAGCTCTCACTACTATGATAACTCCTATATCCAACTCATCCGTATATCGTGGCATATAGACATATGATAGTACGCATAATAGCAGTACATCCACTATGGCCAGACGCCAATGATCCTCCAGTGTGGTGAAATCCCCGAAATGTCGTGTATAACTATCCTCAGAGCCAAATCTGTCAAACAGAAAATGCTGAGATATAACGTGGCCAGATGTGAGCTCATCCTGCACCACCCAACGCCTCAAGCCAGTAAGGGTCATGAACTGTCTACTCATTTCTCCAATTACCATATGCACACAAGGTCTGTCTAAGGATAGCATCATCAAACGTGCACACTCCTCCAGAGTGGGAGTCAACTCATGGGTCCCAAATCAGAAAACCTGCCTCTCCGATACCTAGCGCTCCAGCATGCCCTCCACGAATCCTGTGGGAACCTGAAACATCAACAAGATCATAGTATGCAACAATAAATGATCTACAGTCACCCTGTCTGATGGTGACATGCTATCATACCACGATCGCATACCAAATGCCACCAATAATGGTGGGGTATGATCAATACAGCTAACTGTCGAAGAAGACATCTGTATGGGCCGTGTCATAAGACCATCCAGAGGTCAATGTTGAATATCTCTGGAAATACATACATATGCATAACATAATATATTCATGATATAATAGATGACAATATGATATAGGGAATGGAAAACTGTATATATATTCCTAAGTATATCATCATCTAATACATCTCTGTACAACTAAAATACAGGGCAATAGGGCAAAATTGCCCTACAACTAACAGAGGCCTATTAAAAGATATAGCGAGAATGGGTTGAAGCTACCCAATATCTAACATAGGCCTATCTAAAGAAATAACGAGAATATACATCAGAAGAAGACAATGGTGTCAATGTCTACACCATCAATCCTGTCCACCTAATGTAACTCTTCCTGAGTCACTGGATCTTTATCCACAGGGATGTCAGACCTGTACAAGGGAGAATCTGCACCAAAAAAACCATATGGGTCACCTGAAGGGCCAGCGCCAGAGCTGGAGGGATCAAAAGTATCTACCTATGAAAGATCTCTACCCAAGTACCGGATAAAGAAATGTGCCCGGTCTAGTCGCTGGGTTAGACTGTCAATCTGTGTTACATGAGTCATATCTCTGACACAGGCGAGCCAATCCGTCATCATCACAGATCTTGAAACCATATCCCCCATAAACTGAGTAGTGCTGGTCTGAGCTCCAATGGTACGAGGAAACCACCAATGCTGGAACATCTCCTGAGTGAAGGGACCCTCTGATAATGCAAATCTGTCAACCCCTAATAATGGGATATCGATGACAGGTGAGTGTGAAACAGGCCAATAACGCCTGTTAGTAGGCAAGATCGGCATGCGAATCTCTCATGTGGTGCTCCTGATAGCACGCTCTCCGAAGTAGAGCTCACATCCTTTATTTGTGAAGAGAGGAATTCTATAGGTGGAAATCACGTACTCAACACCAATCGGGTACCCATCCTCAAATCCCATGGCCAAGTGCTCCCCAAGAAAAGGGAATCCATGTAATGACATCAACTGTCAATAACTCCAGCTGTAGGCGGCAATAAGTGAAACCCTCAGAAATAGGGACCTCCACCAGTATGGAATGATGCCATCTCCGTCCTCGTGGATAGGTGTCTAAACCTAACACACTCACAAGACGCAAACATAGAAGCCTCTCATAGGCCCAAAACTATCAACATAAAAGCAAATCATCTGTTGTCAGTCAACACTCTTAACCTATACATGGGAAAAGAGAAGAGAGACACTCACTAGCAGGAACGGGTAGAATCCTAACCAAGTCTCAGTCAAGCTCTGTGATCGCATGCGTATTCCCCTGAGGAAATAGGCAAATGTGTAGGAGCCCCAATCATAATCTCTAAAACGGTCCACGTGTCGTGTGGCGCTGATCAAAGTGAAGGATACCATAGAAGAGTTATCTGCTATGAAGCAGCCCCTAATGATCATCAGGAACAATCGCCGAAGAATCTGATCCTTGACTCTCCCATCAGCTGGTATGGGCTCACTCAACAGCCCACTCATAGCATCAAAACTCAAAGGACATGTATGAACAGTCCTGCCCTTTAGCGCTCCGTCTGGAACTCCCAACGAGGATTTAACGGTAGTAGGGGTAATATCCGTCATAAAAGGAACTAGCGCCCCTCGAAACTCCATACTTACGATAAACCACCAATCCATCAGCGCCATCATCACCTCACAGTCCAGCAAATGAAGTGACTGAGTCTGGTAAAACTAGCGCTCAGATAATGCCATGAGGTAACCCCAGGGACAACGACGGGGAAGAATGGAAAAGAACATCCCAAATCCCCAGCCATATATAATCGCTCTATAATCATCATGCAAAGCCTGATACATAGAGTGAATGTTGAACCAATTCCCTCGAGGCTGTGTAAAGTCGGGAACCTACATCAAATGCAGATCAACATCAGAACCCTTCACTCCTCATCAATAGGAAATAAGGATGATTAATATCTAATTTTATACCTCATTTGCGTGCAGGTAAACTAAAGGGTGTCGACTCAAGTCACCCTAAATCTCTGGGTTCGCCTCCTGAATGCCTGGCAAATCCCTACGGGGAGCACGTGCAGCAGGAACGGGGTCCGCAACCGGAACATCCTCCTCCTCGTCCTTGACGTCTGGCACTTCAACTTGGATATGACGTATCATCGCCTCCACCAAATGACAAGGTTGTCTAACAGAATCGGGTCGAGGCACTTTAGAAGCCCTCATCCGTACTCCAGGAGTGGTCCTGCGAGAACTACTCGCCTGATCCAGATCCATAGTATCTGGATAACAAGTCTCTAAATCACCTCAGAAAGGATGTGGTAATGTTTAACCTGGAGCTTCTCAAAATGCATTATTTTAACATACGTCTACAGTAGAGTTAAAAATGCATGATTACCCAATGCCTATATTTTGGAAAATTTTGATATAGTCCCCTTTGTAAATAGGACTATCCACATGCGCATCAATCCATAAGGGTAGTTTAATTACCAGGATTACTTTACATTTTTACCTTTTGCTCATTTGTCCTCAAATAGGATAAAAAAATAGCAGAAAAAGGTGCCAATTTGTCTGTCTCAAAAATTTAATTTTTTCACATCATTATGTTCAGAATGGTTTAATACTAACATTTACTATGTTGAATATTTTTTATCAAGTCATTTGAGCATGCATATTCACTACTGTGTGTTTAGATGCATTTTATGTGATAAGTCATTTTTCAACGGATAAAAACTGGAAAAGAAGACATGCATACAATACCAGGACAGTGAAGAACACTTGTATGGTGACAGAATTTGCAGAAAGACGCCCAAACTCAGCAGATCTTAAGAAGAGCTCTCGGATTTTCTTCGCGGCGCAACTTGAAAATGACTTGAAAAGGAAAACTTGCAGCCTTAATAGCACTACAGCTGGTCGCAGGTCCACCTGCGGCTGCTGGAGGTGTACCTGTGTCACCCTTATGTGGGTCCTACCCCTCCATCTCGGTCTAATTTGATTTGCAACGGAGTTCTCACAAGCTGAAAAGGCCAAATCAGGAATAAAAATGCTACGCGATTGAGCAGACTAACCAGAAATCCTAGTGTTCACAAGTCAAGCTATGGCTTCACATATGTCTCATTGGTACTCGCCCCCACACTGGGTATACCATGTCGATCTCAGCTTTTGAGAATCACGTTCGGTAATACCTTACGTAGGTCTGATGCCGTCATTGCAGGGTCGTAACCCTAAAAACATCATGATCCCTGACGGGGGTTACAACGCGATGTCATCCATTGACATGATCCCCGGCGGGGTTACAATGCGATGTCATTCATTGACATGATCCCCGGTGGGGGTTACAACGCGATGTCATTCATTGGCATGATCCTCGGTGGGGGTTACAACGTGATGTCATTCATTGACATGATCCCCGATGGGGGTTACAACAAGATGTCATTCATTGATATGATTCCTGGCGGGGGTTACAACATAATGTCATTCATTGACATGATCCCCAACGAGGGTTACAATGCATCGTCGTCCATAATACGCGCGAGTCCCTGTCAGGGGTCACAACGCAATGCAACCATTGATACACACATCAATGAACGTCAAGCAGCCTTGACAATTTGCCTAACAGGGATCCATCCGGTGGTACGCACATCAGCAAAGGTCAGGCAGTCCTGACAATGCATACTGTTGGTAGTAACTCCGACAGGATCATGGTATATACTGGTGACACAATCCAAAGAAGACCATCCTCATCGGAGAAGACCGATGATGGGATATGTTATACACATCCTCAAACAGACGGAGCTTTATCCCCATAGATCTCTTGCACATGAGAGGCACTTCTACAGAGTAAAGTCTGTATCAATGATCCAGAACTTTGGTGATAACCCCAATGTCAACATCCTTGAAGGCCTGGATCGTATGTCTAAGACATCACTGATTGTCATCCCCGACAGGATTAACAGAGAAACGACAATCATTCCATCATGTTGGAAAATAATCCAACAGAACCACATACATCATGCATTTGCATTATGTTGCTGCACATCGCATCATGTTTATCTTGTTGTATTTTAAGTGTCTAGGATTCTTTATCCTATCCATGCATTGCATTGCATGAATATGATAAAGAGGGGCATCTGTAGACACTCAAAATTTTTTGCACACCTATTACTGACATTACAGGAAGGCAAATTCGTCTTTCAGAGATAACCCTGGAAGAAAGTTCATATCCAGTCTGGATACTATCAAAAGTTTAGTCTCAACCCCAGAACACACACCGAAAGTATCAGGTCCAACCTCGGAGATAACCCCGATGGCATGCAGTTCCAATATCAGAAATTCCACCGAAAAAGATCGATCCATCTCCGAGATAACCTCAAGATATTCAGTCTCAGTTCCAACACTGAGAGTAGCAGTTACCAACCTTGGAGACAACCCCAAGGAATGCAATTCCGGAGATAACCTTGAAAATGCTTGTTTCAAATGCAATCAGCTTCAAACCTTGGCACTCACACCGAGGCACTCAGTACAAGACCCAAAGATAACACCGGGAAGATAGGCACACCTCAGAGATGACACTGAGGACCTTTAACACTTGCAGCATTGCAATCTCAGAGATAACCCTTAGTAACTTTTATTTTTCAGCCCAAACCTGCGATAACCCGATGAGGGGCAAAGTTATCATCTTGCCACCTTGACACCATATCGCGCCGTCTCAACATTTCATATATACATTTCTACACTGCAATGTCCTACAAGAACCAAGGATGTCCAATCCCGAGTGACTATTACGCATGATAACAGATATAATTTGAAGTCTGAAGACCGGCGAGCATGGTCCCATCTTCCTGATATTGTACAACCTCTAATCCCATGTTATTGCGTAACTCTAGACAATGGCGGTCCGAAATAGGTCCTACATACCTCAACCGGATGCCCGAATTATAATTTTGAATGTTCCAACAGACAATACAGTGCATGTGTGCACGTACTTCGAGATAACGGGACCCGCAAAGTCTGGGGCAACCCGGCCAGCCGCAGGTACCTACGGCTACCCCCTCTATAAATAGAGGGCTTAGGGTGGCCGTTTTATAAGAGAAAAAGGCGAGGATGCCCTGTCAAATTTGCTCTGTACTCACCCTATACTGACTGGTTTCTCATTTTAAACACTTGTGAGCTCACATGTAGCTACTTTTGTACCGGCGGGAGCCGAGTGTTCATCCCTTTAAAGATATAGAAGTCTTCTTTGGCAGCCCACTGTAAGCCTTCTCACACACTCTAAAGCCTTTCTCTTCATCTTTGCACAAACTATTCTTCACGTTGAGAGTCGTGTTGCGTGTGTTTGCCCGAACTTCGGTCCGTGGTTTTATTTCAGTTTGTATATATATATATATATATATATATATATATATATATATATATATATATATATATATATATATATATATATATACTTTATATATGGACTAACATTATCGAGTTATACCTCGATTGAGCCTAGACTTCGGTCTGGAGCGTTTATTTGCTTTCGTGTGTATATATATATATTAAAGTCGTAAACGCTCCGGATGTAAAATCCAGGCTTTAGTATATATATATATGAACTGTGTGTCAAACTTTGTTCGATGAGCCTAGATTTTACATCCGGTGTGTTTACCGCTATATATATATATATATATATATATATATATATATATATATATATATATATATACATTCAGTCCCGCCTGCAGTTTACTTCGTGGCGGTTGACCGTCTTTACAGCTTTATTTAATTTTTATCCCGCTTAGAGTTTACTTCGTAGCGGTTGATTGCTTTTATAGCTTTATTTACATTTCTGATCCCCCGTGGAGGAGCTTCGTGATGGCTGATCATGTATGTATGTATATATATATATACAGCTTTTATATATATACCTACATACTACTTTATTATCAATTGCGGCATCATGTGAGTCTAGGAATCATGTGATCACAGATTTAGTCTACTGGATCTAGATTTGGTTCCCGTGATGGACATTTTCAGTTGTAAACAGCTTATAAATTTATTCACGGTGTTTGGATTTTCTCAGATGGTTTTCATACCCACGAGGAGTTCGATACTATTTTGTACATTATTTTATCGAAGATGCTTCGCATCTCGAAAAATTATAAATAATCAAGCCAAACACTTAATATAAAATGGGAGTGTAAAAGCTCTCAATTACTATTGAGCACAATGATAAGTAGGTTTTATATCTACTTATCTGGTATCTATTACTTGAATTATTTGCTTAATCTCATGTTTCTTAGATACTTTTCATACATCTTATGTTATTTTGTAGGCTATGACATAACATTGGCATGAAGAAGCAAGGAAAAGTAATTCAGACATTTTTTGGACCAAAATACGCAAGCAAATGCAAGAAGGGGAGATTGAAGGACTTTTAACACCAAGTTGGATGCATGTTCTTGGCTTGGAACTTGGATATTATTGTAGATCTACTTCTTAGCTTTCCTAAACATCTTGAATTATCCCAATCGGAGTTGGATGCAAGAGTTATGGCCTTTTTATCAACGAAGATCAAAGCTAAGAGTTCTCATACTTGCAATTTACACAACATCTACTTCAAGCTCAATTTCGACCTTCATCCAATCCGAATCTATGAAATCTCAAAGCATGGACGTTGTAGAGCTCGTCGATATCTTCGATTTGATAGGTGGCAGGCCCCATAATTCCTTCCGAATCAAAAGTTATGGTCGTTTTACCAGAGGACACTGTGGTAGAAAATGGACCACCGCCGGGGCGGGCTTTCCCTTGGTAAAACACCCTCCGGGGCGGGCATTGGAGCTGCTAAATAGTAAGGACCCCCGTCGGGGCGGGACCTTTACAAGTATAAACCCCCGCCGGGGCGGGGGTACGCGTAGAAAAGACGTTTTTTTGGCCAAATTTGAGTTCGGGAAGGATTGTTTCGATCCAATTGACTCAAGGACTTCTAAGAGGACTTAAAGATATGCAGAGAGACTTATAAAAGGAATAGAAACACAAGGATTAGGGGGAGATGAGAGGAGAAATAAGATTCCATTAGACTAAATTAGAGTAAATTAGATCAAAACACTAGTTCTAATTAGATTTGGAGATTGAAGCAACTTGAAGACCATTTAAGATCAAGAGTAGGAGCTTGAGGAAGATGGAGATTTGCTGACAACAGATTTATTCTTTACTCTATTCTTATTTTTATCTTTTAATGTTATTTCAAGTGTGGATTCTTAGTTTTAATTCAATAATCATGAACTAAATCTTTGTTTGAGATTACAACGGATCTTATTGTGTAGTTTATTTTAATATGCTTCGCTATCAATTATTATGTTCTATTGAGGATTGTCTATTGTGATTTGAACTTAATTGTTTAATTGATTCGCCATCAATTACCGTTATAATCTATATGAACTCGAGAAATGAAGTATTGATTTAGATCTTATCATGATAGCACGTGTTCAGGATTTTGTTAGTAGCTTAAACTTGATGAGTGTTAAGGTAGAGATATGCTTAACACCGCATGTAATTGGATAGAGAACTTATTCTTCAACCTTCTTCAATTGTAATTCACATAGAGATATAGTGGGTTAGTTGATTAAGGTGTTTAACGGATTTCTATCTTAATTATGGATTGACGTTAATATGGGTATTATGCATCGAGAGGTGGTTTTATCTACTTTAGTGTTCTTGATTAACAATTCAGGATAGAGAATAATTGATGAGAAGTGTGTTAACTTAAATGAAGTAATAAGTGAAGTTGTGATCTTAAATCTCCGTTATCTTAATTTAACTAGTGGAATTTAAGAGTAGTTTAATTTATATAATTTGAAATTCATTCGTTTAAATAAGATTGAGTTGGTTACAGGTTAGTACTTGAAAATTTTTGTTAAATAATTCTCTGTGGAAACGATACTTAACTTATTATTTTATTACTTGTTGACCACGTATACTTGCATGTTGTGCGTAATTAGATTCTACCCAACAAGTTTTTGGCGCCGTTGCCGAGGTGTTAGTTTAATATCTCTTTGCCAATATTAATTTCAATCAAATTAGTCTTAATTTAAACATTTTTATTTTTATTTTTAATTCTCTTCCTATATTTCTCTCTTTTCAGGTACCATGGATGACTTTGTGTATCAATGGCCATACACGAGCATGACTCAACCAAGGAAAACGGGGAATGATGGACTTAATGCATTTTCTACAATGTCAGCGCAGATTGATGAACTTTCGAGGAAGTTGGACGTATTCACAGCCCAAAGGAGTCGAATGATGGCAGTTATGTGTGACTATTGTGCTGGTAATCACCCGAGTAATCAATGCACCATCAATCTTGGGCTGGTACAGTATGGTGGTAACTACCTCAATCAGTATGCATATGATAATTATGATCAAGTTTGGGGGTATTACCCGGATTCTTCATGGAGCTACAACTATCAAGACCGATACTCTACTCCAAATCCAACATACACGTCGGAATTCTCATATCCACCTCCAATGCGACAAGAAGACAATTTAGAGTTGAAGGAATTCATGTTAAGGATTATAACAAACCAAGAGGAGAGGATGATGAGTCAAGAAATATCAAGCCACAATTTTCAGCACCACTTCAACTCATGGTCCTCAATACATGGATTCCAAAACTGAGACAGATAATTCAAGTTTGGAGGATTTGTGGTTCAAATTTGTAGCATCAACTGAGGAGAGGATGATTAATCAAGAGCGGTTAATTCAGAATCAAGAGATAGCAATTCAAAATCTTCAAAATAAGATAGATCAATTGACCAAAGTCGTAAGCAACCTTCCTCGAAACAATTGGTGTTATGATGAGGATTCCGAGATTGATGAAGTGCCCGAACCAAATCTGCAACTGGATGAGCCACAAGATATAGGAAGTGTGGAGACAATTAGGGATAATAAAATAGAGGTCCACGAAGATCTAAATGGGTCTCTACCAAAGATCAAAGAGTTGGTCAGATTTACAAAATCATGCCCACTTGGTAGTCATGTCGTTGGCGAAGCTCTTGTTGACATAAGAGTGAGTACAATTTTCAATCCATGGTGGGAAAAGAAAGAGAAGATAGACGAAGAGCCCATTGTGTGTGACAAGCTTCCATGCCCTAAAGTGATCACATACACAATGGAGAAAACACCTAGCTGTGGGACGTTCTTGATTGAGATCATACCAAATCAGAGCATGCTAGGTGACTTTGATGCATTGGCCATCACAAATGGGAACTTACCAAAAGCTATATTATTTCCGATTGATGGAGGGTTCCTTAATTACCAAAGAGGAATTGGATAGCGTTGACCAGACAAAGTGTAAGACCCCGAATTTTATGAAATAAAAGTATTCAATTTTTCTTATAATTACTATTCAGTAAATGGTTAAATTGATAAATGTTAAAGTTAAGGGTGATATATGAATTTTTTTTCAAAATACACAAGTGGTTATAAAATATTCATTGTTGTCGGAGAATATTCGTTTGGTCGTGGAATATTCTTTCTGTCGGGGAATATTCGTACGACGACGCAACCATTTGTGGGCCCCATAACAGAACAACTGTCGGATGAAGAAAACGACAAATTTGAGTTTTTACAAATAACGGCGTAGTTGTTACCGTTAACACTGTTGGAATACCCGGTGGTTAAAATACATTAATACGCGTTATTGCACAGTAGCACACGGTATTGCACAGTATTTTTGAAATTATTAATTCTTACGTAAGAAGGCACTACTGAATAATTGTCACAGTAATTACTGTTCAATATTTTATTTTATTGATTTAATAATTGCTGCGTTGATATTTTATATTATTGTTGTTTCAATAATTGTTACTGCACAGTATTTCCCATTATCAGATCAATAATTCATATTATTTGAATAATATTATTAGATAACATTATTGGCAATGTCTAGAAAGTTCTGTCTAAGGAGAGGTTTGGTCACCTAGTTGCGCGCCAGTAAGGAGAAATTCTTATTGGAAAGTCCCATCTTTCCTGGGAACGGCCTGGTTGTCATAAATATAATTCTGTAATATTATTTGTGAATAATTAATTATTGATTCATATGATAAGGAAATATTTACTTAATGTAGATATAAATGAGGAATATATTTTTGTGGTTAAAAATGAAGAAGTTAGTGTTGAGGTTTTTATCAATATTTTTGTCGGAATGGAGGTATTAAAAATCAGGATTTTTGAGATATTTTGCGAGGGTTATAATTTTTAATCCGACTGTTGGATCGTGGTAATTTTTGGATATGTTATACATATATAAGTTGAGTATATGTCCACAAATTTTGAACTGTTAAAAATGAACGTATGATTTGTTATGAATTTTACGAGATGATTGGTTCAGAAATTGTTGAATTTTCGGAGTTAATGATTTTGGTGGAAAATTCTAGAATTGGTGGGCCCCACTCTTTGTTGGTGAAGAAATGTGCTGAGATTTTTATTCAAATGTGGTGGGTGGAAATAGTAGCAGGTAAAGCCATCAGGTTGCAGGTTAAGTCTGCTTCGGCGTGCTAACATTTTCCTATAAATAGAGGGCTAAGTTAGAATTGAAAATCACACCAGAATTCATAAGTTTTCTCTCTTTCTCTCTCTATATTATGAAGCATATTTTGTGAGTATTTAGGTACTTTGAGAGTTGCTATTCAGTGCAAGTTTCCTTCGACTTTGCATTCCAGTCAGAAATACTGCACTTTTGAGGTAAGGGATAGTAAGGGATTTTAAGGGTTATTATGTTTTTCAGTTTCGTAATTTTTCTGACCTTCAAAAAATTCTGGCAAAATTTGAAATGATATTTTGATGAGTTTTATTGATTTTGTCCAAAAAGAGTGATTTTTGGATGTATAGATTAAGAGTTATGAATTTTACGGGAAAAGACTATTTTAAAAGTAACCGCTTATAACTCCTTGTGGTTAACTCCAAAATTGATAAAATTTTTATTGGAAGTATATTTATATAATATCAGTGTACTCAGTGAATTTCAGAATTTTTAGACAAAAGTACAATTTTTGATAAATATCTAAATATTCGGCTATTTTGGCCATATGAAAAATAGTATATGACCTTTAAAAATTCTGAGAAAAATATATGTTCAATATGGGACTATATTCTGCTAAATCCCAGAAAAGAAATATTTTTGGGACTGATTTGGTATTTTTTATGAAAATAGTCTAGTTATGAGTAAATGAATTAATATGTTATGTGAAGTAAGAAAATTAGAAAATATGATTTTATGGCTTGAGAATCATATATGAGTTATATGTAGATTTTTGATGAGCATTTTGGTTATTGGTGATAAAATCTTAAGAGTTGACATTTTATGATGATTAAATGCATTAATTAGTAAAGTGTAAACAATTAAAATAAATTGTTTATAAGCTTAAGAAATATTATTCTTTTAATATCATTATACCGAAATATTGGTATTAATTTTATTGTGAAATTTCTACCTTTTTGTGTCGGGTTTACTATTCATGAGTTACTATTCACGAGTTACTATTCATGAGTTACTATTCACGAGTCACTATTCACAAAAAAATTGTTTTCTTTTTCTGATCAAATTATATTTGATTTATGAATATTACTCTTGAGATTAAAACTATATATTGATCATATTATTTTTATTATCATATATAACATTTTTATAACCCTAATGATGATATTTCTCTTTGACTTGATTGTAAAGATGGGTAGATTTTTGGTATGATCATGACTATGGGTTCTCTTTGGCTAGTAGTGCAAAGTTGAATTGTTGACTGGTATGATCATGACCATTGAATTTATAAGTGAATATCTTTAGCTTAAGTGCAAAGGTGAATTAATCAACATGGTTATAATTATTGTTTATATAAATTCTAAAATGATTATATATTTCTTTGAGATATTAATATATTTGGCCTGTAGTGCAAATATGAACTGTTGATGAATATATTTGGCCTGTAGTGCAAATATGAACTGTTGAGGAATATCTTTGGTCTGTAGTGCAAGGATGAATTATTGATGAATATCTTTGGCCCGTAGTGTAAAGATGAATTATTGATAAATATATTTGGCTCGTAATGCAAAGATGAATTGTTGATGAATATCTTTGGGCCGTAGTGCAAAGTTAAATTTATTAGTATGATTATGAACATGAACTGTGATTTGGTATAACCATGATGTTTGATGTTTCAGGTGATGAAAATTATCTTTGTCCTGGATGAGAAAAGGAATTTAGAACTACAATTACGATTATGAGTTATACACGTGATTGTGGACTTGAATTGTTGATTAATGTTACAGGGATAAAACATTATTGGTGAACTTTTAATATGGAGAAGATAATAGACTTTATGGTCTATTTGACTCTTCTAATGGTTTGCTCGTTCCGCTACAACTATGGTTGAAATTTTTTATCATCTACCATATGTTTTAAATCTCTGATTTAATTCTGTTGAAGGCTATTGATAATTTATTTATCTTTAGTCATGATATTCTTTACTGGGCTAGTTGTGCTCACCCTTCCGTTTCACAATTCCTTTCAGGTAATAAGAGTGTAGCTGGGTCGAGCAGGGGTAAGAGGGGAATAGAACGGTGGTCATCATTTAGTAGTTATATTTGGTGAATCATCTAGGGTGAAGCGAACCCAACGTTGGAAGGGTGTTTTGTCACTATCATACAAGATGTCTAATGACATACAACCTCGTGTCATCATAAGACAGGGTTGTGCTCATCCACTTGCTGAGTATATCTACGAGCACTACCTATATAATCTTGGTGTTTGTTTGAAGTATAATTCACGATTAGAGACAGTGGAGATAATGATAAGTCAAGAGAAGACTCACCATTGGGAAGAATATGTTAGTAATCTTCTCGTTTTTCTTTGGGGTCTATTGGGTCAACCAAGGATAATTCTGTGGCCATATGATATCTATCATAACCTAGACGCATGGCCTCCCATGTACGAAGGTTTCCTTGAGCACTTCTCAAAGATTCTAATTTCTAAAACAATTTTTGACTATACCTTTATGTAAGGTGTCATTGTGAGGTGCTGTCCACGGTTGGGACATGAGTCACATTTGGTATATATTTGTATCCAAACTCACAGCATATATGTTCTTGTATTTTGCACAACAATTGTTGTAATAAAGTTGTAGTTGTTTTCTGTACCATGTATTTGGCGACTCAGAATAGTTTGGACAGAATGGACATGTTTTGGGGTTGTCACAGTTGGTATCAGAGCTTAGGGATATGGTCTCTGGCGGAGATCGGGGAATATAACTAGGAGGGGAGAGATGAGTAAATCATTCGCTAGTGTGTCCTACCTAAGCTTATTTTTTTGGTCAGTCATAATATCGGGATATTATGTGATATGTTAATTTGTTTAATTAACCCTTGTTTTATGGCAGTATTTGAGAATGGCTGCTGGGAATGTTAACAATGGAGTGAATGAGACTATGGAGATACCTCTAATCATCAACCATGATAATGTGATGTCAGGCGAAGAAGGAATTAGAGAAATCAGTGTGGTGAGTGAAGAATTGATAGTTGCACCCGAGCTAGTCGCAGAGGTAGCAGCTGAGAGTGAGGAAGAAGAAGCACCTGAGTATAATTTATTAGCGGTATTATATGATCAAATTGTAGAATTGCAAAATCGTATTCATGAGTTAGAAGAGCAGGCTGAAGAACGACAGGCGGTCGTGGAGCAAAAGGATGCAACAATTCAAGCTTGTGTTACCCTATATGTGATGCTTGAACAGAAGCATTCTTTGGCAGAGTATAAGATGATAAAGATGGAATCTGAGCTAAAAGAAGAAAAAACTGAACAAGTGAGAATAAGTGATGCATGGGCAAAAGTCACACGACACGTGGATATTGTGGAAAGAGATGTCCGATCTAAGAAGGCTAAAATAGATGATATGAATTTCTCTTTTTGGAAAGCAATTGGGAGAACCCAACATCAAGTTTTGAATTACCCTGTACAGAGCGGTCAACCTGAATTCGATATGGATCGAAGATTGATGATTCAGATCATGAATAAGGAGTACGACGAGGCAGTTGAGGGAGGAATATGCCCTATAGAAAAGTATATTCTAACGGTAGTGATGACGCCAAATGCTGCCCCAGACAAGTCAAAGCCGGGTAGTTCAAGGGAGAGCGGTTGTCATGACTTCCCAACAAGTGAGGAACACAAATATAGTTATCACGGGAGATGAGCAATGGAGAAATCATGATGACCTGGGAGATAGAATCTGAAATGAAAGCAAAGGTATTCTCAACTTTTTGAAATACCAGGTACGTAACTTTCGGGGACGAAATTTCATAAGGAAGGGAGATTGTAAGACCCCGAATTTTATGAAATAAAAGTATTCAATTTTTTTTATAATTACTATTCAGTAAATGGTTAAATTGATAAATATTAAAGTTAAGGGTGATATATGAATTTTTTTTCAAAATACACAAGTGGTTATAAAATATTCATTGTTGTCGGGGAATATTCGTTTGGTCGTGGAATATTCTTTCTGTCGGGGAATATTCGTACGACGACGCAGCCATTTGTCTGCCCCATAACAGAACAACTGTCGGATGAAAAAAATGACAAATTTGAGTTTTTACAAATAACGGCGTAGTTGTTACCGTTAACACTGTTGGAATACCCGGTGGTTAAAATACAGTAATACGCGTTATTGTACAGTAGCATACGGTATTGCACAGTATTTTTAAAATTATTGATTCTTACGTAAGAAGGCACTACTGAATAATTGTCACAGTAATTACTGTTCAATATTTTATTTTATTGATTCAATAATTGCTGCGTTGATATTTTATATTATTGTTATTTCAATAATTGTTACTGCACAGTATTTCCCATTATCAGATCAATAATTCATATTATTTGAATAATATTATTAGATAACATTATTGGCAAATGCAAGAAGGGAAGATTGAAGGACTTTTAACACCAAGTTGGATGCATGTTCTTGGCTTGGAACTTGGATATTATTGTAGATCTACTTCTTAGCTTTCCAGAACATCTTGAATTGTCTCAATCGGAGTTCGATGCAAGAGTTATGGCCTTTTTATCAACGAAGATCAAAGCTAAGAGTTCTCATACTTGCAATTTACACAGCATATAATTCAAGCTCAATTTCGACCTTCATCCAATCCGAATCTGTAAAATCTCAAAGAATGGAAGTTGTAGAGCTCGTCGATATCTTCGATTTGATAGGTGGCATGCCCCGTAATTCCTCCCGGATAAAAAGTTATGGCCATTTTACTAGAGAACACTGTGGTAGAAAATGGACACCCGCCGGGGCGGCCTTTTCCTTAGTAAAACCACCGCCGGGGCGGGCATTGGAGCTGGTAAACAGTAAGAACCCCCGCCGGGGCGGGCCCTTTACAAGTATAAACCCCCGCCGGGGTGGGGGTACGCATAGAAAAGGCATTTTTTGGTCAAATTTGAGTTCAGGAAGGATTATTTCGATCCAATTGACTCAAGGACTTCTAAGAGGACTTAAAGACTTGTAAAGAGACTTATAAAAGGAGGAGAAACACAAGGATTAGGGGGAGATGAGAGGAGAAATAAGATTCTATTATATTAGATTGGAGTAAATTAGATCAAAACAATAGTTCTAATTAGATTTGGAGATTGAAGCAACTTGAAGACCATTGAAGATCAAGAGTAGGAGCTTGAGAAAGATGGAGATTTGTTGACAACAGATTTATTCTTTACTCTATTCTTATTTTTTTTAATGTTATTTCAAGTGTGGATTCTTAGTTTTAATTCAATAATAATGAACTAATTCTTTGTTTGAGATTACAATGGATCTTATTATGTAGTTTATTTTAATAAGATTCGCTATCAATTATTATGTTCTATTGAGGATTGTCTATTATGATTTGAACTTAATTATTTAATTGATTGGCCATCAATTACCGTGATAATCTATATGAACTAGAGAGATGAAGTATTGATTTAGATCTTATCATGATAGCATGTGTTCAGGATTTTTTTAGTAGCTTAAACTTGATGAGTGTTAAGGTAGAGATATGCTTGACACCGCATGTAATCGGATAGAGAACTTATTCTTCAACCTTCTTCAATTGTAATTCATATAGAGATATAGTGGGTTAGTTGATTAAGGTGTTTAACGGATTTCTATCTTAATTGTGGATTGACGTTAATATGGGTATTATGCATCGAGAGGTGGTTTTATCTGCTTTAGTGTTATTGATTAACAATTCAGGATAGAGAATAATTGATGAGAAGTGTGTTAACTTAAATGAAGCAATAAGTGAAGTTGTGATCTTAAATCTTTGTTATCTTAATTTAACTAGTAGAATTTAAGAGTAGTTTAATTTATATAATTTGAAATTTATTATTTTAAATAAGATTGAGTTGGTTACGGGTTAGTACTTGGTGATTTTTATTAAACAATTCCTCGTGGGAACGATACTCTACTTTCACTTTATTACTTTTTGACCACGTATACTTGCGTGTTGTGCGTAATTAGATTTTACCCAACAAGTTTTTGATATTATCATGTTTAATATTTACTTGGGCAATGTTTTGATGGAATCTAATTTTGGCCAATGATAAGTGCGTGGTTGATATTGTTAACTCTTGGAGAATTGATAAGCATGCTTAGTCTATATTTTAACTCATTAGTTGGTTTTCACAATACTTGCGAAATTTTTGAAAAAATTTACACATATCCATTTGTTTAGCCAGTTGGGATTGAATTTGTTTGGCTAAATGCTTATGAAAGATACCATTGCAACTTGAGAAATCTTATTTGAGCATCATTCGAAGTGAAAATTAGGCACTCACATAAGTTTGGGGGAAATCTTGGGGTATTTATGAAAAAAATATATATAAAATTATTGGAAATTTTCCGAGTTGAATAATTGAATCTTGTGGTGGGTCGAGATGGAGCGTAAAACGCACTCCCCATAAACACAGACACGAGATGGAGCATAAAGCGCACTCGTACCAAGAAAAGAGGAAAGTGAGATGGAGCGTAAAACGCACTCACCAACCATCTATTGAAAAAAAAATGAATAAAATGGGAAATAAGAGCAAAAAGCTCCCGTAGATGAAAAATAAAGCATAAGTATCCCATGATGACCCTCGATATTGGTAATTATTTGATTTTAGTTGGATCTAACTTATTTTTAAATTTCTTAAGTTTACACTGTATGAAACTTTCGAAGAAACTTGTTATGTGTTAAATTTGATTTTATATCAGCTAACATTGTTGTGGAGCACACACGCACTATACCAGTAATAACAGTTTAAGACTTGATGATTAACTAGAAAATTGTTGATTGGTTTTGATATGAAGTGTTGTCGTGTTTGCTTGATTGCTTTAAGGGCGAGGGAATAGATTTGATTCTATAAAATACTGCTGGATTCATAGGCACATAGATTAGTTGCATTTCATTACATTGCATTGTATTATGTTGTATTGGTTGGGGACAAGCAACGGTTTAAGTTTGGGGGTATTTGATAAGTAGGTTTTATACCTACTTATCCGGTATCTATTACTTGAATTATTTGCTTAATCTCATGTTTCTTAGTTACTTTTCATACATTTTACGTTATTCTATAGGCTACGACATAACATTGGCATGAAGAAGTAAGGAAAAGCAATTCGGACATCTTTTGGACCAAAATACGCAAGCAAATGCAAGAAAGGGAGATTGAAGGACTTTTAACACCAAGTTGGAGGCATGTTCTTGGCTTGGAACTTGGATATTATTGTAGATCTACTTCTTAGCTTTCCGGAACATCATGAATCGTCCCAATCGGAGTTGGATGCAAGAGTTATGGCCTTTTTATCAACGAAAATCAAAGCTAAGAGTTCTCATACTTGCAATTTACATAGCATCTACTTCAAGTTCAATTTCGACCTTCATCCAATCTGAATCTGTGAAATCTCAAAGAATAGAAGTTGCAGAGTTCATCGATATCTTCGATTTGATAGGTGGCAGACCCCGTAATTCATACTGGATCAAAAGTTATTGCCGTTTTACCAGAGGACACTGTTGCAGAAAATGGACCCCGGCCGGGGCGGGCTTTTCCTTAGTAAAACCCCCGCCGGGGCGGGCATTGGAGCTGATAAACAGTAAGGACCCCCGCCGGGGCGAAACCTTTACAAGTATAAACCCCCGTCGGGGCGGGGGTACGCGTAGAAAAGAAATTTTTTTGGCCAAATTTGACTTCGGGAAGGATTGTTTCGATCCAATTGACTCAAGGACTTCTAAGAGGACTTAAAGACATGTAAAGAGACTTATAAAAGGAGGAGAAACACAAGGATTAGGGGGGAGATGAGAGGAGAAATAAGATTCCATTAGATTAGATTAGAGTAAATTAGATCAAAACACTAGTTCTAATTAGAATTGGAGATTGAAGCAACTTGAAGACCATTGAAGATCAAGAGTAGGAGTTTGAGGAAGATGGAGATTTGCTGACAACAGATTTATTCTTTACTCTATTCTTATTATTATCTTTTAATGTTATTTCAAGTTTGAATTCTTAGTTTTAATTCAATATTCATGAACTAATTGTTTGTTTGAGATTACAATGGATCTTATATTGTAGTTTATTTTAATATATTTCGCTATCAATTATTATGTTCAATTGAGGATTGTCTATTGTGATTTGGACTTAATAGTTTAATTGATTGGCCATCAATTACCGTTATAATCTATATGAACTTGAGAGATGAAGTATTGATTTAGATCTTATCATGATAGCATATGTTCAGGATTTTGTTAGTAGCTTAAACTTGATAAGTGTTAAGGTAGAGATATGCTTGACACCGCATGTAATCGGATAGAGAACTTATTCTTCAACCTTCTTAAATTGTAATTCATATAGAGATATAGTGGGTTAGTTGATTAAGGTGTTTAACGGATTTCTATCCTAATTGTGGATTGATGTTAATATGGGTATTATGCATCGAGAGGTGGTTTTATCTGCTTTAGTGTTATTGATTAACAATTCAGGATAGAGAATAATTGATGAGAAGTGTGTTAACTTAAATGAAGCAATAGGTGAAGTTTTGATCTTAAATCTCCGTTATCTTAATTTAACTAGTGGAATTTAAGAGTAGTTTAATTTATATAATTTGAAATTCATTCGTTTAAATAAGACTGAGTTGGTTACAGGTTAGTACTTGGTGATTTTTGTTAAATAATTCTCTGTGGGAACGATACTCAACTTATCACTTTATTACTTGTTGACCACGTATACTTGTGTGTTGTGCTTAATTAGATTCTACCCAATACACAATGGTTTGAAAAACCTCTTTTGTAAAACGTCATTGCCATATATTGTTTAAAACTGAATTTTTACACAAATTCAAACCCTGTGTATATAGGTGGGAATGAGGCCTCGTACTACTTCCAAATTATTGCACATTGATCCACACAAACACACATTCATATAATATTTTCTTGAAAAGTGGCGATCACCGTGGTAACACGGATATCGGGGGATACCTAACACCTTCCCTCCGCATAATCAAGTCCCCGGACCCTAATGAATCTCGGTTTCACCGACCCGTTTAGCAGTGTTACATCACTGGGTCAATGTGCAAACATTTTCTCGGTTGTGTTGATACAACCATATAAAAAATCAACTGGCGACTCTTAACAGTCCATCGTCGACATGATACATGTCAGACCTTTTTCACTTGTTTTTTCAAACAAATCTCACCTAACATGAGAACACCAAAGAACAAGTAACAGAAAGGGACAACTAAGAATCCCAACATCGACAATATATATACATCAACATTCACATAACATAATATAGCTTAACTAGCAGTTATCGAATTCATATATCAAATAAGAACTGAAAGACTTGCCTGATTCGTAGTTTATCAACTACGACTTACTACTTAAAGCTTATCTGCACTTCGTGTATTCCTACACAGTTATATAATCATGGATTCATATCCATTAGTAACATATTTCATGCATTCTCAATGTAATAATAATGTTACATTATTTTCTAACTAGGTTCAAAAAACCTACATTCCACCTTCTCATCATACTCTTAGAATAGCTAGGTATGTATAGGTATACCTTAACCACTCGCACTTGACATCAACATTCATATATAGCTATCACATACTTGATTCGCTATATGTTCGTTACACATTTCAACTCATAGATGAATGCTTCATATAGTTCTTGCATTTTGCAAACTTTAATAAATTTTAACAAATTTGGGTTTTATATAACTATTACATGCTCTTAGGCTTAACACATCATCCATGTCAAGTACTATAACTTATGACAATACTATAAGTAAGTTGCCAAAATCAGAAAGCAAAAAAAAATGTCCAAATCAAACTGTCTTGCAGTGCAGCTGCGCTGAGGTTATGCTTGGGACTGGCGCAGGTGCGCCGTCCCCTGGCCAGACCAAAGTTGAATATTTATTTTTTGGTTTCGGTCCAAACTTTAACACACATATACACTTATACTTAACATGCATACACGCTAGAGGTCTTTACATACTTGTATGACCACTTCAAGTTCAACCTTATATGTAAGGGACTTTAGTTTAGGATTTTCACGAAATTAAAACCAAATAGGGTTATGTAATCACTAGGTGTACTAATTAGCCTTATGTTCTCATAAAGAGGTCACATAATATGTACTACACATGCTCATACATATTCAGATCTTTTACTCACAGCTAGCATTGTTTAACACTTTAAAACATGCTATAACCTCATGATTGGTTTACTTCCTTTATGTTTAACATATACAACTTATGTTTAAAGACACAAAGATACATAACATGGCATCTCGAGCCTTTAAAATCTAAATACTAATCTATAATGCAACTTAAGTTTGAAAACATGCCCGAGGTTGCCTTTGAAATCATTTTTCATGAATGATGCAATATAGCACATATAAATTATATCTAGAAAGATTATAGACATAACATGACATATTAATCCTTTCGGTTCTAGATATCCATGTGATACAACTAGATTATAAAAATATGTTCAAGTTTGCTTTTGAAACCACTTTGAACTTGAACAATGCCATTCAACACATACAAGACATCTTTAAATCTCCATTCATATGTAGTCAAGTCGTGTTAACATGCTCGCAAGATCAGAATATATAGAAATTATCATTTATGCATCTTAGTTCTTTTATATCGAGTTTTCTTAAAAACTTATTTCACACAAGGTTTAACGAGTTTGATTACAAACAAAGGAACTATGTACTTTAAGCATGCTCTTTTATGTGAAAAATCAGTTATGTTAACATCGTACAAATACTCAAGAATTTGTGATTATCAAAGATATATAATGTCACTAACTTACTATTATAAAATAATTTCACATAAATTATTTAACATCAATAGATAAATTTCTATCCATCTTCCAATTAATTTATCTCTACAATTTATAACAAATATATAATAACGATATATATTTATTAAACATAACATCACTTATTACATAGCTCATATACCCTATGTAACACAATACTACATTCTTCGTATCACACACACACACACATACACACACACACATACACACACACACACACACACACACACACACACACACACACATATATATATATATATATATATATATTCTTACTCGAACCCATCACATGCCTGAAGAATTTTATTTACTAAATCCTTATTTTAATATTTTCTGAAAATTCGGGTTCTTACATCCTCTCTTCCTTATAAGTATTTCGTCCTCGGAATTACCGAAACCTCCTCTACTCGGGGCTATTCAGAATATTACATATTCTTTTGAATAATTTTATTCATTCTCCTTTCGAAAGTTTTATTATAACTTTCTTACTTGCATTCTACCACATTCTCCTTTCTAAGGAACATTCTACTTACCACTTTCATCACACAGAAGAATAAGAATCTTCCATGATTTTTTAATAATCGGGAAGTAGTATGAATAACTCAGATTCCAAATTATGCTGAGGGGTCACAAGACCGTGAACTTGTGCTTCAACACAATCATCCACACTACAAATCAGAGTGTTTATCAATCACAAAGACTGAAAATACCCTCCACACGTACACTAGGTGGCCAGCCTATTGTACCACTACGTTGGGCCGCAACGTAGTGTTTTGTAACGACTACATGCATTACGCTCGGAACCATTGTCCCCGAAAACATGTCCCCTTATAGGGTTATTCACCTCAGCTTTTCAACAACTGAATCCGCACCAAAGCAATCTAGTTTGTGCACAAATACTCAAGAATGCTTGAATTTCACAACTATTTTTCAATAGTCATCTAGCCGAATCAAATAGCTTAGACTTTTATCAACACTCGGACATCAATCGAATAATTTGGCCAACTTAATTGACCTTCTTCATAATTCAAAAGAAAATCAAAAATTCTATTTAAGACGTCATGATACCGTACTAGATTAGGAGTACGTTGAGGATTCCGTCATTATGTGACTTTGTCATACTACATCATACCAAAATTGGCTGACGATCTTTCGATCACAACCAACACTAGGTTCAACTGCATGGATGACTCCATCATTTACCATTCACCATATCAAATGATGCACATTGTTAGAAATACATTTTGAAAATTTTCAAATCATTTTTGTCTTACCCAAAACAATTAGCATAGACATAAGAATAACGATATTATTTTTAAAAATCATTGGTTCAATCACAAGATCCAAGGTTTTTCAAGAAAACAGAAATGCAAACATCAGCACGAGGTCAATAAATTTTGAAAATCTAGCAGAGTTATAAGATTAAGAAAATTCATGTCTCTCCGTTAACTTCAATCTTTCTACATTGCTTCATCCGACCAATCTCTAACACCATCAATGCTTACTATGCCAAAATCTCTTAAGTCATAACATATATATATTCCCGATATAGTTCATCAACTTACCACACTTTGGAAGTTCAGGAACTTGCTACAATCATCTGAGTTTAAGAACTTATCCTAGTCAGACCATAGGCGTCCATTCGCTAAGGGGTTCAAAAACATTTCATATGATTACGAGTCACGAACTTCCTATAAATATGAGTTTTAAGAACTAGTGCCTAATCTTAATATTCTCTATCTTAATCTTAATAGTCTTTATCTATCAAATATGATATGAGAAAATAATCACCTTCTCACCATAAGCATATCGATAGCGCGACACCGACATTGCATTAATTATCATTGTGAGGAACCGAGCATGAGCACAAAGCCTCCACCCACACAAAGGTTTGTATAACTCAGCTCTTACATGAGTCCTTAACTGAAATCTAACTTAACTCTATCTCACTCTTAACTTGCTCTTTGCTCGATACGAATTCTTCGTATCTCATCACATACAACTCCTCATAAGTGCATATCGTACCATTTCATAGTACATTCACTTATAGCATCAAGCTATACACACTTAGTCATTACAGACTATTTATCACTTTATAGCTCATTCTGATCACAACGTGATCATCAATTTACGTTAGGGTTATTTCTCTATTATCAACAAAACTCCATCCGAGTACATTCTTATTATCTTTGTCATATTCATCTTATAGACAACATCTTAACATATTTATTACCAGGGTTAGGAAACTCCTGAATCCTCATTCTCGAAATACTTCAAGATTTTTCTTTGAATCTTCACTTATACGTATTTTAAATCTTTATCTTTCTCTCTCTCTCAGGTTATAGCCTAAGGTATACTTACCTAAGTTTATAACCTACAGCTTTGATACCAACCTGTGACGCCCCCAAATCCGGGTCCCTTCGAACCACGAATCCGGTCCGCCACGATACTATTATCGTCAAACTATTTATATTTTTCATTCGTAACTTAATGAATAAACTTTTCCTATTACAAATTAGAATATAATTTTCTTTCCAATTCTAAGATCTATGTAATGACCCCAAACTATATAAGTTTAACAACTTGGTCATTTACTATTCCTATATTACATCATTCGATGTTATATAAATATGCAGAATAATTTAAAATTTTTCTATCTCATTTGAAAATAATTATTTTATTGATTTCTTAACTTGAATCAATTACAATTCCCTGAATCAAATTATTCTATGATTCACTTCATTCTATTTCCGTATAAACCCTTACATCTCGATTCGAATTTCTCTATATATCACATAATACAACTTTATAAGCTAACATGTATTACACATCGTAACTACTATCAAGTATATCTACTAGAACCTAAACATGGTTCAGGAACATATATTTAAATAAACAAATCAATCTCCTCTGATGTGATTAAACTTTATCAATCAAGTAGCATGTAACCTTTACCATGTGTCCTTAACTTGTAAAAGTGTTTATTTGCAAGGGTGAGCTCGACAGTCCAACAATTCTAATAGTTTTCATGCAGCACATATCATATAATAGCATACTCAATTCATGCATTCATAAACGATTAATATTTGCTACGTATGTTACTTCACATATAACAAGCATAACGATTTATATCACAAACAAATCATCAAAGTTCAACTTTCAATTTCATACATATCTCATATGCATTTCATATATATACATCAACATTCGCATAACATAATATAGCTTAACTAGCAGTTATCGAATTCATATATCAAATAAGAACTGAAAGACTTGCCTGATTCGCAGTTTATCAACTACGATTTACTGCTTAAAGCTTATCTGCACTTCGTGTATTCCTACACAGTTATATAATCATGGATTCATATCCATTAGTAACATATTTCATGCATTCTCAATGTAATAAAAATGTTACATTATTTTCTAACTAGGTTCGAAAAACCTACATTCCACCTTCTCATCATACTCTTAGAATAGCTAGGTATGTATAGGTATACCTTAACCACTCGCACTTGACATCAACATTCATATATAGCTATCACATACTTGATTCGCTATATGTTCGTTACACATTTCAACTCATAGATGAATGCTTCATATAGTTCTTGCATTTTGCAAACTTTAATAAATTTTAACAAATTTGGGTTTTATATAACCATTACATGCTCTTAGGCTTAACACATCATCCATGTCAAGTACTATAGCTTATGACAATACTATAAGTAAGTTGCCAAAATCAAAAAAGCAAATAAAATGTCGAGATCAAACTGTCTGCAGCGCAGCTGCGCTGAGATTAGGCTTGGGACTGGCGCAGCTGCACTGTCCCCTGGCCAGACCAAAGTTGAATATTTATTTTCTGGTTTCAGTTCAAAATTTAACACACATATACACTTATACTTAACATGCATACACACTAGAGGTCTTTACATACTTGTATGACCACTTTAAGTTCCACCTTATATGTTAGGGACTTTAGTTTAGAATTTTCACAAAATCAAAACCAAATAGGGTTATGTAATCACTAGGTGTACTAATTAGCCTTATGTTCTCATAAAGAGGTCACATAATCTGTACTTCACATGCTCATGCTTATTCATATCATTTGCTCATAGCTAGCATCGTTTAACACTTTAAAACATGATTTAACCTCATGCTTGAATTACTTCCATTATGTTTAACATATACAACTTATGTTTAAAGACATAATGAAACATAACATGACATCTTGAGCCTTTAAAATCTAAATACTCATCTATAATGCAACTTAAGTTTGAAAACATGCCCGAGGTTGTCTTTGAAATCATTTTTCATGAATGATGTAATATAGCACATATAAATCATATCTAGGAAGATTATAGACATAACATGACATATTAATACTTTAGAATCTAGATATCCATGTGATGCAACTAGATTTTAAAAATATGTTCAAGTTTGCTTTTGAAACCACTTTAAACTTGAACAATGCCATTCATCAAATACAAGACAACTTTAAGTCTCCATTCATATGTAGTCAGGTCATGTTAACATGCTCGCAAGATCAGAATGTATAGCAATTAGCATTTATGCATCTTAGTTCTTTTATATCAAGTTTTCTTAAAAACTTCTTTCACACAAGGTCTAACGAGTTTCATTACAAACAAAGGAACTATGTACACTAAGCATGCTCTTTTTTGTAAAAAAATCAGTCATGTTAACATCTTTTCAAGTTCCAAATCTATATCTCGTAGCATTCATGTCCATTAGCTTATTATACTTGAAAATTTCTCTAACACAAGACTTAACAAGTTTAGTCATAGATACGGACACCATAAACATTATATTATGCTCATTTACATCTGTAATCAATCATGTATATCAATCACTAAGTTCAGAACTTGTAAAACATAAGTTTCAACAAGTTTTGTTTTTCAAAACTTGGGGTTCTTGTTAAAGATCTTCTACTAATTTATGTTGGACAATTCTTAACTCATAAGGAAACCTTATAACACATGTTATACTTCTTTTCTAGGTGTACATAAGTCCTAAAACCAAATTAGCAACCACCTAGCATAACAGAACTCAACAACTGGTTCTGAGGTACGGCGCAGCTAGCTGCGCTGCACCCCAGTATAAACAGGGCGCAGCTGCGCCACGTCGAAGTCAGAAGCAGTAAACACACTCTATTTTACAGAGTGTTACCCAACTTCATTTCTCTTGATTCAAACATGTTCCAAACCATTACTAAAGTGTTCATACATGTAAGTAAACTTCCTAAACACCTTATAACATGTTAATTCATATCAATTAACATATAAATTCAAGAAATTTCATGAACTAGACAAGACCCAATTCAAGAACACAATTAGAAATTATACCTCCTTAAGCTTGAATTTGACCTCCTACACTCTGAGTTTACTCCTACAATTTCTCAGCCACTTAGAACTCCCAAACTCAGACAATTATAAACATCAAAAAACTGAAAATCAAGCTTATATTTATAAAGAAAATTTGGACTGGACTATGACATTACACAAGATTGGAGTCCATAGTGTAATGGGAAGAAACAAAGGTTGCTTGAGAGTTGTTTTACAACTCAGTACCAGCCACCTAGCTAGCCATAATCACCTATGCTTATCCATTTGGAGATTACGTAACTTAGCTTCTAAGTCACTGTTCATGTACCTTTGTGCCACTCAATTTCGGGCAAGTGAAAAAATCTCAGCAACTTGTTATTCTAAGTTTTGGTTTGGTTCTTTTAATTCCCATAATGTAATATTAAGGTACAATTGTTACCATAATACGAATTTAAAGATAATTTTATACTCACATTATATAGTCTATGTACATTAAATACACACAATAAAACAACGCAGTTAGACATTATTGTCTGGGTATTCCCTATAATTATTTCTATTACTCACATAGCCACATTATAACTTTATTTAATCTTAATGTTTATTCAAACATTTAATTCATTTCTCTGTTTCTAAAGTACACATATATTGAATTATTTCTATATTACCACTACATATGATTTCACTATACCACTTGGTACCTTGTATCATTAGTCCCAATTAAATGTCGCACATTAACGTATTCTTAAGTTGTAGGTATTATTTGTTACTACTGCTCACATTTTCCATATTACACATAGTAATATTATTTAATGATTATATCTACATTAATATTTTAATTGGTCTAAACATCATTCAGTTGGGCACTTTCAACCCACACAATAATTAATTAAAATTAGTCATTTCTTTTCAATAATTATTGTGCATTCCTCTAATTAATAGAGTATAATATTCTATAATATCACTCAATTAACCAATATTTAATCCGGGTTAATTAATTAAATCTTTATTCAAGTCATGTTTTGCTAACCAAATGAACACTTAGTCAACATTCATGACCTTATAAGAGTTACTAGTATGCATGGCTTGCAATCACATTTCACAAACTTACTCAGGGTTTTCTACAGACCGGCGCAGCTATTCTGGTCACAGGCTTGGAAATGGCACAGCTGCGCCATACCAAAATCAGAGGCAGACAAGTTCTGTATCAGCAGAACTAAAACCTACGCTTCTAAATACATTACACATCCTCCTTAAGTGTTAACACGTCTAACATCAATGTCCTCTTTGATTCCACATCATTGGTTACTATTTTTCTTAACAATTTAAGGATCACACTTCGAGTTTTAAAACTCTATCAACCTTATTAGTTTAACCAACTATACATCTCCTTTACGGTTTTGTACCACTAATAACACAACACTCGAATATATAACACATACACACATTCCTTCCATTTTCACTTCTCACCATGTAACGAATTACGTAATAATTCTCTAACCACTTTAAAGGTATATCAATTTCCTTCTCTCATCAACAACGTACACGCATATAAGTCTAAACCTAGCACACCTCGAGTCTTTATTAGTACTCAATATAGTACACTGAGTGGTTTCCCACAAACAACCAACAAATTAGCTTCCGTCTCGTCTACACTGTTTTCACAGTGAGTTAGATCGGTTACTAATTCGTATATACCTCTGCTCTCTACAGGAATTGTTTAGCCCAGTTCCTATACATCAACCATTAAAGAGTACAGTTGTACTACCTTAGACTTGATACGTACTCATACAAATACTCAAGAATTGGTGATTATCAAAGATATATAATGTCACCAACTTACTATTATAAAATAATTTCACATAAATTATTTAACATCAATAGATAAATTTCTATACATCTTCCTATTAATTCATCTTTACAATTTATAACAAATATATAATAACGATATATATTTATTAAACACAAGATCCCTTATTATATACATAGCTCATATACCCTATGTAACACAATACTACATACCTCGTATCACATAAATATATATAAATATATATTCTTATTCGAACCCATCACATGCCTTAAGAATTTTATTTACTAAATTTTTATTTTAATATTTTCTGAAAATTCGGGTTCTTACAGGTGCTACGGCACTGATTTTAGCACTAAGGCGCCGAATTTACAGAACCGAGCACGAAGAACAGAAACAAAGCCAATTTTGACTGTTTAATAACTTCTAGCACCTAAATTAACACGTATAACTTACATAAATTACACATAAATGTTACACATCATATATATACTGATTTCAAAACAACTAAACCACACTTTTAGAAAATTAAATCCTTGAATGTCATGTTTTAAACCAAAAGTCCATTTTTGACATTGTTTGACAAGATTAAGACTGTAACAATAATTATACCCAAATAAATTCATTCGAACTATGTTCTCTTCATTTCTAAACATATCAACATATTCAAGGTTCAATTTATCTATTAGTTCACAATCAAATATCAATTTTGGTCCTCTTACAAGCCATGTTCATACATATATTCCCTGTAAAAACCATTTCCTTTCTCTTTGAACGTAAATTAGCATACACACACACACACACACACACACACACACACACACACACACACACACACACACACACACACACATATATATATATATATATATATATATATATATATATATATATGCTAGTTACAACATTACCATTACATTTACACATAATTTATTAACCAATCATAAAAATTTGGATTACAAACAATTTTGTAAAGAACTTTATAATACAGTGAAACTCAAGAACACATAAACTTTAGGAATTATGCCATAAAACACATATACGTACATACATGCATATATATATATATATATATATATATATATATATATATATATATATATATATATATAATATTAAGGTTATGTAAAATACATTCTCTTGCTTGCTTAATCCTTGTTAGAAGACAAAGTGTTTGCTTAAAATTCACATCTCTCCTCTCAAACTCTCTCTAGTCTCTCAACTTCTCTATAACCTTTTTTGACAACTTCTCTTTACCCTTCTTAGGCTTAAACCAAATGTTATTCTACGTAAAATAAAACACAACTCAATGCACACACCCAACCGTCTAAAATCGACGTTTAACAAATGACCCTATTAAATTATTCAGTTACCAAATTAATATATATTATTTACTATAATTACAATTCAAAATTTAAAATTCAAAAGCCATAAGGCTTTGTTTGGCAAAAATCCTTAAAAATTAAAGACTTAACATCTTTAATCCTTGTTTGGTAAAAACTAAATTAAATTCCTTTAATTTATTTTAATAACCCATTTATAGCATAGTTATATGTCACACTTTTATTACCAAATTAAATTAAAAACATTATAATAAGCCATTTAATCCCTATCAACTCTCCAATTTAATTATAAAATTAAATTAGAATATTATCTCATAATAATTAATTTCCTTAACTCCTTAATTATTTATTTAACAAATAATTAACCAAATTAAATCAAATCGAATTAAACAAATATTTATTCAACAATAAACACATCCATTAAATATTTATATAATTCAATAAATATTTAAAATTTACAATTTAAAATTCTGAATTGTTACATCCTTATCTCCTTACAAAGATTCCGTCCCCAGAATCACCACTCAAACAAATTATTCGTCACATTCTTCCCTCCTTACAAAGATTTTGTCCCCCAGAATCAAAGACGTAGATCAAACAAATAGCTCAGGGTAATTCTTCATCATTTCAGCTTCGAGTTCCCATGTAGCCTCTTCGACATTATGGTTCCTCCATAGTACCTTCACGGAAGGTATCACCTTATTCCTGAACACTTGTTATTTCCTGTCGACTATCTGAATAGGAACCTCTTCATAAGATAAGTCTTTATCGAACTACAATGGTTCGTGCTCGATCACATGCTCGTAATCGGGTTTATACGGTCGTAACATTGAAACATGAAAAACATTATGAATGTATTCCAACTCTGGAGGTAGACCTACCTCGTAAGCCACTTCTCCTACTCTTCACAGCACTTCGAAGGGTCCAATAAACCTCGGGCTTAGTTTTCTGTTTTTACCAAAATGAATTTTCCCCTTCCAAGGAGAAAATTTTAAGAACACGAAATTTCCTACGTCGAATTCATGATATTGTCTGTGTTGATCAGTATACTTCTTTTGTCTATCTTGAGTAGCTACCAACCTTGTCCTAATGAGTTTAACAACCTCATCAGTTTGTTATACCAGTTCTAGTCCTAACAGTTAGCGTTCACCGACTTCATCCCAGCATAGTGGAGTTCTGCACTTTCTGCCGTATAATGCTTCGTAAGACGGCATGCCGATGCTTGCGTGGTAACTGTTGTTGTAAGCAAATTCCACCAATGGTAAATGTTCATCCCAACTCCCTTTGAAATCCATGATTCATGCTCTAAGAATATCTTCCAACGTTTGGATTGTTCGTTCGCTTTGGCCATCTGTTTGCGGATGATATGCCGTACTCATTCTCAATAATGTTCCCATGCATTCTTGTAGTCTATTCCAGAAATTGGACGTGAATCGTGGATATCTATCTGATACAATTGACACTGAAACTCCATGTCTCGAAACGATTTCTTTAACGTACAACTGTGCTAACTAATCAAGATTGAATATAATCTTTATTGGAAAAAAGTGTGCTTGTAATGCCCGTGAAAATCGGATCTTTAATGAATTAAATTTTTATTTAATTATGTGGATTAAATGAATTTAATTGATTGATTATGTGAGTAGGATATTTGAAGGTCGTTCTATGACCTAGAATGTGTGGATGTGGTTAGTATTTTGGCTATGTGCTAGGATTAATTGTTCTGAATTACCAAGACGAAAATAAGTTTTTTCTGAGAATTTTTTGTAAAAACACTATTCATCCGATGTCGCTCTGAGATTTGGTTTGAAATTTTGAGAAAAGCGTAATGGTAGAATATGAAGATGTAATGGAATATCCAATAGTATTTCAGTTATGGCAAAAGAAGTTTTCGCCTGCGAACTTAAAACCTAAGGGTTAGTGAAAGTGATTTTTGAGAAGAAAATGTAATGCGTATAATGATCAGAATTATTATATGTACGATATATAAGTATAATACTAGCTAGAATACGAGTATAGTATGAAGAATATTTTGATGTATATACGAATACCGTATGAATACTAAATAAAGCGAATACATAAGTTATACGCATAGAATATGATTAGTTCTTATTGGATTTTAAGTTAAGGACTTTGTATAATCCAATTGAACTTTGATTTATATCAAGCCTAATGAATTGTGTAATCAAGCCCAAGTTAAGGCCCAATGTTAAGTTAATTCAAGCCCGATCCAAGAAACCAAATCACGGATCTAACCGACAGGTCACGGGATGGGTAAAACCCATGGGTAAAACCCATGGGGCAACCCATGGGAAGACCCATAGACATGAGGGCCGGCAACTTGGCCACCAAGTAAAGTGATTTCTTGGTGGCTTAGTTGCTAAGGAGGTGGGGAATAGTAAGGAGGTGGCCAATGGACAATTTTTCCCTTTATTTGGTTTGCCTATAAAAAGAAAGCTTAGGTTGGTCATTTGGTATTTTATAAACTTTTCCAACATATATTGAGAGAGAGAGAAAGAGCAAGAAACAAGTAATCAATCTACTTTGAACTAAAACATAAGAAGTTTATAAAGAACGTCAAGAATGAAAAAGGTAATATTTTGTAAAGGTTAGTCTTTGACTTTTTTCGATTTCTTTCTCGTAGAGAATCTTATATTGGTGGAGCATGTCTATTGAGGAGGACTAAGGATGGCTATTAATAATGAAAACATTGATAAGTCATGTTTAAGTAGAAATCATAAGAGTTTACGTAAGTTTAAACCGTAAAAATCTTTGAACGTGAACTTGGTTGTTGATGGACAAATTGAAAACCATCTTAGATAGGGTATGTGAATCTTGCTTAGTTAGGATGTAGATGATGAATCAATGGAGTGTTCCATTTGATTTGGCTTATAGAACACGAATAACAAAGTTATAGCGAATTCTACGAAAATAGACGTTAAATGTCGAAAACGTAGAAATCTCGAATTAGTAGTCAAAAGTTTCCGTGTGACTTGGAAACTTTGGTTTTCAATGTCAACACGTGAGATAGGGCATTCAAGAGTTGTGGACTCAAGAATCGTCGAATTCCGATTTAGAACGAAGAAAATGAGTATTGAACGCTCATGAACGATAAACGAGCGCTATATAATGAACCAAAAGGTGAATTTAGAGTTAACGGATTTAAAAGTCAAAGATTATTGTATGAACACCTAGAGTAGGTAATTTGTGAGTTTTGGGCTTTTGAATAAGCCAATTCAGATGTAAAACGAATAAGTTATGAGGCTGGGAAGTTCGTAGAAAAAGTTAACTGTCAAAGCCAACTGAGGCTCGGGGGCCACGCCGCAGCGCCAACCCCAGTTATAAACACCACGCCGTCGCGCCGCAGTGCCGACTTCCAACTCTGTCTACTTTTAGTTGGCGCCGTAGCGCCAATGGTGTATTAGAGTCTGGCGCCGCAGCGCCGACAGTGGGAAATGGTTGACCAAGTTAGGTTTGGTAATTTCAATTGAATGTAAACCAATAGTAAGACATGAGTGTACTTAATGTACATGATAAGTCTGACTTTAAATCACTTATAAAGTGGTAACGTTAGAAGGTTAAGTATGGTTTAACAATAATTAAACGAAGAACGCAAAAGTGTAAACAAGTAAACCGCGAATGGTATTCAACGTTGGTACCTCACCAATGATGACCGAGTGTCGGTTAATATCTTAAGAACGTTAACAAGCCGTAATGAAGTATAGTAAGTCGAATTGGCATTATTGATGGAATAAATTCAAGTAAGAGATAGAAGAGAAAGAAGTTGGTTAAAATAATAAAGTTAGTCGTTTGGTAGCTAATTACAGTGTGCTATGTGAATATATCATGTAGATCCTGTAAAGACTGAGAACTGTTGCATATTATGTGACAACCCCAAACCTGAGCACCTCAATCCCACAGATTTGGTGTTCACTGTCCAATTAAATTATAACTAACTACCCATAAACAAAGGGTATAATTAAACTCAAAAGTTTAAACAATCAATCTCCCATTAAAGGGTTACATAATCTAAAATAAATCCCAGGTCATCTAACCTTTATTACACTCATTAGCGGAAAATTAAAACATGATCATAATTAAATCTATTACATAAGCTTCATAAATAAAGGGTAAATTAATTGTTGTCGTCTAATCAAGCACTTTGTCCTTGCCCTTGCTTGTAGAAAGCTCTTCAAACTTCTTAACTTCATCTGCATTGTTTGGTGCAAGAGTGAGCAAATAATTGCCTACAAGAAGGATAATATACAATAACATTTTATGAATGACAATTAACTGAGCTTTCAATGGTAAAGTATTCTACCGGAACAATAAACTTTAATTCAACAACTATGAGTTCAAAGGAACAATGAACATTTAAGTTAACAATAGATATCAACATCAAAGAATACACTGAGGGTCACAAGACCATGAACTATACTCTAGGCTTTCAAGTATTTCTACTTTAACCTTTAACAGTTCAAAAGACTATAATCATCATCAATGTCCTAGGTTAACAGGTGTTTCTACTATAACCTTTAACAGTCTAAACGACTATATGGACCATCATCCCGTACCCCAGGTGATCAGCCCTTTGTACTATGTATTGCGCAAATATTTTAACGCTATTGCGTAGCTCTAAAATAATCCCCTAATATAGGGTTGTACATCTCAGTTTAGATTATCAGGTTCCGAACCAAAGGAAGTTTGGTTGGGAATTAACTTCAAAGGAATTTTATATCTTTAAAATGCTCATCAACCAAGTACTAGTTGAATCAGATAGAGACCAATAACTATTCAAGAGTGTTATTGTAATATCTTCATGAACAAGGTATATCGATGAATCAATAAGAGCTAGAGTATTAACAATTTCCAAATTGAACAAATGTTATCATCGACAACATGCTTTCAAAATTGTGTGAGTATGCAAGCAAACCAAAGGAAGTTTGGTTTGGGCTGATTTCAAGGGTAATTTAGAGTTTAGAACATTCATCAACTAACGATTAGTTGAATTGGTAAAGAATCGCTAGGAAAATTAGTGTTCGGTACAATAATGTAAGATAGTATAATGACATTGGAGAACGAAGATCAAACAACAGTTATTAGTAGCTGAACAAACACATTTCTTACAACAACATTACAGATATTTGAATAACCAGAGTAATCTCGTTTGGAATAAAGAAATAAAAATTAACTAACTTGCTCAACAATAAATGAGGGTTAAAGAACTCGCATGAAAATAAATTGTTAAACAAAAGATTAGAGATAGAGAAGTTGCATAAGCATAACATAACAGTGAAAAGTAACCTTGCTAAATAATAAAGTAGCAAAGGTTAAGGAACTTGCCTCTTGCGTAAGCTATACAATTATAACTCACGTACTCCAATAACCTACACATTTTAGTGCAATCACAATATCTATTAGACATGTTAACATCCACTTCCAAAATAACACCCATTTCTAGCTAAACTTGTTAATTTAGTACAAGTCTTAAGCTACCATACAAATATCAGAATTTACGGGTGTTAATCTTCATAACACCTATTTACTATTCATCATGCTCACTAAATCCTAATATACCATGTTCATCGCTTACTAATTCTTTAAAACTTTGAAACTACTAACCACATAGCATGATTCTGTTTTAACTATGTTATTGCATGTTTATTATACTAACACATCATTAGACCAAAGTATGTTGCTATCCCAGAACTGCAGCCCCAACAGAAGTCTTTGCCTCAGATCAGTGTATCGCGCAGCTGCGCCATACACAGACTTGGAACTGGCGCAGCTGCGCAACTTTTTAGCCTTGGCACCAGCGCAGCTGCGCTGGTGCACAGACAGAAATAGAAACAGCATGAACAGTAGCCGTTTTTAGCCCAATTAACAAGAATTTCACCCACAAAATAGTGAAATTAACATATACAATTGACATAGAACTATTACAAAACATGTTTCCTCACATATTCATCAATATAGAACAATTTAACAACAACTAAAACTATTTTAATTCCTCAAATTTCATATTTTTATACATAAACACCATTTTTGAGTTCCTTAGACAAAATTCATCACTGTGATTTCAATTCTATGCCGAATCACTTCGTTAAAACTACATTCTCTTCATTTCTTAATGGACTAGCATAAACAAGACTCAATTTATCGATTAACATACAAATTGGCCACCATAATTGGTACTTCCATAAGCCAAAAGCAAAATATATACACTTTCATTATCGATTAACTCACACATGCTCACCCCCCCTTTAGCGACGGCCCAGGCAACGGTTCTGTCATACAACCGTCGTCTATACTTTTAGCGAATGACAACTTATAGCGTCGCTAAAAGTATAGACGACGGTTGTATGACCAAACCGTCGCCGGGTCCGTCGCTAAAGGGGGGTGAGCTTGGGTGAGTTGGATAAGGGGTGAGCTTAAGATCCGGACTCTATATATATATATATATATATATATATATATATATATATATATATATATATATATATATATATATAATATGGAGATTATGAAAAATTACCTTCAATTAGCTTGCACAACCTTGCTACACACAGGATTCTGCTTTGGAAAACTAAAGAATTCTCTCTGAATTTTCTCTCAACTTCTCAAGCTTCACTGAACTTCTCAGTATAGCCAATATAGACTACCTAAAGCGTAAAAACCAAACTGATACTAATAATAATACGCATACTTATTGTTGTTTCAGTTACAAAATAAATGCATATATTATAAATAAAGTATATTTATTATTTTAATTTATTTTATTTATATTATTTAAAATTCAAAAATTAAAAATCCAAAAGCAAAAATGCTTTATTTGGCAAAACTCTTTAAAATTAAAGACTTAATATATATTTAAGCCCTGTTTGGCAAAACTAATTTAAACTCCTTTAATTTATTTTAATAAACAATTTAGTTTATAATTTATAATCAGATATTATTTGTTTGGATTTTCATATCCAACATTAATCAAATAAATTAATTACACATACTATATTTAAATAAATATTCCACTAAACAAATATCACAAAATTATATTCTCATTATAATTTTATTTAATAATTTAATATACCATCTTAAATTATTAAATCAAAACAACAATATAACATCTCATGTTATCTTACAACTCTCTAACTATAAATTAAATTAATTTAGAATTTTATCTAACAAATTTAATTCATAAATATTTACTAACAACAATCACATATTTATTTAATTTAAGAAATATTTTAAATTACAAAACAACAACTTCATTAATAAAATATTTATTTAATTTAATAAATATTTTAAATTACAAATAAAATCTTGGATTGTTACATCCTTTCCTCCTTACAAGGATTCTGTCCCCAGAATCACAACTCAAACAATTCGTTCGTCACATTCTTCCCTCCTTAAAAAGATTCTGTCTCCAGAATCGAAAACACAAATTAAACAAATAACTCAGGATAATTCTTTAGCTTTTCAGCTTCAAGTTCCCATGTAGCCTCTTTGACATTGTGGTTTCTCCATATCAACTTCACAGAAGGTATCACCTCATTCCTGAGCACTTGTTCTTTTCTGTCAACTATCTGGATAGAAATTTCCTAGTATAACAACCATAATGGTTCGTAATTGATCACATAATTGCAGTCGAGCTTGTTCGATCATATCACCAAAACATGAAAACATTACGAATGATCTCTAACTATAGAGGTAAGGATACCTCAAAACCATCTTTTCAACATTATCAATGCTTCCTATACAATGACCGTTTTATACCAAATATAGTTCATCAAACTTACCACACTTTGGAAATTCATGAACTTGCCATAATCATATGAGTTTAGGAACTTATCCTAGTCAGACCATATGCGTCCATTCGTTGAGGGGTTAAAAACATACCATATGATTATGAGTCACGAACTTACCATATGCTTTGGTTTTAAGAACCGAACCTAATCTTAATATCATCTAACTTAATCATAAAAACCTCTTACTATCAAATATATATATGAGAAAAGAATCACATTTCCACCACATATACATTGATACCGCGATACCGATATTCCAATGATTATCAATGTGATAAACCAAGTATATGCACAAAATCCTTGCCCATACAAAGATTTGTACGACTCAGTCACCATATGAGTCCTCAGTTGAAATCCCACCTAACATTACCTTACTCTTAAATTATTATTTTTTAATTTGCCCATAACTTGCTCAATGTGGATTCCTCGTACGACATTATCGAAAACTTCTCATGTGCTTAGAACGCCATTTTAGTTTGGCAATAGATTTGCAAATGATATAACATACTTATTCTAATTATGTTCCACACGTTCTTGTAAACCTTTCTGAAAATTCGATGTAAATCATGAATCTTGGTTCGACATAATTGACACTAAAATATCGTGCCTTGAAACAATTTCATTAAGACATAAATTCACACACTACTCGATATGTAATATGCTAACTTTGACATGCCAAAAAATCTATCATCATATCTTGACACCAATAGTAATATCGAAGACAATATATAATTTCATGCTCCCTAGTTGACTCAACATATAAATTTTATACAAAACTTCATTTTCAATTCCTGGTATTAGCGAAACCTAGTTTCTTCCGTCTACTTTCAACTACCCTTCAGTATCGATTTTGAATTTAACACCCTCATCTTGTCGCTACTCTTCCTTTACTCTATCTAGCAAAATTGTACGGTTTTCTACCTGAAAAGCTTCTCCTCTGATTTTTTTATACATATCTTACCTCCTACCACAACCTAGTCATTTCCATTATGAACCCATTTTGCACAGTTATAAAAAAAATAACTCCTACCCTTTTCTTAAGACGCCGACAACCATAATCATTTAGGATTTTGCATTCACAATCCTTGATCAACTCCAACTATCACTTCAACGCATGCTTAAATACCCCTATATATGAGAATATGCTTTAGACATTTATGGTCTTTTTATATCTCACACTATTTCCCAAAAATAACACCTCTAAATCCTTAGAGCAACCACTAATACCTCTACTCTGAATCGTGAGTCGGATATCCTTTCACATAAAAATTTTTAACTGACGCGATGCATATGAAATGACCCTATCGTTCCGCTAAAACACACAGCCTCATATATTATATGATGCGTCGCTATACAACACAAAATTTCCTGTATTATCTGGTAGAGATATCACAGGTGCCATACTAAATTCTTCTCCAATTCGTGAAAATTCACTCTATAATTTCCTGCCCATATAAATTCCACCGATTTTCTCATTAAGTTAGATAACGAAGTGACTATCTTGATCTTCACATATCCCACACAATATTTTCTAAATAAATTCTTTATTTACAACATCGATAGGTAACTCTACCGTAGAGACGTCTTTCAACTAGAAGAACAAAATATTACCTTTGACTTCCTCAGAGTCTTAAGGTTTATGCACTTTCTTTGACAATGACTTATCACCACATGGTTTAACAACCTCAAAGTTTCATAAATCAAATCAGAAATAAATCCATTGACATCACTTGGCCTTTCATACCAATACAACAATTCTACACATCAACTTAAAAGGAATCATTATTCACACTTTCTATATTCAGGGAATAGTCTACCTCTTCCCTAAGCGAATTTAGTTTTTAAGAAAATTCATCAGACATACATTAACAAGTGGCACTTGAATTAAATAACACGCAGCCGTGTAGATAACTGATCGGAACCATAACTTGCATTGCGTCCTACATCGTCATGTTGGTTGATTGTTCTGTTGGTCGACTCGGCGGAGCTGATTCTATAATAACTAGTTTGCCACTGCCCCCTTTTTCTTCCACTTGCTTTTCCTACCACTTTCTTTGGGCAACCTCGATCCAGGTGCTCCTTCGATCCACACATGAAGCAGGCTTCCTTCCTCGGTCTTGAACATCTTTGTGTAATGGGACCCATCTAGCCACAATTAAAGCACACCCTCTTCCCTTTTAAAGAAACACCTACATGTTTCTTTCCGTAGTTGTTACACGCCTCCACCCTTTTCTTTTCCTTCCATTGCTGATTTTCAGCTTCAATACCATTGTTCCACTTTCTTTTTCGAGCGTTACCGGTATGACTATCATCCACCTTATCATCTTCACTCTTCTTTCCCTTCTGCTCTTGATTGTATGCCAACGTATTACCTTCCCTGTCTACATCAATCGTTTTCTCCAACCCTGTTGTAAACGAATTTTGTTTAAACATCAAGATTTGATTATATAGCAAGAAATTCAGTTGATTTGCCAGTGCTCCCACCAGAAAATTCACCAATTGTGGCACTGGATTTGCGTTAGCTTCCCTATTGTTTGCATATTCCTTGGGGATCTATTGACGCTGTTCTCTTCTTCTAGGCGGCATCTTACTGTTTAAAACTTAAACTATTAGATCATCGTTCATCCACACACTAAATTTTCAAACTTATCTTAACCACTTATAGATAACACATAATAAATCTTAATAAACAATGATGTCTTTATTCATTTCTTACATCACCACATCACAAAATAGCCTCACGGCTACTTATATTATTTATCCTGTAATAATAAAATTATAGGATTACTTCATCATATCCCACTATTTATTTCAAAATTCAGGATATACATCTTATTACTTTTCATCGTGATTTATATAATCTTAATTTTTTTCCTTGCAATCTACAAGAAAGTTCCACATTGTACAACTTCATTGCGCTCTTGCTCCATGATACGAATCATTGACGATCCCTCACATACCAAAGACAATCTCAACCTATACAAAAAGTAGAATATTACATTCTAAGTTCCTTCATTCGCTTAGCCTTCTTCAATTTGTCTTTAACACGATCTATGCGTTTAGAAGCCTTCACCCATGTGTCTTCAACTCTCGTACGCTTTGCCGATTTCTTTCCCCAATCATTCCTACGCAATTTCATTTCTAGCTAATAACTATCCTCTTTAATATTCTGACTGAGCTAATATCCGCTCTACATCTGCAAGTTGTGCAGTAAGGTCTTGAGTCACGACATCTTCTTGCGCTAACGTGGCTTGGTGCTTTACGGTTTGACCTTCTAATTTCTCGACCTTCTTTTATAACTCAATGTTATGACCATACACTTCATTTGAGGAGTCCCCCTCCTCGTACTCATCCTTCACCTTGTTCACCTCAAATTTATCCTCGCGTTCAAACTCAAGCTCATACCCAAGTGCTACAACAGAAATCAATGGGCATGCTTTCCCAATTCCAACCGTACTCCGACTATATAACTTCTCAGGCTCCTAATCCTTATCATCCTTCGTCAGTCATTCTGAAAATAAAGTTTTAACAACCCCACAACTTGATACATATAACACTCGCTACTCCTAAGTACTTGCGAGCACATAAGTCATTAACACATAAACACATAAAGTCTTTTATCATTTTATCTTCAATGAATTTCCCTCACTTCATTTCTTAGAACTCGATAAGAGTTTATCACCTCTATGTTTTCGATCTCCTAGAAGGTTATATCCTAAGGTTTCCCCACCTAAGGTTCATAACCTAAAGCTTTGATACCAACTTGTGACACCCCAAAATCTGGGCACCTCAATCCCACAGATTTGGTGTTCACTGTCCAATTAAATAACAACTAACTACCCATAAACAAAGGATATAATTAAACTCAAAAGTTTAAACAATCAATCTCCCATTAATGGGTTACATAATCTAAAATAAATCCAAGGTCATCTAACCTTTATTACACTCATCAGCTAAAAATTAAAACATGATCATAATTAAATCTATTACATAATCTTCATAAATAAAGGGTAAATTAAACATTGTCGTCTAATTGAGCACTTTGTCCTTGCCCTTGCTTGTAGAAAGCTCTTCAAACTTCTTAACTTCATCTGCATTGTTTGGTGCAAGAGTGAGCAAACAATTGACCACAAGAAAGATAATATACAATAACGTTTTATGAATGACAGTTAACTGAGCTTTCAATGGTAAAGTATTCTTACCGGAACAATAAACTTTAATTCAACAACTATGAGTTCAAAGGAACAATGAACATTTAAGTTAACAATAGATATCAACATCAAAGAATACACTGAGGGTCACAAGACCATGAACTATACTCTAGGTTTTCAAGTATTTCTACTTTAACCTTTAACAGTCCAAAAGACTATAATCATCATCTATGTCCTAGGTTAACATGTGTTTCTACTGTAATCTTTAACAGTCTAAATGACTATATGGACCATCATCCCGTACTCCAGGTGATCAGCCCTTTGTACTATGTATTGCTCAAACATTTTAACGCTACTGCGTAGTTTAAAATAATCTCCTAATATAGGGTTGTTCATCTCAGTTTAGATTATCAGGTTCCGAACCAAAGGAAGCTTGGTTGGGAATTAACTTCAAAGGAATTTTATATCTTTAGAATGCTCATCAACCAAGTACTGGTAGAATCAGATAGAGACCAATAACTATTCAAGAGTTTGATTATAATATCTTCATGAACAAGGTATATAGATGAATGAATAAGAGCTAGAGTATTAACAATTTCCAAATTGAACAAATGTTATCATCGACAACATGCTTTCAAAATTGTGTGAGTATGCAAGCAAACCAAAGGAAGTTTGGTTTGGGCTGATTTCAAGGGTAATTTAGAGTTTAGAACATTCATCAACTAACGATTAGTTGAATTGGTAAAGAATCGCTAGGAAAATTAGTGTTCGGTACAATAATGTAAGATAGTATAATGACATTGGAGAACGAAGATCAAACAACAGTTATTAGTAGCTGAACAAACACATTTCTTACAACAACATTACAGATATTTGAATAACCAGAGTAATCTCGTTTGGAATAAAGAAATAAAAATTAACTAACTTGCTCAACAATAAATAAGGGTTAAAGAACTCGTATGAAAATAAATTGTTAAACAAGAGATTAGAGATAGAGAATTTGCATAAGTATAACATAACAGTGAAAAGTAACCTTGCTGAATAATAAAGTAGGAAAGGTTAGGGAACTTGCCTCTTGCGTAAGCTATGTAATTACAACTCACGTACTCCAATAACCTACACATTTTAGTGCAATCACAATATCTATTAGACATGTTAACATCCACTTCCAAAATAACACCCATTTCTAGCTAAAATTTTTAATTTAGTACAAGTTTTAAGCTACCATACAAATATCAGAATTTACAGGTGTTAACCTTCACAACACCTATTTACTATTCATCATGCTCACTAAATCCTAATATACCACGTTCATCGCTTACTAATTATTTGAAACTTTGAAACTACTAACCACATAGCACGATTCTGTTTTAACTATGTTATTTGTAAGACCCCGAATTTTATGAAATAAAAGTATTCAATTTTTCTTATAATTACAATTCAGTAAATGGTTAAATTGATAAATGTTAAAGTTAAAGGTGATATATGAATTTTTTTTTTAAAATACACAAGTGGTTATAAAATATTCATTGTTGTCGGGGAATATTCGTTTGGCCGTGGAATATTCTTTATGTCGGGGAATATTCGTACGACGGCGCAGCCATTTGTGGGTCCCGTAACAGAATAATTGTCGGATGAAAAAAATGACAAATTTGAGTTTTTACAAATAACGGCGTAGTTGTTACCGTTAACATTATTAGAATACCCGGTGGTTAAAATACAGTAATACGCGTTATTGTACAGTAGCACACGGTATTGCACAGTATTTTTGAAATTATTAATTCTTACGTAAGAAGGCACTACTCAATAATTGTTACAATAATTACTGTTCAATATTTTATTTTATTGATTCAATAATTGCTACGTTAAAATTTTATATTATTGTTGTTCAATAATTATCACTGCACAATACTTCCCATTATCAGATCAATAATTCATATTATTTGAATAATATTATTAGATAAGATTATTGGCAATGTCTAGAAAGTTCTGTCTAAGGAGAGGTTTGGTCACCTAATTGCGCGCCTGTAAGGAGAAATTCTTATTGGAAAGCCCCCTCTTTCTCGGGAACGGCCTGGTTGTCATAAATGTGATTCTGTAATATTATTTGTGAATAATTAATTATTAATTCATATGATAAGGAAATATTTACTTTATATGGATATAAATGAGGGATATATTTTTGTGGTTAAAAATGAAGGAGTTAATGTTGAGGTTTCTATCAGTATTTTTGTCGGAATGGAGGTATTAAAAATTAGGGTTTTTGAGATATTTTGCGGGGGTTATAATTTTTAATCCGACCGTTGGATCGTGGTAATTTTTGGATATGTTATACATATATAAGTTGAGTATATGTCCACAAATTTTGAACCGTTAAAAATGAACGTATGATTTATTATGAATTTTACGAGATGACTGGTTCAGAAATTGTTGAAGTTTCGAAATTTATCATTTTGGTGGAAAATTTTAGAATTGGTGGGTCCCACTCTTGGTTGGTGAAGAAATGTACTGAGATTTTTATTCAAATATGGTGGGTGGAAATAGTAGCAGGTAAAGCCATCAGGTTGCAGGTTAAGTCTGCTTCGGCGTGCTAACATTTTCCTATAAATAGAGGGCTAAGTTAGAATTGAAAATCACACCAGAAACATAAGTTTTCTCTCTTTCTCTCTCTATATTATGAAGCATATTTTGTGAGTATTTAGATATTTTGAGAGTTGCTATTCAGTGCAAGTTTTCTTCGGCTTTGCATTCCAGTCAGAAATATTGCACTTTTGATGTAAGGGATAGTAAGGGATTTTAAGGGTTGTTATGTTTTTCAGTTTCGTAATTTTTCTGACCTTCAAAAATTATGCAAAAATTTGAAATGATATTTTGATGAGTTTTCTTGATTGTGTCCAAAAATGGTGCTTTTTGGATGTATAGATTAAGAGTTATGAATTTTATAAGAAAAGACTATTTTAAAAGTAACCGCTTATAACTTCTTGTGGTTAACTCCAAAATTGATGAAATTTTTATTAGGAGTACATCTATATAATATTAGTGTACTCTGTGAATTTTGGAATTTTTGGATAAAAGTATAATTTATGATAAATGTCTAAATATTCGGCGGTTTTGGCCATATGAAAAATAGTAAATGAATTTTAAAAATTTTGAGAAAAAATATATATTCAATATGGAACTATATTCTGCTAAATCCCTGAAAAGAAATATTTTTGGAACTGATTTGGTATTTTTCATGAAAATAGACTAGTTATGAGTAAATGAATTAAATATGTTATATGAAGTAAGAAAATTGAAAATTATGATTTTATGGCTTGAGAATCATATATGAGTTATATGCAGATTTTTGATGAGGGTTTTAGTTATTGGTGATGAAATCTTAAGAGTTGGCATTTTATGATGATTAAATGCATTAATTACTAAAGTGTAAACAATTTAAATAAATTGTTTATAAGTTTAAAAAAATGTTATTCTTTCAATATCATTATACCAAAATATTGGTATGAATTTTATTGTAAAATTTCTACCTTTTTGAGTCGGGGTTACTATTCATGAGTTACTATTCATGAGTTACTATTCACGAGTTACTATTCATGAGTTACTATTCATGACAAAATTAGTTTTTTTTTCTAACCAAATTATACTTGATTTATGAATATTGCTCTTGAAAGTAAATCCATATTTTGATCATATTGTTTTTACTATTATATATAACATTTTTATAACCCTGATGTTGAAATTCTCTTTCACTTGAGTGTAAAGATGGGTAAATTATTGGCATGATCGTGACTGAGGAATATCTTTGGTCTGTAGTGCAAAGATTAATTGTCAACTGGTATGATCATGACCATTGATTTTATAATTGAATATCTTTAGCTTAAGTGTAAAGATGAATTGATTAACATGGTTATTGTTTATATAAATTCTGAAATGATTATATATTTCTTTGAGATATGAATATATTTGGCTTGTAGTACAAATATGAACTGTTGAGGAATATCTTTGGCCTGTATTGTAAAGATGAATTGTTGATGAATATCTTTGGCCCATAGTACAAAGATGACATGTTATTGAATATCTTTGGCCAGTAGTGCAAAGATGAACTGTTGACGAATATCGTTGGCCCGTAGTGCAAAGATGAATTTATTAGTATGATTATGAACAGGAACTGTGATTTGGTATAACCGTGATCTTTGATGTTTCAGGTAAAGACATGTGATGAAAATTATCTTCGTCCTAGATGCGAAGAGGAATTTAGAATCACAATTATGATTATGAGTTATTTATATGATTGTGGACCAGAACTGTTGATTGATGTTACAAGGATAAAACATTATTGATGGATTTTTAACATGGAGAAGATAATAGACTTTATGGTCTATTTAACTCTTCTAATGGATTGCTCGTTCCGCCGCAACTATGGTTGAAAATTTTTATCATCTACCATATGTTCTAAATCTCTGATTTATTACTGATGAAGACTATTGATAATTTATTTATCTTTAGTCATGATATTCTTTACTGGGTTAGTTGTGCTCACCCTTCTGTTTCATAATTCCTTTCAGGTAATAAGAGTGTAGCTGGGTCGAGCGGGGCTAACAGGGGAATAGAACGGTGGTCATTATTTAGTAGTTATATTTGGTGAATCATCTAGGGTGAAGCGAACCCAACGTTGGAAAGGTATTTTGTCACTATCATACAAGATGTCTAATGACATACAACCTCGTGTCATCATAAGACAGGGTTGTGCTCATCCACTTGCTGAGTATCTTTACGAGCACTATCTATATAATCTCGGTGTTTGTTTGAAGTATAATTCTCAATTAGAGACAGTGGAGATAATGATAAGTCAAGAGAAGACTCACCATTGGGAAGAATATGATAGTAAACTTCTCGTTTTTCTTTGGGGTATATTGGGTCAACCAAGGATAATTCTGTGGCCATATGATATCTATCACAACCAAGAAGCATGACCTCCCATGTACAAAGGTTTCCTTGAACACTTCCCAAAGATTCTCATTTCTAAAACAGTTTTTGACTGTACCTTTATGTAAGGTGTCATTGTGAGGTGTTGTCCACGGTTGGGATATGAGTCACATTTGGTATATATTTGTATCCAAACTCACAGCATATGTGTTGTTGTATTTTGCACGACAATTATTGTAATAAAGTTGTAGTTGTTTTCTGTACCATGTATTTGGCGACTCAGAATAGGTTGGATGGAATGGACCTGTTTTGGGGTCGTCACATTTGGTATCAGAGCTTAGGAATATGATCTCTGGCAGAGATCGGGATTAGAACTAGGAGGGGAGAGATGAGTAAATCCTTCGCTAGTGTGTCCTACCTAAGCTTATTAGTTGGTCAGTCATAATATCGGGATATTATGTGATATGTTAATTTGTTAAATTAACCTTTATTTTTGAAGCTGTATTCTAGAATGATATCTGAAATACAGGAGATGAGCAATAAAGAAATTATGATGACAGGGAAGATAGAATCCGAAATGAAAGCAAGGTATTCTCAACTCTTTGAATTATCAGGTACGTAAATTTCGGGGACGAAATTTCATAAGGAGGGGAGATTGTAAGACCTCGAATTTTATGAAATAAAAGTATTCAATTTTTCTTATAATTACAATTCAGTAAATGGTTAAATTGATAAATGTTAAAGTTAAGGGTGATATATGAATTTTTTTTCAAAATACACAAGTGGTTATAAAATATTCATTGTTGTCGGGAAATATTCGTTTGGTCGTGGAATATTTTTTCTGTCGGGGAATATTCGTACGACGGCGCAGCCATTTGTGGGCCCCATAACAGAATAACTGTCGGATGAAGAAAACGACAAATTTGAGTTTTTTACAAATAACGGCGTAGTTGTTACCGTTAACACTGTTGGAATACCCGGTGGTTAAAATACAGTAATACGCGTTATTGCACAGTAGCACACGGTATTGCACAGTATTTTTGAAATTATTGATTCTTACGTAAGAAGACACTACTCAATAATTGTTACAGTAATTACTATTCAATATTTTATTTTATTGATTCAATAATTGCTATGTTGAAATTTTATATTATTGTTGTTCAATAATTGTCACTGCACAGTATTTCCCATTATCAGATCAATAATTCATATTATTTGAATAATATTATTAGATAATATTATTTGCAATATCTATAAAGCTCTGTCTAAGGAGAGGTTTGGTCACCTAATTGCGCGCCTGTAAGGAGAAATTCTTATTGGAAAGCCCCCTCTTTCTTGGGAACGGCCTGGTTGTCATAAATGTGATTCTGTAATATTATTTGTGAATAATTAATTATTAATTCATATGATAAGGAAATATTTACTTTATATGGATATAAATGAGGGATATATTTTTGTGGTTAAAAATGAAGGAGTTAATGTTGAGGTTTCTATCAGTATTTTTGTCGGAATGGAGGTATTAAAAATTAGGGTTTTTGAGATATTTTGCGGGGGTTATAATTTTTAATCCGACCGTTGGATCGTGGTAATTTTTGGATATGTTATACATATATAAGTTGAGTATATGTCCACAAATTTTGAACCGTTAAAAATGAACGTATGATTTATTATGAATTTTACGAGATGACTGGTTCAGAAATTGTTGAAGTTTCGAAATTTATCATTTTGGTGGAAAATTTTAGAATTGGTGGGGTCCACTCTTGGTTGGTGAAGAAATGTGCTGAGATTTTTATTCAAATATGGTGGGTGGAAATAGTAGCAGGTAAAGCCATCAGGTTGCAGGTTAAGTCTGCTTCGGCGTGCTAACATTTTCCTATAAATAGAGGGCTAAGTTAGAATTGAAAATCACACCAGAAACATAAGTTTTCTCTCTTTCTCTCTCTATATTATGAAGCATATTTTGTGAGTATTTAGATATTTTGAGAGTTGCTATTCAGTGCAAGTTTTCTTCGGCTTTGCATTCCAGTCAGAAATATTGCACTTTTGATGTAAGGGATAGTAAGGGATTTTAAGGGTTGTTATGTTTTTCAGTTTCGTAATTTTTCTGACCTTCAAAAATTATGGAAAAATTTGAAATGATATTTTGATGAGTTTTCTTGATTGTGTCCAAAAATGGTGCTTTTTGGATGTATAGATTAAGAGTTATGAATTTTATAAGAAAAGACTATTTTAAAAGTAATCGCTTATAACTTCTTGTGGTTAACTCCAAAATTGATGAAATTTTTATTAGGAGTACATCTATATAATATTAGTGTACTCTGTGAATTTTGGAATTTTTGGATAAAAGTATAATTTATGATAAATGTCTAAATATTCGGCGGTTTTGGCCATATGAAAAATAGTAAATGAATTTTAAAAATTTTGAGAAAAAATATATATTCAATATGGAACTATATTCTGCTAAATCCCTGAAAAGAAATATTTTTGGAACTGATTTGGTATTTTTCATAAAAATAGACTAGTTATGAGTAAATGAATTAAATATGTTATATGAAGTAAGAAAATTGAAAAATATGATTTTATGGCATGAGAATCATATATGAGTTATATGCAGATTTTTGATGAGGGTTTTAGTTATTGGTGATGAAATCTTAAGAGTTGGCATTTTATGATGATTAAATGCATTAATTAGTAAAGTGTAAACAATTTAAATAAATTGTTTATAAGTTTAAAGAAATTTTATTCTTTCAATATCATTATACCGAAATATTGGTATGAATTTTATTGTAAAATTTCTACCTTTTTGAGTCGGAGTTACTATTCACGAGTTACTATTCATGAATTACTATTCATGAGTTACTATTCACGAGTTACTATTCATGACAAAATTGGTTTCTTTTTCTAACCAAATTATAATTGATTTATGAATATTGCTCTTGAAAGTAAATCCATGTTTTGATCATATTGTTTTTACTATTATATATAACATTTTTATAACCCTGATGTTGAAATTCTCTTTCACTTAAGTGTAAAAGATGGGTAAATTATTGGTATGATCGTGACTGAGGAATATCTCTGGCCTGTAGTGCAAAGATGAATTGTCAACTGGTATGATCATGACCATTGAATTTATAATTGAATATCTTTAGCTTAAGTGTAAAGATGAATTGATTAACATGGTTATTGTTTATATAAATTCTGAAATGATTATATATTTCTTTGAGATATGAATATATTTGGCTTGTAGTACAAATATGAACTGTTGAGGAATATCTTTGGCCTGTATTGTAAAGATGAATTGTTGATGAATATCTTTGGCCCATAGTACAAAGATGACATGTTATTGAATATCTTTGGCCAGTAGTGCAAAGATGAACTGTTGACGAATATCGTTGGCCCGTAGTGCAAAGATGAATTTATTAGTATGATTATGAACAGGAACTGTGATTTGGTATAACCGTGATCTTTGATGTTTCAGGTAAAGACATGTGATGAAAATTATCTTCGTCCTAGATGCGAAGAGGAATTTAGAATCACAATTATGATTATGAGTTATTTATATGATTGTGGACCAGAACTGTTGATTGATGTTACATGGATAAAACATTATTGATGGATTTTTAACATGAAGAAGATAATAGACTTTATGGTCTATTTGACTCTTCTAATGGATTGCTCATTTCCGCCGCAACTATAGTTGAAAATTTTTATCATCTATCATATGTTCTAAATCTCTGATTTATTACTGATGAAGACTATTGATAATTTATTTATCTTTAGTCATGATATTCTTTACTAGGCTAGTTGTGCTGACCCTTCTGTTTCATAATTCCTTTCTGGCAATAAGAGTGTAGCTGGGTCGAGCGGGGGTAACAGGGGAATAGAACGGTGGTCATCATTTAGTAGTTATATTTAGTAAATAATCTAGGGTGAAGCGAACCCAATGTTGGAAGGGTATTTTGTCACTATAATACAAGATGTCTAATGACATACAACCTCGTGTCATCATAAGACAGTTTTGTGCTCATCCACTTGCTAAGTATCTTTACGAGCACTACCTATATAATCTTGGTGTTTGTTTGAAGTATAATTCTCAATTAAAGATAGTGGAGATAATGATAAGTCAAGAGAAGACTCACCATTGGGAAGAATATGATAGTAAACTTCTCGTTTTTCTTTGGGGTATATTGGGTCAACCAAGGATAATTCTGTGGCCATATGATATCTATCACAACCTAGAAGCATGGCCTCCCATGTACAAAGGTTTCCTTGAGCACTTCCCAAAGATTCTCATTTCTAAAACAGTTTTTGACTATACCTTTATGTAAGGTGTCATTGTGAGGTATTGTCCACGGTTGGGACATGAGTCACATTTGGTATATATTTGTATCCAAACTCACAGCATATGTTTTGTTGTATTTTACACGACAATTATTGTAATAAAGTTGTAGTTATTTTCTGTACCATGTATTTGGCGACTCAGAATAGGTTGGATGGAATGGACCTATTTTGGGGTCGTCACATTTGGTATCAGAGCTTAGGAATATGATCTCTGGCGGAGATCGGGATTAGAACTAGGAGGGGAGAGATGAGTAAATCCTTCGCTAATGTGTCATACCTAAGCTTATTTGTTGGTCAGTCATAATATCGGGATATTATGTGATATGTTAATTTGTTAAATTAACCTTTGTTTTTGAAGCTGTATTCTATAATGATATCTGAAATACAGGAGATGAGCAATGAAGAAATTATGATGACAGGAAAGATAGAATCTGAAATGAAAGCAAGGTATTCTCAACTCTTTGAATTATCAGGTACGTAAATTTCGGGGACGAAATTTTATAAGGAGGGGAGATTGTAAGACACCGAATTTTATGAAATAAAAGTATTCAATTTTTCTTATAATTACAATTCAGTAAACGGTTAAATTGATAAATATTAAAGTTAAGGGTGATATATGAATTTTTTTTCAAAATACACAAGTGGTTATAAAATATTTATTGTTGTTGGGAAATATTCGTTTGGTCGTGGAATATTCTTTCTGTCGGGGAATATTCGTACGACGGCGCAGCCATTTGTGGGCCCCATAACAGAATAACTGTCGGATGAAGAAACCACAAATTTGAGTTTTTACAAATAACGGGGTAGTTGTTACCGTTAACACTGTGGGAATAACCGGTGATTAAAATACAGTAATACGCGTTATTGCACAGTAGCACACGGTATTGCACAGTATTTTTGAAATTATTGATTCTTACGTAAGAAGGCACTACTCAATAATTGTTACAGTAATTACTGTTCAATATTTTATTTTATTGATTCAATAATTGCTACGTTGAAATTTTATATTATTGTTGTTCAATAATTGTCACTGCACAGTATTTCCCATTATCAGATCAATAATTCATATTATTTGAATAATATTATTAGATAACATTATTGGCAATGTCTAGAAAGTTCTGTCTAAGGAGAGGTTTCATCACCTAATTGCGCGCCAGTAAGGAGAAATTCTTATTGAAAAGCCCCCTCTTTCCAAGGAACGGCATGGTTGTCATAAATGTGATTCTGTAATATTATTTGTGAATAATTAATTATTGATTCATATGATAAGGAAATATTTATTTTATGTGGATATAAATGAGGGATATATTTTTGTGGTTAAAAATGAAGGAGTTAATGTTGAGGTTTTTATCAGTATTTTTGTCGGAATGGAGGTATTAAAAATTAGGGTTTTTGAGATATTTTGCGGGGGTTATAATTTTTAATCCGACCGTTGGATCGTGGTAATTTTTGGATATGTCATACATATATAAGTTGAGTATATGTCCACAAATTTTGAACCGTTAAAAATAAACGTATGATTTGTTATGAATTTTACGAGATGACTGGTTCAGAAATTGTTGAATTTTCGGAGTTAATGATTTTGGTGGAAAATTCTAGAATTAGTGGGCCCCACTCTTTGTTGGTGAAGAAATGTGCTGAGATTTTTATTCAAATGTGGTGGGTGGAAATAGTAGCAGGTAAAGCCATCAGGTTGCAGGTTAAGTCTACTTCGGCGTGCTAACATTTTCCTATAAATAGAGGGCTAAGTTAGAATTGAAAATCACACCAGAATTCATAAGTTTTCTCTCTTTCTCTCTCAATATTATGAAGCATATTTTGTGAGTATTTAGGTACTTTGAGAGTTGCTATTCAGTGCAAGTTTCCTTCAACTTTGCATTCCAGTCAAAAATACTGCACTTTTGAGGTAAGGGATAGTAAGGGATTTTAAGGGTTATTATGTTTTTCAGTTTCGTAATTTTTCTGACCTTCAAAAAATTCTGGCAAAATTTAAAATTATATTTTGATGAGTTTTCTTGATTATGTCCAAAAATAGTGATTTTTGGATGTATAGATTAAGAGTTATGAATTTTAAAAGAAAAAACTATTTTAAAAGTAACCGCTTATAACTTCTTGTGGTTAACTCCAAAATTGATGAAATTTTTATTGGGAGTACATCTATATAATATTAGTGTACTCTGTGAATTTTGGAATTTTTGGATAAAAGTACAATTTATGATAAATGTCTAAATATTCGGCAGTTTTGGCCATATGAAAAATAGTAAATGAATTTTAAAAATTCTGAAAAAAATATATTTTCAATATGGGACTATATTCTGCTAAATCCCAGAAAAGAAATATTTTTAAAACTGATTTGATATTTTTTATGAAAATAGACTAGTTATGAGTAAATGAATTAAATATGTTATGTGAAGTAAGAAAATTGGAAAATATAATTTTATGGCTTGAGAATCATATATGAGTTATATGCAGATTTTTTATGAGGGTTTTGGTTATTGGTGATGAAATCTTAAGAGTTAACATTTTATGATGATTAAATGCATTAATTAGTAAAGTGTAAACAATTTAAATAAATTATTTATAAGTTTAAATAAATGTTATTCTTTTGATATCATTATACCGAAATATTGGTATGAATTTTATTATAAAATTTTTACCTTTTTGAGTCGGGGTTACTATTCATGAGTTACTATTCACGAGTTACTATTCATGAGTTACTATTCACGAGTTACTATTCATGACAAAATTAGTTTCTTTTTCTAACCAAATTATAGTTGATTTATGAATATTGCTCTTGAAAGTAAATCCATGTTTTGATCATATTGTTTTTACTATTATATATAATATTTTTATAACCCTGATGTTGAAATTCTCTTTCACTTGAGTGTAAAGATGGGTAAATTAATGGTATGATCGTGACTGATGAATATATTTGGCCTGTAGTGCAAAGATGAATTGTCAACTGGTATGATCATGACCATTGAATTTATAATTGAATATCTTTAGCTTAAGTGTAAAGATGAATTGATTAACATGGTTATTGTTTATATAAATTCTGAAATGATTATATATTTCTTTGAGATATGAATATATTTGGCTTGTAGTGCAAATATGAACTGTTGAGGAATATCTTTGGCATGTATTGCAAAGATGAATTATTGATGAATATCTTTGGCCCATAGTGCAAATATGACCTGTTATTGAATATCTTTGGCCAGTAGTGAAAAGATAAACTGTTGACGAATATCGTTGGCCCGTAGTGCAAAGATGAATTTATTAGTATGATTATGAACAGGAACTGTGATTTGGTATAACCGTGATCTTTGATGTTTCAGGTAAAGACATGTGATGAAAATTATCTTCGTCCTAGATGCGAAGAGGAATTTAGAATCACAATTATGATTATGAGTTATTTATATGATTGTGGACTAGAACTGTTGATTGATGTTACAGGGATAAAACATTGTTGATGGATTTTTAACATGGAGAAGATAATATACTTTATGGTCTATTTGACTCTTCTAATGGATTGCTCGTTCCGCCGCAACTATGGTTGAAAATTTTTATCATCTACCATATGTTCTAAATCTCTGATTTATTACTGATGTAGACTATTGATAATTTATTTATCTTTAGTCATGATATTCTTTACTGGGTTAGTTGTGCTCACCCTTCTGTTTCATAATTCCTTTCAGGTAATAAGAGTGTAGCTGGGTCGAGCGGGGCTAACAGGGGAATAGAACGGTGGTCATTATTTAGTAGTTATATTTGGTGAATCATCTAGGGTGAAGCGAACCCAACGTTGGAAAGGTGTTTTGTCACTATCATACAAGATGTCTAATGACATACAACCTCGTGTCATCATAAGACAGGGTTGTGCTCATCCACTTGCTGAGTATCTTTACGAGCACTATCTATATAATCTCGGTGTTTGTTTGAAGTATAATTCTCAATTAGAGACAGTGGAGATAATGATAAGTCAAGAGAAGACTCACCATTGGGAAGAATATGATAGTAAACTTCTCGTTTTTCTTTGGGGTATATTGGGTCAACCAAGGATAATTCTGTGGCCATATGATATCTATCACAACCAAGAAGCATGACCTCCCATGTACAATGGTTTCCTTGAGCACTTCCCAAAGATTCTCATTTCTAAAACAGTTTTTGACTGTACCTTTATGTAAGGTGTCATTGTGAGGTGTTGTCCACGGTTGGGACATGAGTCACATTTGGTATATATTTGTATCCAAACTCACAGCATATGTGTTGTTGTATTTTACACGACAATTATTGTAATAAAGTTGTAGTTGTTTTCTGTTCCATGTATTTGGCGACTCAGAATAGGTTGGATGGAATGGACCTGTTTTGGGGTCGTCACATTTGGTATCAGAGCTTAGCGATATGATCTCTGGCGGAGATCGGGATTAGAACTAGGAGGGGAGAGATGAGTAAATCATTCGCTAGTGTGTCCTATCTAAGCTTATTAGTTGGTCGGTCATAATATCGGGATATTATGTGATATGTTAATTTGTTAAATTAACTTTTGTTTTTGAAGCTGTATTCTGGAATGATATCTGAAATACAGGAGATGAGCAATGAAGAAATTATGATGACAGGGAAGATAGAATCTGAAATGAAAGTAAGGTATTCTCAACTCTTTGAATTATCAGGTACGTAAATTTCGGGGACGAAATTTCATAAGGAGGGGAGATTGTAAGACCCTGAATTTTATGAAATAAAAGTATTTAATTTTTCTTATAATTACAATTCAGTAAACGGTTAAATTGATAAATGTTAAAGTTAAGGGTGATATATGAATTTTTTTTCAAAATACACAAGTGGTTATAAAATATTTATTGTTGTTGGGGAATATTCGTTTGGTCGTTGAATATTCTTTCTGTCGGGGAATATTCGTACGACGGCGCAGCCATTTGTGGGCCCCATAACAAAATAACTGTCGGATAAAGAAAACGACAAATTTGAATTTTTACAAATAACGGCGTAGTTATTACCGTTAACACTGTGGGAATAACCGGTGGTTAAAATACAGTAATACGCGTTATTGCACAGTAGCACACGGTATTGCACAGTATTTTTGAAATTATTGATTCTTACGTAAGAAGACACTACTCAATAATTGTTACAGTAATTACTGTTTAATATTTTATTTTATTGATTCAATAATTGCTACGTTGAAATTTTATATTATTGTTGTTCAATAATTGTCACTGCACAGTATTTCCCATTATCAGATCAATAATTCATATTATTTGAATAATATTATTAGATAACATTATTGGCAATGTATAGAAAGTTCTGTCTAAGGACAGGTTTGATCACCTAATTGCGCGCCAGTAAGGAGAAATTCTTATTGAAAAGCCCCCTCTTTCCTAGGAACGGCATGGTTGTCATAAATGTGATTCTATAATATTATTTGTGAATAATTAATTATTGATTCATATGATAAGGAAATATTTATTTTATGTGGATATAAATGAGGGATATATTTTTGTGGTTAAAAATGAAGGAGTTAATGTTGAGGTTTTTATCAGTATTTTTGTCGGAATGGAAGTATTAAAAATTAGGGTTTTTGAGATTTTTTGCGGGGGTTATAATTTTTAATCCGACCGTTGGATCGTGGTAATTTTTGGATATGTTATACATATATAAGTTGAGTATATGTCCACAAATTTTGAACCGTTAAAAATGAACGTATGATTTATTATGAATTTTACGAGATGACTGGTCCAGAAATTATTGAAGTTTCGAAATTTATCATTTTGGTGGAAAATTCTAGAATTGGTGGGCTCCACTCTTGGTTGGTAAAGAAATGTGCTGAGATTTTTATTCAAATATGGTGGGTGGGAATAGTAGCAGGTAAAGCCATCAGGTTGCAGGTTAAGTCTGCTTCGGCGTGCTAATATTTTCCCATAAATAGAGGGCTAAGTTAGAATTGAAAATCACACCAGAAACATAAGTTTTCTCTCTTTCTCTCTCTATATTATGAAGCATATTTTGTGAGTATTTAGATACTTTGAGAGTTGCTATTCAGTGCAAGTTTCCTTCGGCTTTGCATTCCAGTCAGAAATACTGCACTTTTGAGGTAAGGGATAGTAAGGGATTTTAAGGGTTGTTATGTTTTTCAGTTTCGTAATTTTTCTGACCTTCAAAAATTTTAAAAAATTTGAAATGATATTTTGATGAGTTTTCTTGATTATGTCCAAAAATAGTGATTTTTGGATGTATAGATTAATAGTTATGAATTTAATAAGAAAAACCAATTTTAAAAATAACCGCTTATAACTTCTTGTGGTTAACTCCAAAATTGATGAAATTTTTATTGGGAGTACATCTATATAATATTAGTGTACTCTGTGAATTTTGGAATTTTTGGATAAAAGTACAATTTATGATAAATGTCTAAATATTCGGCGGTTTTGGCCATATGAAAAATAGTAAATGAATTTTAAAAATTCTGAGAAAAATATATGTTCAATATGAGACTATATTCTGCTAAATCCCAGAAAATAAATATTTTTAAAATTGATTTGGTATTTTTCATGAAAATAGACTAGTTATGAGTAAATGAATTAAATATGTTATGTGAAGTAAGAAAATTGAAAAATATGATTTTATGGCTTGAGAATCATATATGAGTTATATGCAGATTTTTGATGAGGGTTTTGGTTATTGGTGATGAAATCTTAAGAGTTAGCATTTTTTGATGATTAAATGCATTAATTAGTAAAGTGTAAACAATTTAAATAAATTATTTATAAGTTTAAATAAATGTTATTCTTTTGATATCATTATACCGAAATATTGGTATGAATTTTATTGTAAAATTTCTACCTTTTTGAGTCGGGGTTACTATTCATGAGTTACTATTCATGAGTTACTATTCACGAGTTACTATTCATGACAAAATTAGTTTCTTTTTCTAACCAAATTATAGTTGATTTATGAATATTGCTCTTGAAAGTAAATCCATGTTTTGATCATATTGTTTTTACTATTATATATAATATTTTTATAACCCTGATGTTGAAATTCTCTTTCACTTGAGTGTAAAGATGGGTAAATTATTGGTATGATCGTGACTGAGGAATATCATTGGTCTGTAGTGCAAAGATGAATTGTCAACTGGTATGATCATGACCATTGAATTTATAATTGAATATCTTTAGCTTAAGTGTAAAGATGAATTGATTAGCATGGTTATTGTTTATATAAATTCTGAAATGATTATATATTTCTTTGAGATATGAATATATTTGGCTTGTAGTGCAAATATGAACTGTTGAGGAATATCTTTTGCATGTATTGCAAAGATGAATTGTTGATGAATATATTTGGCCCATAGTGCAAAGATGACCTGTTATTGAATATCTTTGGCCAGTAGTGCAAAGATGAACTGTTTACGAATATCGTTGGCCCGTAGTGCAAAGATGAATTTATTAGTATGATTATGAATAGGAACTGTGATTTGGTGTAACCGTGATCTTTGATGTTTCAGGTAAAGACATGTGATGAAAATTATCTTCGTCCTAGGTTCGAAGAGGAATTTAGAATCACAATTATGATTATGAGTTATTTATATGATTGTGGACCAGAACTTTTGATTGATGTTACAAGGATAAAACATTGTTGATGGATTTTTAACATGGAGAAGATAGTAGACTTTATGGTCTATTTAACTCTTCTAATGGATTGCTCGTTCCGCCGCAATTATGGTTGAAATTTTTTATCATCTACCATATATTCTAAATCTCTGATTTATTACTGATGAAGACTATTGATAATTTATTTATCTTTAGCCATGATATTCTTTACTGGGCTAGTTGTGCTCACCCTTCTGTTTCACAATTCCTTTCAGGTAATAAGAGTGTAGCTGGGTCGAGCGGGGGTAACAGGGGAATAGAACGGTGGTCATCATTTAGTAGTTATATTTAGTAAATAATCTAGGGTGAAGCGAACCCAACGTTGGAAGGGTATTTTGTCACTATAATACAAGATGTCTAATGACATACAACCTCGTGTCATCATAAGACAGTTTTGTGCTCATCCACTTGCTAAGTATCTTTACGAGCACTACCTATATAATCTCGGTGTTTGTTTGAAGTATAATTCTCAATTAGAGACAGTGGAGATAATGATAAGTCAAGAGAAGACACACCATTGGGAAGAATATGATAGTAAACTTCTCGTTTTTCTTTGGGGTATATTGGGTCAACCAAGGATAATTCTGTGGCCATATGATATCTATCACAACCAAGAAGCATGACCTCCCATGTACAAAGGTTTCCTTGAGCACTTCCCAAAGATTCTTATTTCTAAAACAGTTTTTGACTGTACCTTTATATAAGGTGTCATTGTGAGGTGTTGTCCACGGTTGGGACATGAGTCACATTTGGTATATATTTGTATCCAAACTCACAGCATATGTGTTGTTGTATTTTACACGACAATTATTGTAATAAAGTTGTAGTTGTTTTCTGTTCCATGTATTTGGCGACTCAGAATAGGTTGGATGGAATGGACCTGTTTTGGGATCGTCACATTTGGTATCAGAGCTTAGGAATATGATCTCTGGCGGAGATCGGGATTAGAACTAGGAGGGGAGAGATGAGTAAATCCTTCGCTAGTGTGTCCTACCTAAGCTTATTAGTTGGTCAGTCATAATATCGGGATATTATGTGATATGTTAATTTGTTAAATTAACCTTTGTTTTTGAAGCTGTATTCTAGAATGATATCTGAAATACAGGAGATGAGCAATGAAGAAATTATGATGACAGGGAAAATAGAATCTGAAATGAAAGCAAGGTATTCTCAACTCTTTGAATTATCAGGTACGTAAATTTCGGGGACGAAATTTCATAAGGATGGGAGATTGTAAGACCCCAAATTTTATGAAATAAAAGTATTCAATTTTTCTTATAATTACAATTCAGTAAATGGTTAAATTGATAAATGTTAAAGTTAAGGGTGATATATGAATTTTTTTTCAAAATACACAAGTAGTTATAAAATATTCATTGTTGTCGGGGAATATTCGTTTGGTCGTGGAATATTCTTTCTGTTGGGGAATATTCGTACGACGGCGCAGCCATTTGTGGGCCCCATAACAGAATAACTGTCGGATGAAGAAAACGACAAATTTGAGTTTTTACAAATAACGGCGTAGTTGTTACCGTTAACACTGTTGGAATACCCGGTGGTTAAAATACAGTAATACGTGTTATTGCACAGTAGCACATGGTATTGCACAGTATTTTTGAAATTATTGATTCTTACGTAAGAAGGCACTACTCAATAATTGTTACAGTAATTACTGTTCAATATTTTATTTTATTGATTCAATAATTGCTACGTTGAAATTTTATATTATTGTTGTTCAATAATTGTCACTGCACAGTATTTCCCATTATCAGATCAATAATTCATATTATTTGAATAATATTATTAGATAACATTATTGGCAATGTCTAGAAAGTTCTGTCTAAGGACAGGTTTGATCACCTAATTGCGCGCCAGTAAGGAGAAATTCTTATTGGAAAGCCCCTCTTTCTTGGGAATTGCCTGGTTGTCATAAATGTGATTTTGTAATATTATTTATGAATAATTAATTATTGATTCATATGATAAGGAAATATTTATTTTATGTGAATATAAATGAGGGATATATTTTTGTGGTTAAAAATGAAGGAGTTAATGTTGAGGTTTTTATCAGTATTTTTGTCGGAATTGAGGTATTAAAAATTAGGGTTTTTGAGATATTTTGCGGGGGTTATACTTTTTAATCCGACCGTTGGATCGTGGTAATTTTTGGATATGTTATACATATATAAGTTGAGTATATGTCCTCAAATTTTGAACCGTTAAAAATGAACGTATGTTTTATTTTGAATTTTGAGATATGACTGGTTCAGAAATTGTTGAAGTTTCGAAATTTATCATTTTGGTGGAAAATTCTAGAATTGGTGGGCCCCACTCTTTGTTGGTGAAAAAATGTGCTGAGATTTTTATTTAAATATTGTGGGTGGGAATAGTAGCAGGTAAAGCCATTAGGTTGCAGGTTAAGTCTGCTTCGGCGTGCTAATATTTTCCTATAAATAGAGGGCTAAGTTAGAATTGAAAATCACACCAGAAACATAAGTTTTCTCTCTTTTTCTCTCTATATTATGAAGCATATTTTGTGAGTATTTAGATACTTTGAGAGTTGCTATTCAGTGCAAGTTTCCTTCGGCTTTACATTCCAGTCAGAAATACTGCACTTTTGAGGTAAGGGATAGTAAGGGATTTTAAGGGTTGTTATGTTTTTCAGTTTCGTAATTTTTCTGACCTTCAAAAATTTTGGAAAAATTTGAAATGATATTTTGATGAGTTTTCTTGATTGTGTCCAAAAATGGTGATTTTTGGATGTATAGATTAAGAATTATGAATTTTATAAGAAAAGACTATTTTAAAAGTAACCGCTTATAACTTCTTGTGGTTAACTCCAAAATTGATGAAATTTTTATTGGGAGTACATCTATATAATATTAGTGTACTCTGTGAATTTTGGAATTTTTGGATAGAAGTACAATTTATGATAAATGTCTAAATATTTGGCGGTTTTGGCCATATGAAAAATAGTAAATGATTTTCAAAAATTATGAGAAAAATATATGTTCAATATGGGACTATATTCTGCTAAATCCCAGAAAAGAAATATTTTTGGAACTGATTTGGTATTTTTCATTAAAATAGACTAGTTATGAGTAAATGAATTAAATATGTTATGTGAAGTAAGAAAATTGGAAAATATGATTTTATGGCTTGAGAATCATATATGAGTTATATGCAGATTTTTTATGAGGGTTTTGGTTATTGGTGATGAAATCTTAAGAGTTGACATTTTATGATGATTAAATGCATTAATTTGTAAAGTGTAAACAATTTAAATAAATTATTTATAAGTTTAAAGAAATGTTATTCTTTCAATATCATTATACCGAAATATTGGTATGAATTTTATTGTAAAATTTCTGCCTTTTTGAGTCGGGGTTACTATTCACGAGTTACTATTCATGACAAAATTGATTTCTTTTTCTAACCAAATTATAGTTGATTTATGAATATTGCTCTTGAAAGTAAATCCATGTTTTGATCATATTGTTTTTACTATTATATATAACATTTTTATAACCCTGATGTTAAAATTCTCTTTCACTTGAGTGTAAAGATGGGTAAATTATTGGTATGATCGTGACTGAGGAATATCTTTGGCCTGTAGTGCAAAGATGAATTGCCAACTGGTATGATCATGACCATTGAATTTATAATTGAATATCTTTAGCTTAAGTGTAAAGATGAACTGATTAACATGGTTATTGTTTATATAAATTTTGAAATGATTATATATTTCTTTGAGATATGAATATATTTGGCTTGTAGTGCAAATATGAACTGTTGAGGAATATCTTTGGCATGTATTGCAAAGATGAATTATTGATGAATATCTTTGGCCCATAGTGCAAATATGACCTGTTATTGAATATCTTTGGCCAGTAGTGAAAAGATAAACTGTTGACGAATATCGTTGGCCCGTAGTGCAAAGATGAATTTATTAGTATGATTATGAACAGGAACTGTGATTTGGTATAACCGTGATCTTTGATGTTTCAGGTAAAGACATGTGATGAAAATTATCTTCGTCCTAGATGCGAAGAGGAATTTAGAATCACAATTATGATTATGAGTTATTTATATGATTGTGGACTAGAACTGTTGATTGATGTTACAGGGATAAAACATTGTTGATGGATTTTTAACATGGAGAAGATAATATACTTTATGGTCTATTTGACTCTTCTAATGGATTGCTCGTTCCGCCGCAACTATGGTTAAAATTTTTTATCATCTACCATATGTTCTAAATCTCTGATTTATTACTGATGAAGACTATTGATAATTTATTTATCTTTAGTCATGATATTCTTTACTGGGCTAGTTGTGCTCACCCTTCTGTTTCACAATTCATTTAAGGTAATAAGAGTGTAGCTGGGTCGAGCGGGGGTAACAGGGGAATAGAACGGTGGTCATCATTTAGTAGTTATATTTGGTGAATCATCTAGGGTGAAGCGAACCCAACGTTGGAAGGGTGTTTTGTCACTATCATACAAGATGTCTAATGACATACAACCTCATGTCATCATAAGACAGGGTTTTGCTCATCCACTTGCTGAGTATCTTTTCGAGTACTACCTATATAATCTTCGTGTTTGTTTGAAGTATAATTCTCAATTAGAGACAGTGGAGATAATGATAAGTCAAGAGAAGACTCACCATTGGGAAGAATATGATAGTAAACTTCTCGTTTTTCATTGGGGTATATTGGGTCAACCAAGGATAATTCTGTGGCCATATGATATCTATCACAACCTAGAAGCATGGCCTCTCATTTACAAAGGTTTTCTTGAGCACTTCCCAAAGATTCTTATTTCTAAAATAGTTTTTGACTATACCTTTATGTAAGGTGTCATTGTGAGGTGTTGTCCACAGTTGGGACATGAGTCACATTTGGTATATATTTGTATCCAAACTCACAGCATATGTGTTGTTGTATTTTGCACGACAATTATTGTAATAAAGTTGTAGTTGTTTTCTATACCATGTATTTGGCGACTCAGAATAGGTTGGATGGAATGGACCTGTTTTGGGGTCGTCACATTATTACATGTTTATTATACTAACACATCATTAGACCAAAGTATGTTGCTATCCCAGAATTGCAGCAGCAGAAGCAGAAGTCTCTGCCTCAGATCAGTGTATGGCGCTACTGCGCCGTACACAGACTTGGAACTGGCACAGCTGTGAGCTGTGCTGGCGCAGCTGCGTAGTTTTTTAGCCTTGGCACCAGCGCAGCTGCGTTGGTGCACAGACAGAAACATAAACAACATGAACAGTTGCTGTTTTTAGCCCAACTAACACGAATTTCACCCACAAAACAGTTAAATTAACATATACAATTGACATAGAACTATTACAAACATGTTTCCTCACATATTCATCAATATAGAACAATTTAACAACAACTAAAACTATTTTACTTTCTCAAATTTCATATTTTCATACATAAACACCATTTTTGAGTTCCTTAGACAAAATTCATCACTGTGATTTCAATTCTACGCCGAATCACTTCGTTCAAATTACATTCTCTTCATTTCTTAATGGACTAGCATAAACAAGACTCAATTTACCGATTAACATACAAATTTGCCACTATAATTGGTACTTCCATAAGCCAAAAGCAAAATATATACATTGTCATTATTTTTCTACTTTTAACTATAATTAGCATAGCAAATTCTTGTTTAAACATAAACTCAAGCATTACAATTACATACAAATGCGATAATACAATCATATACCAACAATTCGAAAAGTATGGAATTTACAGAGTTTGAAATTTCTTTGTCGTAACTCATCTATGCACACACACACACATGCACACACACACAAACACACACACACACATATATATATGGATATTATGGAAAATTACCTTCAATTAGCTTACACAACCTTGCTACACACAAGATTCTGCTTTGGAAAACTCAAGAATTCTCTCTAAATTTTCTCTCAACTTCTCAAGCTTATCTAAACTTCTCAGTATAGCCATTATAGACTACCTAATGCGTAAAAACGAAACTGATACTAATAATAATACGCATACTTATTGTCGTTTCAGTTACAAAATAAACGTATATATTATATATATATTATATTTATTATTTTAATTTATTTTATTTATATTATTTAAAATTTCAAAATTAAAAATCCAAAAGCCATAAGGCTTTGTTAGGAAAAACTCTTTAAAATTAAAGACTTAATATATATTTAAGCCCTTTTTGGCAAAACTAATTTAAACTCCTTTAATTTATTTTAATAAACAATTTAGTTTATAATTTATAATCACATATTATTTGTTTGGATTTCCATATCTAACATTAATCAAATAAATTAATTACACATACTATATTTAAATAAATATTCCACTAAACAAATATCACAAAATTATATTATCATTATAATTTTATTTAATAATTTAACATATCATCTTAAATTATTAAATCAAAACAACAATATAACATCTCATGTTATCTTACAACTCTCTAACTATAAATTAAATTAATTTAGAATATTATCTAACAAATTTAATTCATAAATATTTACTAACAACAATCACATATTTATTTAATTTAATAAATATTTTAAATTACAAAACAATAACTTCATCAATAAAATATTTATTTAATTTAATAAATATTTTAAATTACAAATAAAATCTTAGATTGTTACATCATTCCCTCCTTACAAGGATTCTGTCCCCAGAATTACAACTCAAACAATTCGTTCGTCATATATTATATTCGAAGACGCTTGAAGGCAAGTTTTCTTAACGCTGGTCCAACCTCCGTGTTAGTCAAGTTTTCGGTGATTCATGTCCTGAAATGCATGAATTGTTTTAAAGAAAGGGTCGATTCCAGTTTTAACTCGGCTAGACTAATCTCGAAGAGTTGATTGGTTTGTTTACAAGTCTTTCGATATAGAACTGTTAACGCTATCCTATGCCAAGTATTTGGTACAGATTCAAAAGTAAGTTTGTCTATGCACAAACAAATGTATTTACATCGATTATTCGATGGGCACGCGAGGTTGCCAAAACTTAAACGTAAATACATTTAACGGATGAATGTTGATCAACATAGAGTACTATAGGCTGATCACCTAGAAGTGCTCGTAAGTAATGTCGGATGTACGGCCTTAGTACCGGGATGTCCTTTTCATGTATGAAAATGAAAAGAGTATGTTCATGGTCTTTTGACTGGTTCAAAATTCCTTAGCTATTATATATACTTTGGAATCGTTGTTATGAAATGAGAAGTGCTAGTCAAAGTTTCATAGTGCTTCATAGCTATTTGTTCAGTTATGGAAGATAATCATATAATTATCGATGTGGAATTTATATTATTCTTTGTTAGACTTGCTGAGCTAGTTGTGCTCACTTCTTGCTTGAATTATATGATTGCAGCTAAGGCCGAATGAACTAAGAGTTCTAAGAGAGATAAAGGCAAAGCTAAGATGAATAGTTAATTATCCTGTAATAGACTAGAGTATTTGTATGTAATACACTTATGAATAATGAAGATTGTATTCGGTTTCTGAACCTGGGAAAGGAGTTATTACTATTGTAATAAGAATATAGTAAATGCAATCATTTTGTTGTTATTTCAATGGAATGATTGTATAAATTATAGTATCGTGTAGCACCATCTGTCGGTTTGGAAGGTACCCAGATTTGGGGGCGTCACAGGTTGGTATCAAAGCATTAGGTTACAAAATTTAAGGTGGAAAGAATCTTAAGCTAATAACCTCGTTAGGAAAGGAAAAGTCTGAAGGAAGTAAACTTGAGTTCAATGAATCAGTAAGGAATTGAGGAAACTCTGTATCGAAAGATTTAAAAGATGGAAATTAACCTTAAATAAATTAAATGTGATTTGTGCTTATATTATTGTGTATTATGTACTAATCAACTTATTATGTGTTATTGTAGATGTCGATCTATAGCTTGATGTATAAAGATATACACGTGGCGAGCAAAGAGTCCGTGAACAGAGTAGAACATGTACCTATGCCTGTAGCGGAGATACCATTAGTGATTCTAGAAGAATCAGAGCTAGAGGAGTATTTTTTGGAGGAGGACTATTCCAAGGAGACTATGGGATTGGCATCATATCTTAATATGATGATAGATATGGAGGATGATATGGAGGTAACATCAGGTAATACGGTGATGCCTGCACTAGAGCTAACACCTATAGATACGATGAGGGCAATGCATCTCTCGGTGCTTGACCGTAATGTCCAACTGCATAATATGGTGCAGAATCAGAAAGGAGGAGATTAGTGATCTCTATGAGGCCAAGGAGTCTGCAGAATCAGACTTTGAGTTAGAGCATGATGAGAAGGTGCTCATGACAGATAAGGCTAGGGATTATAAGAACGAGGTCGTAGAACTTCATAAAAAACTGGTTGAGAAAGACCAGAAGATAACACGAATGTCATACATCAATGACAGTGTGCACGAGGATTTCAAGCTGAAAGTAGCTTGTTATTCCATTGAGTCGGGACAAACTCGACATACTATAAGTCGGGATATCGTGTCGATTCTAGTAAATGAGAAGCATGAGAATGTTGTTATGCAGTATTAAGAGTTAGAACGATAAATACTTTTGTGTAGTGACGTAAAACCCTCTTTTTTATAGTTAAAGGGTAGTCTTTTTGTAAATCCCAATTTTTGTGAAAGTCAATCGTGGGATAGAAATGTAATAGCTTTTAGCTATGGAAAGCAAATTATAAATAGTTTTGAACTATGAAGAAGCATATTAATATAATGAAGTTTTTACTAAACGTGCTTTGTTATGTATGAGTTATTGTTCGGTTGTTCAGCGAATAATAACTAAGTAAGCAAATAAGTAATAATGAAACTTTATTTATTTAATCACAAAATGCCGCCTAGAAGAAGACAACGTAATCAGGAGGCAGAATCACATAACGATAATCAGGGGGGGTCCGAATAACCCTATGTAAGAGTTCGTTAATTTATTAACGGCTGAATTTAACCAAACCGTGGGTAGAGCACCCGCGGAACCTAGGGTAGCCAGAACGTCTACCTTCAAGGAATTCAAAAGCGTAGGTCCGCCTGAGTTCAAAGGAACGATGGACCCAATAGAGGCCCAAACATGGGGAAAAGGTGTTTGTTATTATAAACGTAGCTGAGGCGCAAAAGACTTCTTTTGCGACTTACATAATGATGGGGGAAGCCAACTACTGGTGGGAGGCTCACCAGGGTGGGGCTAGAACTGATGCAGTTACATGGGAACAGTTCAAGAAGGTATTCTTCGAGAAGGTCTTTCCTACTAGGATGCATGGTAGAATGGAGATTAAGTTCCTAGAACTTAATCAGGGGGACACGAAGGTTCCCCAATATTCAGCCAAATTAAATGAATTGGCAAGGTTTGCTCCACACCAAGTGGACACGGAAGAGAGGAAGGCTCGTAGGTTTGAGTAGGGCCTGAAACCCTGGTTCTATAGTCGGATGTCGGTATTCTAGAGTGCTTCCTATGGGACCATTCTTAAAAAGGCAATTATAGTAAAGGGCGATAGTGAGGCGTTGACCTAATACGACAAAGAAAGAAATAATAAGAGTAAGGGAGAGGAAGGAACCTAGATAGAGGGTGCCAGTGGTAGTGGCAGTATGCCAAAAAGGAAGAGTTTTAACTCCGGGAATACTAGGGTGAAACAAGGGGATCATAAACGTAGGATGGAGGCATGCAAGATATGCGGAATGACTCATCTGGGAGTCTGTCTGAAGGAGAAATTAGTTTGTTATAACTATGGGCAGGAGGGGCATATAACACCCAACTGTCCTAATTCAAAGAAAAATTAGGGTTGTTTTGTTTGTGGGTCGATGGACCACATGGCAAGAAATTACCTGAAGAAGGGGTCAGAGAGTAATAAGGGTTCTGGTAGTGGTAAGTTAGCCATTACTAGACCAACACCATCATTGGGTAGACCCTCAACCCAAACTTTTAATATGACTATCCAAGATGCGGTTGCATCAGCGGATGTAGTAGCAGGTATCATTCCAGTCAATGAAATAAATGCTTACATGTTATTTGACTTGGGTGCTACTTATTCTTTTATAGGATGTGGATTTGCTAAGCAACTAGGATTAAACCCTGAAAAGCTAGAAATACCTTTAGACGTTAAGGTAGCAAACGAAGAGATAATTTCCATTGAACACATTCAAAAGAATTGTTTCATAGATATTATAGGTAACAAATTATCGGTAGATCTTTTACCGATAAGGTTGAGAGAATTCGATGTAATTCTCGATATGGATTGGTTAATTAACCATAGAGCGATAATAGATTGTCATAAAAAGAATGTAAACCTAAGGCTTTCTAAGAAACCTAAGGTGGTGTTTTATGGTAATAAATCACTGGGACGCTCTTGTTGTCTAACCATGACACAAGCTAGGAAGATATTGAAAAAGGGGTGTAAGGGTTACCTATGCCAAGTGGTGGATACCCTAAGAGTGGGAGCATCATTGGAATAGATACCGGTGGTTTAAGAGTTCGCGAATGTATTTTCGGAGGAGTTACCTAGTATTCCGCCGGATAGGGAGGTCGAATTTGTGATTGATTTGTTGCCGGGTACGACACCAGTTTCAAAGGCACCATATAGGATGGCGTCAGTAGAGATGAAGGAGTTAATGGTTCAATTACAGGAACTATTAGATAGGAAGTACATTCAACCGAGTGTGTCTCCGTGGGGAGCGCCGATATTGTTTGTAAAGAAGAAGGATGGGTCGTTACGACTTTGTATCGACTATCGAGAGTTGAACAAGTTAACGATTAAGAATAAATACTCGTTGCCCAGGATTGATGATCTATTTGATCAGTTGAAAGGGGCAAAGTATTTTTCTAAGATAGATTTGTGTACGGGGTATCATCAATTGAATGTAAGGAAGGAGGATGTACCTAAGACGGCGTTCAGAACTTCTTATGGACATTACAAGTTTCTGGTTATATCGTTTGGGTTTATGAATGCGCCAGCCGCATTCATGGATATGATGAACAGAGTGTTCAAACAATATTTGGACACGTTTGTTGTAGTGTTCATTGAAGATATTCTAGTCTATTCTAAGACGCCAGAAGATCATGCTGAACATTTAAGAATAGTGTTGGAAACACTACACATGGAGAAGTTGTATGCGAAATTCACTAAGTGTGAATTTTTGCTTGAACGAGTGTAGTTTTTATGACATGTTATAGATAAAGATGGCATATCCGTAGATCCAGCGAAGGTGGAAGCAGTGAATGAGTGGGAGCAACTGAGAATGCCAACCGAGGTTAGGAGTTTTCTGGGGTTAGACTGATACTATAGAAGGTTCATTCAGGACTTTTCTAAAATAGCAACTCCATTGACGAATTTGATGAGGAAGTCGATAAAGTATGTGTGGACGGAGACGTGTGAGAATAGTTTTCAAGAACTAAAAATAAGGTTGAGTGAGGCACTTGTATTGTCTTTACCAGATGATACGGGGAATTTTGTAGTTTATAGCGATGCTTCGCATAGAGGACTTGATTGCGTGCTCATGCAGCATGGCAAGGTCATTGCATATGCGTCACGCCAGTTAAGGGATTATGAGAAGGTCTATCATACTCATGACCTAAAATTGGCAGTAGTAGTTTTTGCCTTAACAATATAAAGATATTATTTATACAGGGAGAAGTGTGAGATATACACGAACCATAAAAGTCTGAAATATATCTTCACACAGAAGAAGTTAAATATGAGGCAGAGGAGGTGGTTAGAGTTGATAAAAGATTACGATTGTGATATCTTATATCATCCAGGGAAGGCAAAAGTAGTAGCCGACACATTAAGTAGGAAGGGTAGGGAAAAGCTATCAATGTTAACGACTCAGAATGAGTTAATAACAGAGATGAAAAGAATGGAGTTAGAAGTTAAGTTACCAAGTGAAATGGTGGAGATGTTGTTTTTAATGGAGACTCGACCAACGATAGTGGAACGGGTTAAGGAAGTACAAATAAGTACTTAAGAATGCGAGCGAATGGAAAAGATAATGAAGGATGAAGTGAAGACTAAGTATAACCTTGACAAAGAAGGTTTACTTCGTTTTGAAGGAAGAATTTGGGTTCCAAATAATTCAAATTTAAAAGAAGAGATTATGTGTGAGACTCATAGTTCGAGGTACTCGATACATCCTGGTAGTACTAAGATGTATCAAGACCTTCGTCAGAACTTTTGGTGGTCGAACATGAAGAGGGAAATCGCAGAATACGTTAGTAAGTGCTTAACTTGTCAGAAAGTTAAGGCTGAACACCAACGACTGAGTGGGTTATAGCATTCACTAGAGATTCCAGAGTGGAAATGGGAGCATATCACCATAGACTTTGTGGTGGGACTTCCAACAACGAGAAAAGGATACGATGATATTTGGGTAACAGTGGATTGGTTAACCAAATTGGTTCATTTTCTTCCAATAGGAGTTAGGTATAACCAAGAGCAGTTATCTAAGCTTTATGTCAAATAAATCATTTCTAGACATGGGGTACCTGTTTCAATTGTGTACGATCGTGATCCACGATTCACGTCGAACTTTTGGAGGAGTTTGCAATAGCAAATGGGAACACCGTTAAGATTGAGCACGGCGTATCATCCACAGACGGATGGACAAAGTGAACGGATAATTCAAACGCTAGAAGATATGTTAAGATCTTGCGTTATGGATTTTAAGGACAGTTGGGACGAACATCTGCCTTTGTAATAACCCGATATTTTTTATATAAATAAATAAGAAATTTTACATATAAATTTTTTATTTATTTATTTTAAAGGTGGAAAAATGTGTCAGGTAATGCGTATGCATTTATGTGATTAAGAAAAATATATTTATTACATGAATAATTACAAATAAATTTTTAAGAATTATTAATCATTATAAAATATATTTTAATAGTAATTAATTTTATAGTATAAATGATTTTAGTATTTATTTTCCATGAAAATATGGTTAAATATTATATATGAAATGATTATTGGAATTATTATAGTTACTATTTTATTATATGAATTTTAGTTCAGATTATTTTAAGTTAATTATTTTACCTTAATTAATAATGTTATATATGCAGGATAAATCAGATATAGAATCCAAACCCTAATTTTGGGATTGAGAACAAGGAATAAGAATAATAATATTATATTAAATATAATATTATTTTTCAATACTATAAATATATATTGTAGGTGTGTTTTGATAATGGTTGGTCAATTATGGAATATAATGTCAAAACCCTATTTTGAAAGTCAAATATGAGTTCATGACTGTGTAGTAATGGGGTTATATGAGTTATGTTGTGTATTATTTAATTTAATGTTAATTAGACAAAACCCTAATTAATATTTGAAAATCCTAATTGTTAGAAACCCCAATTTCTAAATTAGTAACCCTAATATGCTAAACTGAAACCCTAATTATTAATTGTAAGCATTAATGCTACTTATGGGATCTTAAACTCTAAATGATCTGGTAATGTAATTAGAAAACTAATTATATTTAGTGAATTCTAAATTACATTTTTAAAGAGACTATTATTATTATTATTATTATTATTATTTTATTTTTATTTTTAAACCCTAATTGGAAATCCTATAATTTCATTGTGCCAAACCTTAGGGTTAAACCCTAAGGGTTTGCCAAGTTTACAAAAATGCCATTAAAATTGCTAGCCAAAGGACATTTTTGCCCTTATTGAATAATTGAAGATAACTTGTGTATCTAGCCAAAATAAGTAGTAGGTAACCAACCAAGATTGCACATGTGACTAAATTTGACACATATCAGCCAAATCTTGCCAGCCAAGTTCATTGTATCAATATACAAATAGATTAAGAGAGAGAAAGATGCACACTTTTTGCTCATTCATTCCCAAACACCCAACCCAACTCTCTCAAGCTCAAACCCACGAATTCTACTAGCATTTCAGTTCCTAAAACCAGCCCCACTAACATCCATAACCAAATCAGTAGCTAAGAATCAGAAATTGTTCATCAAGGTATAAAACTCAAACCTAGAATCTGATCATGCTTAATGTGTTAAATGTTATGATTGAGTGTTAAAACATGTTGTTTATAGTGTATTGATGATCTAGGTTGATAGATGTTAGATCCATAACATATATAGGCTCGGATTTGATGATTTTAAAAATCAAGAATTTTTTTTATGTTGACTGAAAACCATATGTCAGGTCTTGTAGATCTATGGCTGTTAATGATTTTTGAGTTTTTAATGTTTTAGCATGTAGTGTGCTATGAGATCTGTGATCTAGAACTTGTATCAGGACCAGATCATGCTTAGATTGTGTTTTCTGGGTAACCCAGAAAACGTATGATAATGTCGGTTGACATGGTTTGACCGGTATGAATCTAGCGCTTCGGTTGTTTTTATATGTAGTTTAAGTGATGGATCTCTTCATGTACATGTTGTCTACACATTGCAAGTCTTAAATCTCAAAACCATCACATGGATTCCAAGTTGTGGAAGCCCAAATATGCATAGTCGAATTGTTCTTCATTTCTAGGTAACCCAGAAAATGAAGAACAACTCTGACAGTCTTTTCATTTGCTTAGATATTTCTCACTTGTGATGTTTAGACTTCGAAACTATTTCAATCATGTACCCTGGTAGTTGTTCTTCAAGGCACGACGTATAGACCACCCATAACATGAACAAAATTCATTTTATAAGGCCATCAATACCGTTGACTGGCCATGACTTTATTTTCTAGGCAGCCCAGAAACGTGATGAACAGCTCTGACAGCTTGTTCTAGGCATTATATCTTACTCATGTGTTATGTTATGGTCCAAAACATGCTTGATAATTGTAGTATTACATTAGTACAACACGATCTGATTATTAGCTTGCACAGAAACATCATAGATTAAAAACTACACTTGGTCAAACATGGTCCCTCGAAACTGACTTTGATGTTCTGGGTTACTCAAGAACACCTAAGGCGACAGATTCTGTCGCTAAAGGCTATAGCGACAGACTTTTTAATTTTATTTATTTTATTTTCTAAAACTAATTTAAAAATAGAAATTAATTATTAAAAAAATCGAAATATAGTTTTAAAAATTATTTTAAGTTATACAAATTAACTTTTAATAATTTGACATATTTTTCATAAATATGAATATTTATTTGTATATTATTAATATTTAATTTATTTAATAAATACATTAAATAAAATAGTTAAAAATAATTTTATTATATTAAAAATCATTTTAAATGATAATAAGGTATTTAATAATATTTTAAGTTATAAAATATAACTTTTAATATAAGTTTCATTAATTATTTAAAATTAATGATTTTTGTTTTATTTAATAAATATATTAAATAAATAGTTTTAAAATGGTTTTTATTGATTTAAAAATTATTTAAAAAGGAAATAAATGAATAAAAATATTTTAAGTAATAATAAATGACTTTTAATATTTTGATAAATAATACATTAATACTTAAATATTAATGATAATTATTTAAAAATAATTTTAATTATTTTAAAAATCATTTAAGGGTAATAAAAATATTTTAAAAATATTTTGAGTTATTATAAATAACTTTAATATTTTGGGAATGGTTTCATTAATAATTGAATATTAATTAAATTTTAATGATAATATAATTATTTAATATTTAAATCATTTAATAATGATTCCAGTGTTTGAAAAATCATAATAAATTATAATGATTATTTAAAAATTATTATAAGGCTATGAAAAATAATACTACTGATATTTAAATTATCCAAACGAATATTGAGCTACAGAATAGAGTTTTAGACTCGATAATTACTTGATAAAGCCGTCGGTATACCGAAATATTTCAGAAATTGATCTAGACTTATATAATTTGACTAGATACGTGTTTGTTTATGAACCAATAACTACTAAACAGATATGACAATGTGATTAGGTTATGTGCTGACTGCAAAAAGCAGTACTATGTGTTATAGTATGTTATTCTAATCGAACGAATGATCTTATTAATGATAGGTTGTGATATAAAAGATAAAACTAAGTTGCGTACTAGTAAGCAGCAGTTTAGGCAAGTATCCTAACTTTGCATTTCTTTTATATAATGGACATGAGTAAGAAAGTTTCAAAATTATACTATTATTGTGCCAGATTATTAACTCTTTTATTATCGATTATGTATCCAATCTATTGTATTCATACAAGTTCTTAAATTATCTGATCATTGTTTATCAATACAATACTATTATACAATTCAAATATTTATTCTGTTCGTTAATTTCTAAATATGGTTATACGAGTGTCATCACTTGGATAATTATTGTATTTAATCACATGTTGATACATACTTATTGATTTCTAGTATGTATACGTTGACTTAAAAGTCGTCTAAGCTATTTGATCCGGCTAGACACAAACTTAAAATTATTATTGAACAAGATAGAACTTTATTATTATCCAATCAAGTTATTTTGGTTCGGATTCCCGACTAAGTATGAACATCCCGTACATGGGAAAATATTTGTGCACCAAAGGTGGATAAGATGAACGATAATCTCGTTCTTGCATGTTGTATTGATCAATACATGGCATAACGAGCTGATCACCCCTCGTGCCTGTAAGTTATGATGGTTTGCAGATGACGTTCTGTTAAACCTTATCGAAAATTAAAAATAATGTTCATAGTCTATCGACTGATCTCCAGTTATAGTAAGTACGCAGTTTTAAAAATTTGAGATAGAATTGATATGTTGTTATTATTAGTTCAGCTTACTTCACAACTGTTGATTCGTTGTAGAAGTGTCATTCAAAAAAACATTTAATCCTTTCAGCTAATATTTATTGTTGCTATTACTTGCTGGGTACCCAAATGCTTATTCTTGCTTAATTTAAATGTTTTCAGCCTATCGTGATCAACCTAAAGGATCATGCAGAAAAAAAGGAAAAGGAAAGTAAACAGAATAAGATTTATGGTATTTTGTGTAATAGTTAGACGTTATTAAGACAACGGTATCTATTAATTATCATGTAATGAATGTTTAAAGGTCTCGTACCTGGGATTTAGACTCTGATGTGTAAATTAAGTTTGGTATCTATATTATTGTTATTATTATTAGTATTATTCAGCTCATAAAAATGGTATCGTGAAGCACTGAGTTCAGGTTTCAAGTACCTGAATTTGGGGGCGTCACAGGTTGGTATCAGAGCTATAAGCATTAAATTGCGAAGAGCCCCGAGCCTCTCGCTGGTGACTTCCTTATATGGAATGCACTGAAGCCAGACTCTCCGTAGGGGGCGCCGAGACAGTCGGTGGCAAGCTGGTAGGTACCACTCTAAGGTGTTATGGTTGGAAGCACCATGAAAGACACAGGTTGGTATTAGAGCTTAGGGTTAGAAACCTTAGGCTATAACCTTAGAACAGAGGAAAACGTTAAAAATACAAATAACTCATATAGAGTTTAAAAGGAGATGAATTGGACAAATTCATCGTCAAACAAAATAAAAGATAACTTATATGAAACTATTATTTGCTGTGTGTATATATTATATACTAATCTAGATAATTAATGTATAGATGTCAGATGGAAAAGGCTTATTATATGCTTATAGCATGAAGAAGGATCAAATCCATACCCCCGAGCTAATATCGAGGCCAATATCTAAAATAGAGGATCACAATGAAAACAACTCGGATGAGGTGGTTATTTTGGAAAACGTAGTACCAGATTCGAAAATGGTTAAACTAACAGATGGTGATTCGGACACCGAAGTTAGAGCTGATCAAGCATCAACGAAAGTGCAGAATTTGAGGAACAAGGTTTCTTCTCTGGAAAAGTTGTGAGAAATAGAAAAGCTATTAAACAGTCAGTTACGAAAAACATTAATAGAAACAATGGAAGAATAAGATAAGCTTAAAACTCAAATTGATCAGATGGAAGCCAAAAGCAACATATCGTGTGCAGCTTCGATCAATAAGGGGAAAAGAAAGATGAAAGACCACGACTTAGAAAAATCCAATAAAAATCAGGGGAAAAAGATATGTTATATTTGCGGCTATGAGGGGCATACCTCTCCTCATTGTCCTGACTTTAAGCAAGGTGCATGTTTTATTTGTGGGTTGGAAGGTCACTGGGCGAAAGATTGTCTAGAATCAGGAGAAAGGTATAGCAAATAATTAGGATTAGTAGTTGATTATGTATATTTGATAATGTGCATGTGTAATGTAATATTCTCAACTTTTGTATAAGTCATAACAATAAATCTCAACTTTTGTTGTCGTAAAGGAATAGCAGTATTTGTTATGTTATGTAAAGTACTATGAATTAGCTGAATGAATATGAATCTATGCTTGATTTGTGAAATAAGTTTGATATATTAAACTTATACAATAAGTTTTAGAATGTAAGTTAAATTATGATTCTATTTAATCAGATAATGCAGCCAAGACGTCGAACTCGAAATCAAATGGCAGAAGAATCTGTCAACAATGCTGAAGGACAACAAGACCCAATGCAAAACTTTGTAAATATGGTAGCCCATGCTATGTAGTAGGGAATACCAACCGCAAGGAACCAACCAAAAAATCGCTTAGCAAATTTCAAAGACTTTAAAGCAGTCGGACCACCATAATTCAGGGTAACAGCTGACCCTATAGAAGCCCGGACTTGGGTAAAGGAGATAGAGAAGATGTTCATAATTGCTAGGGTAGATGAGGGGCAAAATACTGCTTTTGTCACCTATATGTTGAAAGGTGAGGCCAAAATACTTTTGGTGAAAAGTAAATCAAGCAAGGGCAGGAGAAGGTGTAGTCACACGGGCTATGTTTAAGACTTTATTTTTTGAAAACTATCTATTAGCTAGTATGCAGGCTAGGATAGAGGAATAATTTCTAGAGTTAAAAGGAGGAGAACATGATAGTTGCGGAATATGTCGCAAAGTTTAAAGAGTTGGCTAGGTTCGCTCTGCATTAAGTTGATACGGAGGCTAGGAAGGCGAGGAGGTTCGAGCTGGGATTAAAACCCTGGCTCTACAAAAAGGTGGTGGTATTATAGATCTCTACATTTACAGCACTCATGAAAAAAGCTATTATAGCTGAAGAGGGGAGTGAGGCCATGCGCCTCTATAACAAGGAGAAGAGGAACAAAGGCAAGGTCATAGGAGCTGTGAAGGTGGAAACTAATAGTGGGAATAGGGGTGAAAAGATAAAAAGAAACAATTTTGGGAATGTTCAGGTGAAACTGGAAGGTGTGAAGAAGCAGATGGTACAGTGTGGGAACTGTGGGAAGAATCACTCCGGTGAGTGTCTGAAGGGTAAGTTTGTTTGTTATAAGTGCGGGCAGGAGGGCCATATCTCTCCCAACTGCCCCAATCCTAGGATGAACATTAGGTGTTTTCTATGTGGGTCGACGGAACATAAGGTGAAGGACTGTCCGAAAAGGAGAATGGAGGCAGGAAGTATAAACACGGGGAAAGGTAGCGAGACTCTGGCAATCACGGGACCAACGTCTTCAAATAAGCCAACAAAATCATTTGCGAGTGTCTTCAACATGACGGTCCAGGATACCAGGGCAGCTGGTGATGGAACACCAGGTATTATTCGAATAACTTTTATTTTCGTATATATATGATTTTTCTATATATAGAAAATTATTTTATTAACAAAATAAAATAAAATTTTGAAGGAGGAATTTGAGTTATTTTAGAAATCAAATTTTCATAAAATCAGATAGACAAGCTTTATACTGAATAGTTAAAGATCTGTTCGATCAAATCTGATCGAAATCCACTTAAAATGATTGTGTATGCTATGTACCCTTATATGTATAAGTTTTAAAATGGTGATTCCGAGGACGAAATTTTTATATTGGAGGGTGAATGTAATAACCCGATATTTCACTAGTACAAAATCATAAAAAGGCAACACTTAAAAGATGATGTTTTTATAAAAAAATATTGTGGTATTTTTTTATAACATTTTTTAATAAAACGTTGTAGATACGTATGAAAAAATATTATGTATTTATAAGGATAATTTTTGATTTTAAATAGATAACGTTTTTAAAAAAAAAACGTTATGTACTTAAAAATATGGAGAAAAAAAAAAAGCAGAACTGAACATTTTAAATTAAAACCTTTCGTCTTTCGTTTCTTCATCTCATTCTTTCTGTCCCATTTTCTCTCTCTAGTAGTAGCGGCGATAACCTTCCTCCTCTCGCTCCTCTTTTCGGCAACCTCATCCCTTCGTGGCTTCCTCGCTAGCGACCTCCTCCTATTCCTCCTCCTTTATCTCTCTCTCTTGCTTTACTTAAGTAGTTGTGGTGTTAGGGTTTCAAATTAGTGTTTGATTTGTGCTTTACCACAGGTTCAGTCTTGCAGAGAGAGAGAGAAACTAAAAAACACAGCGACCAGTTCACAGACGCAGAGTTTGAGTTTCAATATTCGAGGTAAAATTCTCCGACTGATTTGGTATAGCTTTTTACTCGCTTATTTACTTATGTATTCTTTCAAACTTTGACAATTTCTGTTATCGATTGTCAGATATATGCATACCTTTTGATTTAGGGTTACTGAATTGATTTCTGAATGTTGATGTTCCGAATCAATTTCAAAATTGTTTTCTTTTTTCTTTTAGATTTTAGATTTTTTATTTATTTGTTTATTGTTTGATTGCCATTTGTATATCTGTCTAGAAAGATATAGATACGTATTAATATTCTCTTTTTAAAAAATGATTTTTTGTTTGCAGATTAAAGTAAAATCATGGCTGACGAAGAAAATCTCAATGAAGTGAAGGAAGAGGTGAAGGAAGATGCGGCAGCTGTTAGTCTTTTTTTTGTGATGGTTGATCCCATATGGGTGATAGTTGGTCCATATTGGTGAAAGGTTTCTTGAACTACTCTTTGATTTTCAAACTGCAATTTGAGTTGTTAGATATGAACTGAGTTAGTTTAGTTGTGTTGTATAAGCTGATATCTGGACTACTCATCCTGGCATAATTTTATGTCCTGTCAATCAAAATTGTATTTTTGAAACTGTGTTGGAATATTCTCAGTTTATTACAAACTCTAACTTGTGAGTACCCAGATTTATAATAGTTTTATGAACAAAATTACTTTTTGCCTAAATATTGAATACCATAGGCATTTGAGTTCTTCTAACAGAAAACGGCATGAATTCTTAATACCAAGGTGGGATCTGTTTGGATCATTTCTGTATGCCATTAATTTGTTTGTCAAGAAAAAAAATCAGAATAGGGCGCCTTTAATATCGAATGACTGATTATTTATTCATTCTTTAGCTTTAGACCATGAAAAAAAGTAGAGGAATTATTAATGTTACTATCTTTCCTGTTGGTGCAAGCCCTGAAGGAATTAAATCAAGGATAACACTACAAATTACGATATATTAATGCCATTTCTTTCTTATGCCAGGAAAGTCCACTCTTACCGATTCTCTTGTTGCTGCTGCTGGTATTATTGCCCAAGAAACTGTTGGTGATGTCCGAATAACTGATACACGTGCTGATGAAGCTGAGCATGGTATTACCATCAAGTCTACCAGAATCTCTCTTTATTATGAGATGTCAGATGAGTCTCTGAAGAGCTACAAAGGAGAGCTGAAAGGGAATGAGTACCTCGTCAATCCTGTTCTCTATTTATTTTACACCCATTTGCAGGTGCCAGAATCAATCATGTTCTCTCTTTATTTTACACAAGTTCAACAGTTTTTCTTTTTTGATAAGTAAGTTCAACTGTAATTAATTAGGACCAAATATACCCTGTTGAAGGTTGAGCATCCTGTTACAGAGATGATTGTTGGTCAAGATCTTGTAGAGTGGAAAATCCGTATTGCAAATACAGAACCTCTTCCCATGAGCCAATCTCAGGTGCCCTTATCAGGTTAATTTTCTTAGCTTTGTCTTCTTCTTGTTCTTATGTTTCTGCTTACTGCAATTGGACTCATTAAAAGCCAGGGTAGGCATTTTGTTCATCATTTGCAGTTGGCAAAAACAAGAACTATTTATTGAAGCATAGGATTCCTATTTATTATCATTCCAGTGTAATGCTGTAATTTTTATAATGTTCAGATGTACACAATTATTAACTAAAACACTATGGAAGTAAGTCATATAAAAACTATATTTTCTTTATCTTGACATTTTTACCCTTACTTTCTCTTCCAATAATATATATTCCTTAAAGGAAATGACTGAAAAGGTTCCTTGAGGATGTTCTTTCTCTGCTTCCTGCCTCCATTGCTTTTATTTTTCCATTCCCTTGTACCAAAATGCTTTATTAAGTTGTACTGTTCTAGATTGTAATTCCATCTCTTAAAGCTATATGTGTGAAGTTGTTATATGTTTAATTCAAATAGAGGACAATATTCTGAATCTTATAGTAATGTTTCCTGCAAGTGTGTTTTCTTAACATTACTTTCATTATTCATGTATCTTGTATTCTCTTTTTACTTCTTTCACAGGGGAGATTCAAACTATTGAATGGGCCATGCGTTTAAGAGTTTCTTTATACATTATTGAAGCATTAGATTATTGTGGTCCTGAAGGACGTCCACTGTACCATGACTTGAATGCATACAAGGTTCTATTTGATGAGGTGTTGTAATGAATATCTTTTTCCTAATGTTCAAAGATATATCTCTCTCTCTCTATTTATATATGTCTGTTTCTTAAAAATAATTTTTATTATCTCTAAAAGTGATAGTTGCACTGAGACAATATCATCTGGATGACCTATAGTTGATGGTTTTGGCAGAATGGTGATCCACGACTTTCATGTTTTGGGTTCATGAAAAATAGCAGGGATGTCAAAAGTTATAGCATAAACCTTGCTTACACACCTCCTAAGTATTTAAGAAATGGCATATGTATACACTTGGATTCAAATTAACACTACTTTTGACATGTTGTTAGTTTAAAAGGAGTTCCAGCATACTAGTATTCGAGTGCTCTCTTGCCAAGCCCTAAGCAGATTAGAGGTCTTCTGGAGCATCAAATTCCCAACAACTGTGGCTTCCACCGCGGCTTATGGTATTCATATATCATCTCAGGAGCAAAACTTACTGCCATTCATGGCTAGTGCTAGAGCAAAAGTTACTGGCATATTTTGGGAGAACCTAGGCTTTTTTGCATATGCTTAGGTAGTAGCTTAATTTTATGGATAGTTTGGTTTATTTTGTGGATTGAAAAGTGAATTTGAGATGTATATATGGATAGTTTGGTATATATTTTGTATATATGGCTTTTGAATGGTTGATACATTTTGGCTTTAAATTTAAATGAGAATTTAGATCTTTTAGCTATATATCATGACATTAGTATATTGCAGGTGCATTGATAATATAGGTGAACTAAAATATTTTTTTTTCTTTTTTTTTTATCTACAACATTTTAAAAATATTATATATTTGTATAAATAAATGACACTTTCTAAATAGATGACACATTATAAACGTTGTGTAAATGTGTCTGAACGTTGTCTGATATATTAAACTACAATATTTTTAGTCAGAAAATGTTGTGGAATCATACCTTCTACAACGTTTTTAAGCATCTAATAATTTATGGAAAACAAATCTACAACGTTTTTTTTCTTAAAAAATGTTGTATAATGTGTCTAACTACAACGTTTTAAAAACGTTGTGCAAGGGTGTCAAATAGATGACACCTTTAACCACAACGTTTTTCTGATTGAAACCACAACGTTTTTTTCGGGTTATCTATTTACTATTTTGTAGTAGTGTTTTCTATATAAATAAATAAGAAATTTTGCATATAAATTTATTTATTTATTTATTTTAAAGGTGTGAATATGTGACAGGTAATGCGTATGTATTTAAGTGATTAATAAAAATATATTTATTACATGAATAATTATAAATAAATTTTTAAGAATTATTAATAATTATAAAATATATTTGTATAGTAATTAGTTTTATAGTAGAGATGATTTTAGTATTTATTTTCCATAAAAATATGGTTAAATATTATATATGAAATGATTATTGGAATTATTATAGTTACTATTTTATTATATGAATTTTAGTTCAAATTATTTTAGGTTAATTATTTTAACATAATTAATAATGTTATATATGTAGCATAAATCAGATATGAAATCCAAACCCTAATTTTGGGATTGGGAACAAAGAATAAGAATAATAATATTATATTAAATATAATATTATTTTTTAATGCTATAAATATATACTATAGGTGTATTTTGATAATGGTTGATCAATTATGGAATATAATGTCAAAACTCTATTTTGAAACTCAATTATGAGTTCAAGACTGTGTAGTAATTGGGATATATGAGTTATGTTGTGTATTATTAGATTTTATGTTAGTTAGACAAAACTCTAATTAATTAATATTTGAAAACCCTAATTGTTAGAAACCCTAATTTCTAAATTAGTAACCCTAATTTGCTAAAATGAAACCCTAATGGTTAATTGTAAGCATTAATGCTAATTATGGGATCTTAAACTCTAAATGTTCTAGTAATGTAATTAGAAAACTAATTATATTTAGTGAATTCTAAATTACATTTTTAAAGAAACTAATATTTTTTTTATTATTATTTTATTTTTATTTTTAAACCCTAATTAGAAATTCTACAATTTCTTTGTGCCAAACCTTAGGGTTAAACCCTAAGAGTCAAATCCTAAGAGTTTGCCAAGTTTACAAAAATGCCATTAAAATTGCTAGCCAAAGGACATTTTTGCCCTTATTGCATAAATTAAGATAACTTGTGTATCTAGCCAAAATAAGTAGTAGGTAACCAACCAAGATTGAACATGTGACTAAATTTGACACATATTAGCCAAATCTTGCCAGCCAAGTTCATTTTATCAACATACAAAGAAATTAAGAGAGAGAAAAGTGCACACTTTTTGATCATTCATTCCCAAACACTCAACCCAACTCTCTTAAGCTCAAACCCCACGAATTCTACTAGCATTTCTGTCCCTAAAACCAGCCCCACTAACATCCATAACCAAATTAGTAGCTAAGAATCAGAAATTGTTCATCAAGGTATAAAACCCTACCCTAAAATCTAATCATGCTTGATGTGTTAAATGTTATGATTGAGTGTTAAAACATGTTGTTTATAGTGTATATTGATGATCCGGGTTGATAGATGTTAGATCCATAACATCTATAGGGTTGTATTTGATGATTTTAAAAATCTAGAATTTTTTTTATGTCGATTGACAACCATATGTAAGGTCTTGTAGATCTCTAGCTGTTAATGATTTTTATGTTTTTAATGTTTTAACATGTAGTGTGCTATGAGATCTGTGATCTAGAACTTGTATCAGGACCATATTATGCTTAGAATGTCAGATAATCCTGGTCAAACACCATTGACCGAGGTTGACCAAAGTGTTTCTGGGTAACCCAGAAACTCAAAATCAGTGCCTGACAAGATTTTGTCAAGCCATGATCTGTCAGTTGTTTGTTGTTTTGATTCTGTTCTTGTATGTTACATGATTTGCTGAATTAAGCTTTTAGATCGCCTAAACATGAAATAGGTTGATCATAGTGGATGGTTAAACCAAGCCGGACGAACATAAAATGCGTTTTCTGGGTAACCCAGAAAACATATGATCATGTCGTCTGACATGTTTTGACCGGTATGGATCTAGCGCTTCGGTTGTTTTTATATGTACTTTAGGTGATGGATCTCTTCATTTACATCTTGTTTACACACTGCAAGTCTTAAAATATCAAAACCATCACATGGATTGCAAGTTGTGGAAGCCCAAATATTCATAGTCAAATTGTTCTTTATTTCTAGGTAACCCAGAAAATGAAGAACAGCTCTGACAGTCTTTTCATGTACTTAGATCTTTCTCACTTGTGATGTTTAGACTTCGAAATTGTTTCAATCATGCACCCTGGTAATTTGATAATATTTTAGTTATGGCAAAAATGAAGTTTTCGCTTGTGGACTTAAAACCTAAGGGTTAGAGAAAGTGATTTTCGAAAGGGAAATGTAATGCGTATAATCATTTAGGTTATTATACGTATGAGATACGAGTATTATACTAGTTGAATGCGAGAATGGTAAGAAGAATAGTACGACGTATAATATTTATATCGTATGAGTACTAGACGAAGAGAATACGGAAGTTATACGCGTAGAATACGAGAAGTTTTAATAGATTATGAGTTAAGGATTTTGTGTAAACCAATTGGACTTGGACTAATAGCAAGACCAATGAATTAAGTGAGCAAGCCCAAGTCAAAGCCCAATATTAATGTAAGTCAAGCCCAATACAAGAAACCGAATCGCGAATCGAACCGGTAGGCCACGAGATGGGTAAAACCCATGGGGCAACCCATGGGATGATCCATGAAGGGGTGGGCCGGCCACTTGATGGCCAAGTAAAGTGCAACACTTGATCACCAAGTACTTTACTTGGTGATAAAGTGATGAATAGTAAGGAGGTGGGGTTTGGACTATTTTGGCCCCGTGTTGAAATCCTATAAATTCAAAGCTTAAGGTTGGACTTTTAGTGATTTACAAACATTGTCCAATACATATTGAGAGAGAGAAAAGCTAGAAACACCTAATCAATCTACCTTCAAGCAAACCATAAGATGTATTCTAAGAACGCGAAGAACGACAAAGGTAAATTCTCATAAACCGTAGTCTTCATCTTTTTCGATTTCTTTGTAACGCCCGAGAAAATTGAATTTTTATAAGAATTAAAATTTTATTTAATTATAAGGATTAAATGAATTTAATTGATTATTTATTAGAGCAAGCTAATTGAAGGTCGTTCTATGACCTAAACATATCAGAACGTCATAGTATTTTGGCTACGTGGTAGAATTAAAGTGTTTGAATTTCCAAGACGAAAATAAAAGCTTTCTGAGAAATTTTCTGAAAAACACTATTCACGTATTTCTACTCGGGAATTATTTTTGAACTTCTGAGAAATACGTAATGATAGAATATCGAGGTGAGATGGAATATCCAATAATATTTCAGTTATAAAAAATGCAGTTTTTCGCCTGCGAACTTAATTTGGGAATGTTAGGTTTATTAAGCGTTAAGGATAAGAAGTTGTGTTTGTATGATGCGTATGCATTGTACGAGGTAATGAATGTAAGTATAATACGATGTATTATACTACTAAGAATGGAGAATGAAATAACGTATATTACGAATTAATATACGAGCTAGCATACGAGAATTATACGTGAGGTATGTAGGTTTAGTTGTCTAATTAAATGTAATGGACTTGTAGGATTATTAGCCTAATGATAGAAGTCCAATGGGAAGTGATATGCAAGCCCAAGTGTTTGTTATTCATGAGTCCAATCTATTTGTAGTATAAGCCCAATAAAAAATTAGCTAGATTAATTAACAAAGCCCAATGAATTAGCCATGATCCATGGAGCAATCCAAGTGTAAAGTGGGTAGACTTGATGGGCAAGCAAAGGATAGAAGTTGTGAGGAACAAGTTAACTTAATGGCTAAGACATTAATGTGATGGCCAAGTAAAAGTTATGGAGAGCAAGTAATGAATAGTAAGGAGGTGGAGTGGCCTAAAAGACTAAATTACCCTAACCTTGGAAATCCTATAAATAGGAAGCTTGCTAGTTCATTTGTTCCTTGTTCAAAACTTTAACAAGTTAAGTGCTTATTTGCTTGAGAGAATAAGTTAGAAAAGCAATAAAGCTAGTCTTTCATATTTCAAGAAGCAAGAAGAAGATCAAAGCTTAATCAAGTAATCATCAAAGGGTAAGCAACCTTGAACCATGAATCCCTTTCTCTTCATTTGTGAGAGAAGTGGGTAGTGATAGAACATGTATGTTAAGGCATGATATGAATGATTAATAAAGGGACTTAAGACGTAATAAGTCATTTATACTTATATAAGTTATGAACTAAGAAGAACTTGTAACATGATTACACAAATGAAGTTAGTATGTTAATAAGAAGCAAGAATAATGGTTAGAAATCATCAACCATAATGAAACATATGAAAAGAAGACATAAGTTATGAGAAATGGAAATATAAGTATTTTTATACTTTAATAAAGTTATAAACTCATCAAGAATAAGTAATAACTTATCATGTTTATAAGTTAATGAAGTATGTATGTTAATATGTTAGTATAAGGGAGTAAATCTAATTGAAATGGTTTAAAAATCCCAAGTAAACGAAGTTTCGCCGGAATTAACACGATTAGACGACAATCGTCGAATTCGTGAAATTCTCGGAATGGAAGTCAAATTTTGGTATTGAGCTTCGAAACATTAGTTTTCAATGGAGACAAGTCTTATTTGCCATTATAGAGTTACGGACTCGAGAATGACCGAATTCCGACTTAGAACGAAGAAACGAGCGTTGAACGTTCACGAACGTTTATCGTTTTCGTTAAAAATGGACTAATAGGTGAATTTTTAGCAAAAAAAGTTGAATAGATAAATTTCTTCCATGACCACGTAGAGTACGTGATTTGTGAACCATAGGCTCTTTAACGAACCAATTCGGACTTATAACGAAGAAGTTACGAGGCTGGGAATCTCACCAAAAGAAAAATCTATCAAATTTACCTCTGGCACAGAGTCCACGCTGCGGCGCGACTCCAAGCCTAAATGACCAGCACCGCAGCGCCAAAGTGAGCCTCAGCCTCTATAAACTCGCGCCGCAGCGCGAAAAGTAACAAAGGGACTCGCGCCGCAGCGCCGAATCCGGTCTCTAATCCCTAACGGGCGACGCCGCAGCGCGGCATAACAAAAGAACACTGGCGCCGAAGCGCCAGCCTTAAAAGCTAGACAGAAAAGAATGGGTTCAAGTAGAAGATGAAGGGAAATTGTTTAGTAACGAACTAAGGGACTTAACGAAACATTATTAGGTCATAATTAAACCTCAAGTGTGATCACTTAGAGTTAAAGAAAGTTAATCGAATGTAAACACGAACGGTGTACAATAAGTGTACATAACCAATGCCGATTAAGTGTCAATTAATAACACAAGGACGTTAGTAAGCCGTGAGGAAGGATAATTAACTCGAAACGAGTTGTAATAATGTAATAATTTCAATTAAATTATAGAAAGGAACGAAGTTGGTAAGAATGATATAAAGAATGACGGAAAGCCGAAACCAATAAATAACAAATCTAATACGAGATTAAATTGAGAAGAAGGGTAAGATTCTTTAGAAATCAAGTATGTTCATTCATGACCTAATGTGGTATGTTATGTGGTTATGTGTTGTAGAGACCGTAAAGACTCAAAGGAAAAGTAATTATTCTGTAGCAGACGCTGAAGGCAAGTTTTTTCTAAATGCTTGTCTAACCTTCATGTTAGCCAGGTTTTCAAATGATTCACGTTATGAGATGCATGTATGATTTTAAAGAAAGGGTCGAAGCCAAGTTTAACTCGGCTAGACTAATCATGATAGAGTGAGTGATTTATTTACAAGTCTTTCAATATAGAATTGTTAACGCTATCCTACGCCAATTATTTGGTACGGATTCAAGGTAAGCCTGAACATGAATAAACAAATGTATTTTCATCGAGTATTCGATGGGCACGTGAGGTTGCCACAACTTAAACGTACACACATTTAATGGATGTAGTGTTGATCAACATAGAGTACTATAGGCTGATCACCTAGAAGTGCTCGTAAGATATGTTGGACTTACGGACTTAGTGTCGGGTTGTCCTTTTCAAAAAAATTATGAAACACTCATGGTCTTGGACCAGAATTGATGTTTTACTGAATATTGTTATTGTAAAATGTTTTGAAGGAAAAGGAATGCTATTTTAAGTTAATGATAGTACTTTGTAACTAATATCCAGTTACTGAAGATATACGATTCCCATGTTTCAAGCATGCTTTTAAAATGAAATTGTTGTACTTGTTGTGCTTGTTATGCTCACTCTTGCTTAAACCTATTAATGCAGCTTAGACCGAATGGACCTCATGATTCGTCAAGGATAAAGTGAAGTCTAATGCGAACTTGTAGATTACCTATGTAATAGTATAGGTTTGTAATGATAATATTTGATATTATGACAAGAACAAATGTAATGGTTATAAAGAACCTGAAAAATGGTAGAACTATTTTGGAATATATATAAAACATATTCGTTCTTTTGAGGCATTTCTATTGAATGTTTGTGTGAACTGCAGCACCGTGGAGCACCATATGTCGGGTTGGAAGAGACCCGAATTTGGGGGCGTCACATTCTTTCTCATAGAGAATCGTAGATTGGTGGAGCATGTTTAGTGAGGAGGAATAAGGATGTCTATTAATGATCAAATCATTGATAAGTCATGACCAAATAGAAATCGTAAATGTTTACGTAAGTAAAATCGTAGGTAAAATCAAAGCATTAGGTTATAAAACTTAAGGGAGAAGAGCCTTATGCTAATAACCTCGTTAAGGAATAGAAGTCCGAAGGAAGTAAAACTCGAGCTTTACTTAAGTCAAATGAGTCAATAAGGTATTGAGGAAACTCAGTACCGAAAAATTTAAAAGATGGAAAGTAACCCTAAATAAATTAAATGTGATTGGTGCTTATACTATTGTGTGTTATGTACTAATCAACATGTTATGTGTTATTGTAGGATGTCGATCAATAGCCTGATGTATAGAGATATACACGTGGTGAACGACGAGTTGGTGAACAGAGTAGAGCCTGTACCCATGCCAGTGGCAGAGGTACCATTAGTGATTCTAGAGGAGTCAAAACCAGAGGAGTACTTTTCTAAGGAGAACTACTCCGAGGGAGAGATGGATATATCATTATATCTTTATATGATGAACGATGTGGAGGAGAGGATGGAGGTAACGCCGGTTGGTACGGTGGTACCTACACCAGAGTCATCACTTCCAGATGCAATGAGATCATTGTATCTGGCAGAGCTTGACAAGAATGTGCAACTGAGTACAGTGGTGCAAAATTAGAATGAAGAGATTAGTGCTCTTTATGTAGCGAAGGAGTCTGCAGAAGCATATTTTGAGTCAGAGCATGATGAGAAGGTGCTCGTGATAAATAAGGCTAGGGATTTTAAGAAGGAGGTCGATGAGCTTCGTAAAGAACTAGGGGAGAAGGATCGGAAGATAGCACGAATATCTTACATCCATAAGAGTGCTCATAATGATTTCAAGCTGAAAGTCGCTTGTTATCCCATGGAGTCAGGATAAACTCGACATACGATTAGTCGGGATATTGTAGAGAAGATAGCGGATGAGAAACACGAAGATGCTGTTATGCATTATTAGAAGTCTAAAGTTATAAATATGTGTGTAGTGACGTAAAACCCTCTTTTGTATAAAAAGGGTAGTCTTTTTTTCGTAAATCCCAACTTTTGTGAAATTCAATTGCGGGATAGAAAATGTAATAGCTTTTGGCTATGAACGCAAATTATAAATAGTTTCAAACTATGAAGAAACATATGAATATAATGAAGTTTCCATTTAATATGATTTGTTATGGTATGAGTTGGTATGTGGCAAATAATGACGAAGTAAGTAAATAGATAATGATGAAATTTTATTTATTTAAATTAGAAAATGCCGCCACAGAAAAGACAAGGTAATCAGGAAGCGGAATCACATAATGATAGTCAAGGGGGTCAGAACAACCCTATGCAAGAGTTCGTTAATTTATTAACGGCTGCATTTAACCAAATTGGGGGTAAAGTACCCGTGGAAACCTAGAGTAGTCAGAACGACTACCTTTAAAGAGTTTAAAAGCGTTGGTCCGCCGGAGTTCCAAGGAACAATAGACCCAATAGAGGACCATACAGGGGTAAAAGTAAATAGAGAAGGCGTTTGTTATTTCAAGCATAGGTGGGGCGTAAAAGACTTCTTTTGCGACTAACATGATGAGAGGGGAAGCCAACTTTTAGTGGGAGGCTCACCAGGGTGGGGCTAGACCAGATGCGGTATCATGGGAACAATTCAAGAAGGTTTTCCTCGAGAATTATTTTCCTACATGTATGTGAGAGAGGAAGGAGATTAAGGTCTTAGAACCTAAACTAGGGGACATGACGGTTCCCAGTACACGACCAAATTCAATGAATTGGCAAGGTTTGTTTCACACTAAGTGGACACTGATGAGATGAAGGCTCATAAGTTTGAGCAGGGCCTGAAACCCTAGCTCTATAGTAGGATTTCGGTGTTCTAGAGTGTTTCCTATGGGACCATTCTGGAGAAGGCAATTATAGCAGAGGGTGGTAGTGAGGCTTTGACTCGATACCACAAAGAGGGAAAGAATGAGAGCGAGGGAGAGGGATGGACCAAGACAGAGAATGCCAGTAATAGTGGCAGTGTGCCAAAAAGAAAGGAATTTTAACTCTGGGAATACTAGAGTGGGACAAGGGGATCCTAAGCGTAGGATCGAAGTGTGTAAAACATGTGAAAAGACTCATCTAGGAGTCTGTCTGAAAGGGATTATAAGTGCCTTTAAAACATTAAGGTAGAGGAGTAGAAAATGACTTTCGTTAATTATATTCGTGGAAATCGTTTCATGAATAAGAAAGGTAAGCAAGTATCGGTAGATAAGTATCGATAAAGTTAAGAGAATTTGAAGTAATTCTCAGTATGAATGGGTTGATTAACCATAGAACATTAATAAATTGTGTAAGGAAAAGTATAAATCTTTGGTTTTTTAAGAAACCCAAGGTAGTAATTTACGGTGATAAATCATCGAAACTTTCTTGTTGTCTAATTATGACGCAATCTAGAAGGATGTTAAGACAAGTTTAGGTTGTGGTACAATCGTAACCTTTGATAGTTGACATATGGGAGCTGGGCTAAACAATTCCTTCAGAGAGCGAAGGTATATACGAAACTGGCAATCGATCTAACTCACTATGATGGCAGTGTAGACGAGACGGGAACTTGTTTGTTGGTTGTTTATGGGAAACCACTCAGAGTACCATATGGACTACTAGCAGAAAAGCGATGTGTATTGAGACCTAGAGAAGTAATAAGAAGAAGATAAGAATGTAAATCATCAAAGATGACGAACGTATTAAGTAAGACATCTCCGTATGTCATGAAGTTGTAAGTCAGTAATAAAAGTAGGTCGCGTAAACTTAGGTTGAAAGAACGCGAACCCTAAGAAGTAAAGTTAAGTAAACCAATGCGTAAGTCAAATACATGACTAATTAGTTAACGGTTAAGAATAAATAACCGTTGCCTAGGATCGATGATCTAAGTGATCAGTTCAAAGTGAGGAAGAGGGAAGGTACCTAAGATGACGTTCAGAACTCGTTATAGTTATGACAAGTTTTCGGTCATGTCGTTTGGGTTGACTGATGTACTGAAGTTAGGTTTTTCGTAAGGGGCGCGGAGCAAGTCAGTGGCAAATTGATAGGGATGTTGGGAATGAGATGTGAGAAAGGAAAGATAAGTGAGTCACCTGTATTGTCTTTATCAGATGATATGAGGAATTTTGTAGTGTATCTCGATGTTTCGCATAGATGACATGATTGCGTGCTCTTATAGCATGGCAATGTCATTGTGTATGCATCATGCCAGTTAAAGGATTATAAGAAGGTCTATCCTACTTATGATCCAGAATTGGCAGCTGAAATTTTAAAATAAAAAATAAAAAATAAAAAATCTAAAGATAGTATTTATACGGGGAGAAGTGTGAGTTATACACGGACTATAGAAGTCTGAAATATATCGTCACATAGAAGGAGTAGAATATGCAGTAGAGAAAGAACTGTGATATCTTATATCATACAGGGAAGGTAAAATTAGAAGACGATGCGTTATGTAAGGAAGGGTAGTGGAAAGCTATCGACGTTAACAACTCGGAATAATAACGGAAATGGCAAAAACAGAGTTAGAAGTTAAACTATGGAATGGAGTAGTAGAAATGTTATTCACAACATAGACTCAATCCATAATAATGGAACGAGTTAAGTAAGTACAATTAGGGAATGAGGAATGCAGACAAATGAAGAAGAGGATGCAAGATAAAGAGAAGACTAAGTATAATCTTGGTTTGAGGCAGAAATTTGAGTTCCAAATAATTAGGAATTAAAATAAGGACTAATGAAAGGGAAATATGGTAATATGTTAGTAAGTGTTTAACTTTCAACTCAGATTATTGATAGGAAGTGACGAGTCATGTGAATTAAGATAATACCTTCGGTGAATGTGAATGTAAGAACCACAATGTCAAAGAAGTATTGTGGGAACTCAAGATTAAAATGAAGAAAACTTATCCTTATTTGTTTATATAATTATTAGCGAGATTCTGGGAACATAATCCTTATAAGGAGGGAAGAATGTAATGCCCGAGAAAATCGAATTTTTATAAGAATTAAAATTTTATTTATTTATAAGGATTAAATGAATTTAATTGATTATTTATTAGAGCAAGCTAATTGAAGGTCGTTCTATGACCTAAACATATCAGAACATCGTAGTATTTTGGCTACGTGGTAGAATTTTTGAGAAATTTTCTAAAAAACACTATTCACGCATTTCTGCTCGGGAATGATTTTTGAACTTCTGAGAAATACGTAATGATAGAATAACGAGGTGAGATGGAATATCCAATAATATTTCAGTTATGAAAAACGTAGTTTTTCGCCTGCAGACTTAATTTGGGAATGTTAGGTTTATTAAGCGTTAAGGATAAGAAGTTGTGTTTGTATGATGCGTATGCAGTGTACGAGGTAATGAATGTAAGTATAATACGACATATTATACTACTAAGAATGGAGAATGAAATAACGTATATTACGAATTAATATACAAGCTAGCATACGAGAATTATACGTGAGGTATGTAGGTTTAGTTGTCTAATTAAATGTAATGGACTTGTAGGATTATTAGCCTAATGATAGAAGTCTAATGGGAAGTGATATGCAAGCCCAAGTGTTTGTTAATCTTGAGTCCAATCTATTTGTAGTATAAGCCCAATAAGAAATTAGCTAGATTAATTAACAAAGCCCAATGAATTAGCCATGATCCATGGAGCAATCCAAGTGTAAACTGGGTAGACTTGATGGGCAAGTAAAGGATAGAAGTTGTGAGGAACAAGTTAACTTAATGGCTAAGATATTAATGTGATGGCCAAGTAAAAGTTGTGGAGAGCAAGCAATGAATAGTAAGGAGGTGGAGTGGCGTAAAAGACTAAATTACCCTAACCTTGGAAATCCTATAAATAGGAAGCTTGCTAGTTCATTTGTTCCTTGTTCAAAACTTCAACAAGTTAAGTGCTTATTTGCTTGAGAGAATAAGTTAGAAAAGCAAGAAAGCTAGTCTTTCATATTTAAAGAAGAAAGAAGAAGATCAAAGCTTAATCAAGTAATCATCAAAGGGTAAGCAACCTTGAACCATGAATCTCTTTCTCTTCATTTGTGAGAGAAATGCGTAGTGATAGAACATGTATGTTAAGGCATGATAAGAATGATTAATAAAGGGACTTAAGCCGCAATAAGTCATGAATAAGTCATTTATACGTATATAAGTTATGAACTAAGAAGAACTTGTATCATGATTACACAAATGAAGTTAGTATGTTAATAAGAAGCAAGAATAATGGTTAGAAATCATTAACCATAATGAGTCATATGAAAAGAAGACATAAGTTATGAGAAATGGAAATATAAGTATTTTTATACTTTAATAAAGTTATAAACTCATCAAGAATAAGTAATAACTTATCATGTTTTTAAGTTAATGAAGTATGTATGTCAATATGTTAGTATGAGGGAATAAATCCAATTGAAATGGTTTAAAAATCCCAAGTAAACGAAGTTTCGACGGAATTAACACGATTAGATGACAATCGTCGAATTCATGAAATTCTCAGAATGGAAGTCGAATTTTGATATTGAGCTTGAAAACATTGGTTTTCAATGGAGACAAGTCTTATTTGACATTATAGAGTTACGGACTTGAGAATGACCGAATTCCGACTTAGAACGAAGAAACGAGCATTGAACGTTCACGAACGTTTATTATTTTCGTTAAAAATGGACTAATAGGTGAATTTTTAGCAAACGAAGTCGAATAGATAAAATTCTTACATGACCACGTAGAGTATGTGATTTGTGAACTGTAGGCTCTTGAACGAACCAATTCGGACTTATAACGAAGAAGTTACGAGGCCGGGAATCTCACCAAAAGAAAAATCTATCAAATTTACCTCTGGCACAGAGTCCGCGCCGCGGCGCGACTCCAAGCCTAAATGACCGGCGCCGCAGGGCCAAAGTGAGCCTCAGCCTCTGCAAACTCGCACCGCAGCGCGACAAGTAACAAAGGGACTCGCGCCGCAGTGCCGAGTCTGGTCTCTAAGCCTGAATGGGTGACGCCGCAGCGCGGCATAACAAAGGAACACTGGCGCCGCAGCGCCAGCCTTAAAAGCTAGACAGAAAAGAATGGGTTCAAGTAGAAGATGAAGGGAAATTGTTTAGTAACGAACTAAGGGACTTAATGAAACATTTTTAGGTCATAATTAAAACTCAAGTATGATCACTTAGAGTTAAAGAAAGTTAATCGAATGTAAACAAGAACAGTGTACAATAAGTGTACATAACCAATGCTGATTAAGTGTCAATTAATAACGTAAGGACGTTAGTAAGCCATGAGGAAGGATAATTAACTCGAAACGAGTTGTAATAATGTAATAATTTCAATTAAATTATAGAAAGGAACGAAGTTGGTAAGAATGATATAAAGAATGACGGAAAGCCGAAACCAATAAATAACAAATCTAATACGAGATTAAATTGAGAAGAAGGGTAAGATTCTTTAGAAATCAAGTATGTTCATTCATGACCTAATGTGGTATGTTATGTGGTTATGTGTTGTAGAGACCGTAAAGACTCAAAGGAAAAGTAATTATTTTGTAGCAGACGCTGAAGGCAAGTTTTTTCTAAATGCTTGTCTAACCTTCATGTTAGCCAGGTTTTCAAATGATTGACATTATGAGATGCATGTATGATTTTAAAGAAAGGGTCGAAGCCAAGTTTAACTCGGCTAGACTAATCATGACAGATTGAGTGATTTATTTACAAGTCTTTCAATATTGAATTGTTAACGCTATCCTACCCCAATTGTTTGGTACGGATTCAAAGTAAGCCTGAACATGAATAAACAAATGTATTTTCATCGAGTATTCGATGGGCACGTGAGGTTGCCACAACTTAAGCGCACACACGTTTAATGGATGTTGTGTTGATCAACATATAGTACTACAGGCTAATCACCTAGAAGTGCTCGTAAGATATGTCGGACTTACGGAATTAGTGTCGGGTTGTCCTTTTCAAAGAAATTATGAAACGCTCATGGTCTTGGACCAGAATTGATGTTTTACTGAATATTGTTATTGTAAAATGTTTTGAAGGAAAAGGAATGATATTTTAAGTTATTGATAGTATTTCATAACTAATATCCAGTTACTGAAGATATACGATTCCCATGTTTCAAGCATGCTTTTAAAATGAAATTGTTGTACTTAATGAGCTTGTTATGCTCACTCTTGCTTGAACCATATGAATGCATCTTAGACCGAATGGACCACAGGATTCGTCAAGGATAAAGTGAAGGCTAAAGCGAACTTGTAGATTACTTATGTAATAGTATAGGTTTGTAATGATAATATTTGATATTATGACAAGAACAAATGTAACGGTTATAAAGAATCTGGGAAAGGGTAGAACTGTTTTGGAATATATATATAAGACATATTCGTTCTTTTGAGGCATTTCGATTGAATGTTTGTGTGAACTGTAGCACCGTGGAGCACCATATATTGGGTTGGAAGAGACCTAGATTTGGGGGCATCACATTCTTTCTCATAGAGAATCGTAGATTGGTGGAGCATATTTAGTGAGGAGGAATAAGGATGTCTATTAATGATCAAATCATTGATAAGTCATGACCAAATAGAAATTGTAAGTGTTTATGTAAGTAAAAATCGTAGAAAGTCATGAACATGAACTTAGTTATGAACGGACGATTTGAAAACCATTATAGCTATTATATTAATGAATTATGGCCAGCTTATTGTTCATACTCTTTCAATCATGATATATCATTATATTATTGAATTTGAACTTGCTGGGCAATCCTTATGCTCACCCTTGCTATATCATGATAAAACATTGCAGATTATGTGTGCAGCTAAATTAGGATATGTGTGCAGCTAAATTGTATAAGTGTTATATTTTAAGATTATGTGTTAAGTAAGTTAGGTAATGTGTATTAAGTTAAGGTTACTCGACCTTGGGGAAAAATGTGTAAGTTTAATGTATAAACAATTTATGTTTATATCTTCCGCAAATATAGTAATAGTGATAGAATGATCGAACCGGATCCGAGGTGATTTGGGACCTGGATTCGGGGCCCTCACAAATTTGATGGTCATAACATATCAGAACTGAGAGATACAAGCCATTAAAGTCTTGTCAGAGACTGTTCTTCATTTTTTAGGTTACCCAAAAATGAAGAATAGCTCTTAGTGCCTAGTTTGAATCCTTGTAGTTTGCATCCAATGTCTCTTTTGTCTGATCTAATGGTTCATAAATGTAATGATTGTGTCAAGGAACAACAACAAATCATTACCTTCACCTAACAACATCATAACAGTAAGATCCAGGCAGATCAAACTCTTGTCAGAAACGTGTTCTTGAGAAATCTGGGTGTCCCAGATTTCTTCATAAGTTAATTGGTCAACGCTAGTTTGACCTTGCAAAACTTTGATCCAGTGCATGATCTGGTGGGTCTAAGGACTTTGATGTGTATTTCTCATGTCATACTACCAAAATCAAACACTAATATGGTCAGTAATATTAACAGTAGCAAGATCCGTGGCCTGCATGAATGCTGTCATAAAAATATGGGTTTCTGGGTTACCCAGAAACCAGATTTCGTGAACGATCAACGTGTTTTGACCACTTATAACTTTTAATCTACAATTGATCTAGACATGATTCAAGTTCCAGATCAAAGTCCTTACAACACACTACAAGTACAAACTCTTAAAACACAAAAACAATTAACAGGCAGTGATCTATAAGCCCTGACATTCGGCTGTCATACCATGTTTTAGGGTTCGTAGATCAGTTTCAAAATTTTAATTTTCGTGCATCAAGATGATATGGATCTAAGTTATTACAACCTAGATCACTCAATGACACCCCAATACACAACTTTAACCAATCATTAACAACATCAATCAACAGATTATAAGATTTTTAGGTTTAGGATTTGATTTTTGATCATGGATTCTGTTCTTGGAAAGCTATGAACTGAAATAGTCTTAACTTTACACTCCCTTTCACTCTCCATTTCGAAAAGTTAGAGAGAGAGTGATATTGGAAAGTATGAGAAGTAAAGTAAAGTAATTTTCTTACTTTTTAACTTATAAGCTTTGATTTAATGAATTGGCTGGCAATTGATGACTGATTGCTGGATATAAAAGTCATAAGCTAGAGTTAGGGTGGTTCAATAACTCATTTTAGGGAGAGATCTACAAGTTATGCTAAATAATGCAATAAGGGTATTAAGGTCATTTTGCACACAAATTTAATGGCATAATGGACATTTGCTACAACCCTTAGGGTTAAAACCTAAGGTTCCAAAAATCAATTTCTAGAATTTTTAATTTAGGTTTTCAAAAAAATACAAATTAATATTTCTAAATTATAATTAGGATTCGATAATTATATTAAAATTTTCTAATCATAATCCAAGCTTGCTAATTAGGATTATTATTTCCTAATTAAAATTGTTAATTTAGCAATTAGGGTCATAATGGTACATTAGGGTTTATAAATAGAAAAATAATCTTTCTAATTTAGAAATTAGGTTTCCTAATTAGATTAGGGCTTCCTAATTACTTATAACTTGAAAATTAGGATTAATGTTTCCTAATTAACATTAAAATTATTAAATTAATAATTAAGTTTTTCCCTAATTATAAATTAGGGTTTCTAATCCAAAAATTAGGGTTTTCTAAATTAATTAAGGTTATCCTTATTTAGGTTATTATTAATAACGTTTAAACCTTATACTAGCATTTGCATTCCCAAATTAGGGTTTTCAACTTCTTAATTAGGGTTTTGGATTCACGAAACTGAAATTTGGGTTACCAGAACTGGTTTTAGGGTTTCTTATAAATTGTAAGAGTTTTCTAACTGAACGTTGACGTTCTTAATATAATATTAGGGTTGGCCACTGATATAGGTTATTTGGTTTACCCTTGACCCTTAACCACATACTGTACACATATAATACCATATACACATAACATATTCACTTATATACTTAATCATGAATAATTCACCAAAAGAAATTTTAAATTCACAAAATTCCTTACCAGAAATCTCAAATTCATTCACTTATTTTTTTGTTTAGGTTTATTATTTAATCTTAATTCAATATTTTAATATTTTATAAATATCCAAATTCTCGGGTTGTCACATCTCATCCTCCTTTTATGCCATCGAGGTATGTTGCTCAGCTACTATCTCCTCCAACTCCTCTTCGGTATCATGAAGTTCCACATTGCGGTCGTAGACTTTATCGTACATACGAGCAGCTATCAAGTTCAGTGGAATCTCTTCCTCCTCGTCCTCGTGATCCTCATTCGCCTGTGGCAGCTCAACGGGATCATCCTCATCTGTTTCTACATCATCATCCTCATCTTTAACTACTGTGACCAACGAGGCTGACTCCCGTGGAAGTAGTTGTTCCCAAACCACCTGAATGTCACGAGACTCCTCTTCTCTAGGCATTTGAGGTACTTCCTCCCTAGCCTGACTAGATTCTCCGACATTAGTCATACTGACAACAAAATTTTTAAGTTTTATTTATTAAACTCGACACTCATGAACACATAAGTTGTAATCACATAAGCACATAAGTGTTTTATTACTTCTTCTGTAACGCCCCGAAATCTGGTCTATCTTCACACCCGAATTTTGTACGTCACGAGTACATCATTCATCCAACCTACATCATTATATACTGAAATATAATAACATACACTCTCAAATCCCAGGTTCTAGAAACCTTATAACCTCTTTCATTACAAATAATGATAAATACATTATTCATTTCATCTTCCAGGAGTGACTTTTATCCGCCACCAAGGATACATAACAGTTCATTAAGCTAGTCTATAATTCAATTTCATCTTTCTATATTACAAGTCTTCACTTGATCTTCTCGCTCATTCACATTCTGAATGGCACTTCATCTAGATACCGTCAGCTTGATCTTTACGGGATCCTTAAGTTCTTCTAACCTCGTTCGCTGAAAATATTTTTCATTTAAAAGTAAGTGTGAGCATTCAATTTCCCAGCAAGTCATAATAGTTGAACTAATAACTTCAAGAGTTTAAACATTTCTTCAGAACTTCGATAACCGAACAAAGGTTATGAAGCAGCTTGAATAATAGGAATAGTCCCGATTCTTATCATCTTAAAACATCTGTCATTTTCACTTTAAAATACTTTCATTCCTCTACCTTTTTCATACACATCCTGTCTGGCTAGAATTATTAGCACAGACTTAACAATAACGGTTCATGTATAAACAGAGCATACTTGTATTGAACAGTCAATCATAGAACAGTTCATATCATAGAAACATCGAAGTCTTCAAATTATGGCACAAGGCCTCATACATACTACCACCTCGTACATACATCGCAATTATGAACATAGACAAGACTTCTCAAGTTCGACATCTGAGAAGTTTAAGAAACTAGCATTCAATTAAAATATGAATGAAGTTAGGAAACTTGCCTTACGCCCAGCTACAGCTTACGCTGAACTTCTCAATCCAATTCGTATATAGCACATAAGGAGAAAACATAAACACCAATTAGTCATATATTGAACTTACGCATTGGTTTACTTAACTTTACTTCTTAGGGTTTGCGTTCTTTGTAATATAAGTGTACGCGACTAACTTCCTTTACTAGTTTATGGCGTAATGACATATGGAGATGTCTTATTCATACATTCATCATCTTTGATGATTTGCATTCTTATCTGACTCATATTCGACTTTTATTAATCTTATTACCGTTCATTACGGCTTTCTCGACAATTCATATCTTATTTAATACTTTCGTTATTCATTACATGAACCCTATGTTCATTACTCGTTCTTAGTGTCGAAGCCATACTGATTGTTGTATGCTAAGACCCAGCGTCCATCGCAACAACGTTGCATTCACAGCGTCTATACGCTTCATACTTATATCTCATTATCATGACATAACATCGAAATGTTATTCATTACCCTCGTCACTCAACATCTAAGGAATCAAAATCATAACAATCCCTCACGTTCGTTCATCGCGACTACAGTCCCCGAATATTGGTTACGTAACCCGCGTTTATATTCTTCTTCTTTTAATTACGTTGAATCTTTCCGTTCAATCTTTATTACAGGTTTAATTTACTTGATTAAGTGCTACATTAGTTGATCATAATGTTCTTTATCTCCCCTTATGTTCCCCCAAGAGTTGAGCAATTAAAAGCTCTTCTCTAGCTTTTCCTTCACACTAGCGCTACGGCGCCACCCTCTCCTTTAACTCTCGCGCCATGGCGCGAGTTAGCAGTACCTGGCACTCCGGTTTGGCGCTGCAGCGCCACATTACAAGGCATGACTGGCGCCGCGGCGCCAAGCCCTAATTCTTGAAATTTTTTCTAAGTCTTTAATTGTTCTGAGACGCTTACTTCCCGATCTCATAACTTATTCGTTATAACTTGGAACGAGGTCGTTCCAAAGCAATTCTCTTCCTTATCTCATGTACTTCAATCCCCCTCAAACAGAACTTCATTCTGAATCTGTTAACGTGCCATTCGATTGGCTTGATCTTCAGCCTTCGTTCATTTTTACTCTTTTAATATTCTTCGCTCGTTCGTCCGTAATTCGGTCATCCGAACTCGGAACTCGTTCGATCTTGAGTCTACGACTCACGTTTTCTATGTTCTCTTACTTCCTTAGGAAACCCTACACGTTCGGGTTCATTTATTAACTTTCTAATTCTCGTTTGTCTTTTACAAAATTTCGCCATAACTTCGTTATAACTACGTTTTAATCTATTCTTCATGAACATTTCTACCGTTCCTAACCAAACAATAAGCATCTAACTTATACGCGATGGTTTTAAACATGTCCATTAACAACAATTAAACTACGATGGTTTTAAATTTGTCCATCAACAACGTTCTTCGTGTTCTTCGCGTGTTCTTCGTCCGTTCTTCATTTTAATCGATATTTTGGATTACAATTTCACTTTTTATTGGAATTTGATGTTATAGAACACCATTCCTTACTTATTTCACCTACTCATTCATTTAATCCACTCGGATTGTTCTAAATCCTCACGAATCTTATACTTCCTTAAGAAATTTACAAACTAAACTTCTAATTCTTATTTCTTCTTTTCTGAATGATTTCAACCATATGAAATCATTCCTAGCATTATTTACTTCTTATTCTCATTAAGTTATGTTAATAACATATAGGACTTAAAGAGAAATTAAATTCGACTAGGTTTTAAGTTACTTCTCTTCTTTATTTTTCTTCCGCTAGACAAAGCCGACGATTCGCAAGCTTTTCTATTTCACGATCACTTTCGATCCGATAATTCATGCTCAAGCTCTTCCTCCTCCCTCTCCATCTGAATCCTCTCTCTCTCTAGTGTAGGATTTTCAAAATCTCATTTAAATGAAATCTAGCTTCCTATTTATAGATTTTCAAAGCTAGGGCAAAATAGTCATTTCACCCCCTTAACCTCCTTACTATTCATTACTTAAGGACTAAGTTAACTTACTCCTTCAGTTTACTTAACACTTAAGTTTACTTAGCCTTTAAGTATGCTTAACTCTTAAGTTTACTTACTCATTAAGTTTACTTAGCCCTTAAGTTTGCTTACTCATTACTTATAAGCACTTTACTTAGCCATTAAGCATAAGCACTTTACTTAATTATTAAGTTTACTTAGCTATTACTTAACTTATCCCTTACTTAGCCTTTAAGACTAAATCGTATTCTACGCATCACATTCTCGGAACTTACTTTTCCTAACCCTTAGGTTTTAAGTCCGTATGTGAAAACTTAATTTTTGCCATAACTGAAATATTATTGAGTATTCCATCACGTCTAAACATTTTACGTAATCAATAACTTCTCGGAATTTCAAAATAAATCTCCGGGCAGAAACGGATGAATAGTGCCTATTTCGTCTTTTTCCCCAAAAATATTTTTGTTCCTAGAAAATTTTTATTTTCACCTTGTAAATTCCTATTCGATCAATCTTGCTCGTAGCCAGAATCCTCTCGACTTATAATCATCCTAGGTTATAGAATGATTAATAAACACATATCACATAATAGTATTAATAAAAATTAGTTTTATTAATAACTAATTCTTTAAACCTAAATTCTGGACGATCCGAATTTTCGGGTCGTCACGTCTTCCTTAAAACTCGATAAGAGTTTATCACCACTATCTTTTCAAAGGTTACTTTCTAAGGCTTTTCCCTCCACCTAAGGTTCATAACCTAAGGCTTTGATACCAACTTATGACACCCCCAAATCTAGGTACTTCATTCCCACAGGATTTGGTGTTCACTTAATAAAAATATTCACATCTAACTACTCAATCATAAAAAATTAGATAATAAACCTTCCAATTAAAGGATTACATTAATAAAAATCTCCCAGGTTATCTAACATTTAAATACAAACATTCAAATACGGAAAATTTAATAACTTCATTACAATCATTTAAATAATGTCTGACAATAAAATGTCAACATAATTACAAGTCTTCAATACTTCTTCATCTTGCCTTTCCCTTTACTGGTGCTAGGTACGTCGACCTTCTCTACTTTAGTTGTAATAGTTATATAAGCAAGAGTAAGCAAATAAGGCTCACTTGAAATGATAATGAATAAAACTTTACAACCACTGCCAAATAATAGGCACAATGAACTGAACAAAATGCTTTATCAATGATAATCGGAATCATGAAATATTTAATTGAGGGTCATAAGACTACGAATTATGTCCATAGTTATAAGTAATTTTTCAACTTAAACTTTAACAATCATAAGATTATAGGGACTCCTCGTACTTAGGGGGATCAGCCCTTCGTACAATGTATTGTGTACAAACATTTCAATGCTAAGCGTAAATTATCCCCTAATAATAGGGTTGTTCATCTCAGTATTTAGAGTACAAGTCCGCACCAAAGTAAGTTTGGTTTGGATACACTTCAAGGTAATTTAGGTTTAACGAACATCAAGTAAGGATTAGTTGAATAAAAAGTTCATAACGTTATGCTATGGAATAAATCATAACTGAATCAACATTTTATATTAAGGTAATGCTTTAGGAATAAACTAAGAGCATAAATATTGAATAATTATAACGTACCTTGCTTGAACAATATTAAGTCAATGTTATTTAGAATTGAGTACTAAGCATGCATAACAAATATTAAATTGAACGATAAAACTTGTTCAATATTAGTATATCAGAATATGTAAACTTTCATGCTAATTAATAAGTTAAAGACAAGAATAACTTGTTCAATATCAGAATAAGATTTAGACACCTTGCATCATCATAAATAAACTAGATACAAGAACTTGCTCAATCGTAAGAATAAACTTGCACAATGTAATAATAGAACTAACTCAACGAAAGTGTAGAGTTAGAAAAACTTGCATAATTGTAATCGAACTACAAACAATAAACTTTCTCAATGTAACAATAGATTTAAAGAACTTTCCTTGAGTGTAAGCTAAATCGTAACAACTCAAATCACAATACCATATATATATATATATATATATATATATATATATATATATATGTCATCACGACATAACTAGCCACTACCAACATTCTATATATAAATAAGTATATACATCATGTAAGGTTTGATTTTTAATCACATAATCAAATTACATTAGTAATAAAACTGGTAGAATATTAAAATATACTCATTCTTAGTATAGAAGTACTGAAATCATATCTTAACCGTCCTTCTATTAAATCATAACAACTTTTTCAGACTTTGTGTAACTAAAACACACTGTCTGACCATTTTGCTAACTCGCGCTGTGGCGCCATAGTTAACACCGTGGGTCGGCGCTGCGGCGCGGGCTGGCACTGCGGCGCGAGTCACAGGCCACTAAGTGTTGCTGCGGTGCCAAATTACAGTCTTCGGCGACCAACTTCGGTAATCACATGAACAAAGCCAATTTTGGCCTATAAGCTCCTTTCTAACAACGTAATTAACACATAACACATATACAGACTTCACACAAACATAATTTAAGGACTCTTAACATGATTTTACCCTTATAACAACATAAACATTGAATTTAAAGCATCTAATTTAACTATTTTTGATAAAACTTCACTTTTTGACATTTTCAGTGAAAATCATCACTTTGATTTTGTTTTTCAACCAAAACAGTTAATTCAAAATATATTGTTTATGTTTATTCATCCTCTTTCAAAATTAAAAATCAATTAATACATTATACAAAGAATTAAACCTTAATTTTACTTTAAACTAAGCCATATTCATACATATATTCATAACAATTCAATGTAATATGATTTCGTTCACAAAATACGTACTTAACATGAATTCATTCACTACACTCTAAATAAACTTATGAAAATAATTTCATAACTACTAATTATCACATAGAAACTATATAACACCAATAATTTAACCTTTACAAAGTATTTTAGAGAATTTTTTTCGAATAGAATAATATTAGAACTTTAAAGAAATTTAAAAGAGTAATATGATACCTTATTTTCTAGAACATGATAACTTTTCCTTTGATCAACAAGCTTTCTTTTCCCCAATTCTTCTCTCAGAACTTCTCTAGAATTCTCTCAAGTTTTCTCTCAATTTTCTTCTTCTCTTCTTTTTCTTCTTCTAAGTCTTTATTCTTTATTCTAACTTACGTATTAAATTTTAACATATAATAATAATATAGGTATTAAGTATATAATATAATTATAACTTTAACCGACATCAGTTATAATTTTATTTGAAAATCAAAAGCTATAAGGCTTATTTGATTGGATAAGTAAAAAAATAACCCATTAAATCTTACACCTTGTTTGGTAAACATATTTAAATTAAAGACTTAATATGCATTATGTTAGGCTTATAATATTCATGAACGCAATCAAATTGCACAAAATAAGCTGAAGCATGGAAAATTAGAGTTTAAAAAATTTACAAACCATATATCTGGATCATCCTTTATGCACAATTATTAATTAAACGAAAAGATAAAGAACAAGAATCATACCCTTGAAGATTCGAGCTTCCTCAGGTACAAGTTCACCTCCAAATCCTTTTCGCGCTCAACTTGAATCCATCGGGTTTCGTTCCTTCCTTTGATCAACGTTAGCCACTCAAGTGTTTGGCCTCTAGAGGTGATCCACCAAGGAAGAAAAAATATTCAAGAGGAATGGTGTTTGGTAAACCCTAGTTTTTCTATCTCTCATAGAAAATGGTGTACTCTCCCAACTATTAGAATTACGTTTGTTGTGAAAAAGTCAACCACTCCATACACCCATAATAAGACTCCTCTTATTTATAGATGTAGGCAACCCTTCTTAACAATTAAGGAATTGAGTTTTACTTTAATTAATTAAATTCTTTTAATTAATTAGGCTCCTAATCTTATTAGGAATAATTAATTAGTCTCCTAATATTATTTAGAATATATGAGAGTACTTTTATTAATTAATTCACAAACTCCTTTAGGAATTAAATAATAATAATAATAATAATAATAATAATAATAATAATAATAATAATAATAATAATAATAATAATAATAATAATAATAAGGCTCCTCTTAGTAATTTATATTTAATATTTCCAAAATATTAAATAATAAATATTAAGCTATTTAATTTATTCTATCACCATAGATTAAATTAAATATATTTAACTTATTATTATGATTATGTCATTAACTTCTTAAATAATTATTCTTCCTTTTATGGTGTGACTCTTTAGGTTCTCCATATTAAACCGGTTGTGAATAAATCAATTAGAACAATTCTAATATTATTTAAATAAATAAATTAAACTATTAATTTATTTAAATAAATAATATTTATTCTACAATAGGGATAAGCATCCCTAGCAATCAACGACTTTTCAAATAATATAGATTTCAACATTAATCATAAAAGAACCTTTGAGTAAATAGTTACCGTACAATTCAATCCTTCCACCATACAATGTCCCAATTAAAAATAAGACATGGAATTACTGTCAAGTCTTATTTTATTTAATTATATGTATTTCGACTCTTAAATGCACAACTCCAAATAATGCAAATTAGAATCTCCTTTCTAATTTTATTTTGCCTTGGTCAAGGACTATTGGGTTGTCATTTATCGAATCACATAGGACATTTCTCTTTTTTTACTAGAAGTGGTGGATTCTTTATGATCATACATTATCTCCATGTACAACTTATTATACCCAAGCATACCCTTTGATATACCCTAAGGGTCGTAAGAAATAAGTCAAAGTATAACTCATCATACACAAGATACTATGATGATCTCAAGTCCAAGGATCACTTGTACTACTATCACTACAGGAATTCCTATTGACTGACAAGTAAAACTCCATTAGGTATTCCTTAGCGAGCCACGTTCAGTGAACTTATTTTCTAATAAGCACCTACATACTTACTTTAGTGTCTCCACAGAAATGAGCATGCGATCAATCATCCTCATCCAATGAGCAAGCAACGTATGTACCAATCTATCCGGATTCACTAATCCCCAATTTAGTAATTCAATAATTGTGAACTATTTTAGTTTTAAGCTTTCTAAGAATTTAGATCTCATTAGAATGATCATCATCATTATTCTAAAAACATTGCTTAAAACTATGGGTTTATCACATATTATAAAGTAGCATCATGTAGATAATTAAAAACATTTAATAAATTAATATTTTTTATTAATAAATGAATAAGATTGTTACAAAGTATAAATATTTTATCATCAAACATGATTGACTTATGTGTATACTACTTTCAATCTCCCACTTTCACTAAAGCCAATCGCCATGGTATCTCATACCCTTCTTCTCTAAGTGACGATTATCCTATTGTTGAATAAGCTTTAGTTAATGAATATGTAATGTTGTTCTTGTGAGTCCACTATCTCTATAGTGATTTTCCATCTTTCAATGATTCTTATAATCAAATAAAAGTACCACAACAGATGTTTAGATCTAAGATGAGACTTAGGAACTATTCCTAGTTCTGTAATGAACTTTCATCCAAACAATCAACTTGCAGCTTCATTTACAGCTATATACTTTGTCTTTATCACAAAACTAGCAACTCTTCGCTGTTAGGAACCTTTCCAATTCATTGCACCACTGTTCAAGGTAACCCTCTACCTTAAAGTGGATTTTCTGTCGTCTTGGTCTGTCTGAAAAACCTGAGTCTGTTAAGCCCTCTAGTTTTAATTTAGACCCACCATAAATTTTAATCACATCCTTAGTACCGGTTAAGTACTTTAAGATATTTTCACTGTCTGACAGTGATCTTCTCCAGAATATGACCGATCAACATCAGGTCTCATATATTTTATTGTATACATGATTGTCACTCATGTGATCTCTCTTTTTAGGAGTCTATGGGAACTATTAAGAGAGATACACTCCAAGGCTCTTCAACATGAGACATCCAATGGAGTTTACAATGCTAAACGACTTTAGCATCAAATGAATATACGTTCCTTGGGTTAAGTCGAGCATCCTCTTAAATCTATCTATATAGATTTGTATCCCCAATTAAGATACTCTTCCCAAATCATTCATGGAGAAATTTTTAGACAACTTTATCTTTACTGATTGTAGCATTAATAGGTCATTCCTTACCCATAGTATATGAACATATAATATTAGAAATGTCACAGCGCTCCCACTAACCCTTTTGTACACACTAGGTTCATTCTTATTTGTGATAAAATCAAACTCTTTTGATTTGTTTCATCAAAATGAATGTTCCATATTCTAGAAGCTTACTTCAATCCATTTCTCTGAGTGTCTATAACTCTTACCTCATCGTATGTAATTGGATCATCATCTTTCATGATGTGTACCTCATCATCATCATCTATGATGAATCCATACCTCCTAGGTATCTTCGGTACTATTATAGTTTTACGATTCGGTTGTGGTACAATATGTCTATCTACAAGTTCCTCTTATTTGGCTTATATTATTTTGTGGTTCTTGAACTATTCAAGATCTATTATCCTCCTACTAGCCCCTTCAATGATAAACACCTTTATCTTAGATGGTAGCGTGTTTCGCAACAAACACCTTTTGCTAAGTAGGATTATAGAACATATACCCTAAACTTACTTTAGGATGTCCCACAAATCTGTACTTATCAAATCTTGTCCCTAGCTTATCCTTTGAAACCTTTTCACATAAGCTGGACAACCCCTTACCTTAACATATTTAAAATTAGGAATCCTTCATATGCATAACTTTTATGGAGTCTTGTGGCCGAATTTTGAGGTTACCTTTTCATAGATATGCAGCCATTTCTAGGACATTACCCTAGAAGGATACTGGAATTTTGGTAAAATTATTATGGACCGCACTATGTCCAACAAGGTACGATTTTTTCTTTTATATACATCAATCAATTCTTGCGTATCAAGAGGATTCCATTATGAGAAAACCATTTGAGATTATCTAGAAACTCATTGCACAAGTATTCCTTCCTTGATCCGATCAAAGAATCCTAATACTTTGTCAATTTATTTCACTTCTGAATTCTTTGAACCATTCAAATAATTCACACTTCTATTTCATCAAATACAAACATTCAACTCTTTAAATGATCATCTCCTTTTTTTATACTAGTTTGTTCAATTTGCAAAATAATTAATTTTTTTTATGTAAGTCAAGTACACAAAATCTATTAAGTAATATTCCAGTTCTATAAAAATATTATTATTATAAATAGAACAAAAATTGATATTAAATATAATACCAAAGATTTCATTGTCCAACAACAAAATGAAAATAATGTTTCTAACGAGAACTGGAATACAATAACATCTTATTGACTTAATAGACTTACCAGTAGGCAATGCTAAACAATAAGTTCCTATGGCTAATGTAGCAACCTTTGCTTCATTTACCACACATAGGATTACTTATCTTTGTTTAGCTTTCTACTTCTACTTGGTCCCTTCATAAATACATATTTATGATAACCAAAGCCGATATCTAATACCCAAGTAGAATCTTGACTTAAAAAAAATTATTTCATTCATGAACAAAAATCATATTTGTAACCGAAGCTTCACTAAGCTTCTTCTGGTTAGCCTCTGCAAGATGCTTCTTGCAATTTCTTTCCAGTGTCCTGGCATATTACAGTGGAAGCAAACTCCTTTGCTTTCCGTATCAGTTTTGTTCGTATTATCCTTTGATTTTGTTTTTCTATTTACCTTCTTTGAATCGTTTTTCTTTTCAGAAGATCCTTTAGCCCCTGCTAGTAAGACATGGTCTTTCTTGGTTGGAAAATGACTCTCAACATTTTTCAACATGTTAAGCAAATCAGCGAGGCTGATATCTAGCTTGTTCATATGAAAAATTCACAACAATTGTGAAAGGAGTCCGGGAGTGAGTGAAAGATCAAATATTGGCTCAACTCTTCATCCATAACAAAACCTGTTATCCTAATTGTTCAATCGAATTGATCATGTTAAGGACTTTTGTCTTTACTATAGTGTCATCGGTCATTCTAGATCGGAAGAGCTCCTTAGATATCTGATATCTATCAGTCCTACTTTCCTTACCATCAACTACTTGATATGAAGGAATATAGTAGGAGCATCCATAGTTTCATGCTGACGCTGAAGCTCGTTACTCATGGATGCGAGCATGATGCATTGAGCCAACTGTGCATCATCTTGCCACTTTCTAAAAGTAGCAATCTCTTCCTCAGAGGCATTGTCTGCAACCATTGTAGGAAAGACGTATTAAGAACATAAGATAGCTTTTCAACCATGAGAACTATTCTCAAATTCCTTAACCAATCCATTTAATTCGGTCCGGTTAAATAGCATCTAATATGCTTCACAATGATAATAATTTAGACATTGTAAAATTCTGTAAATGAATTTGTAATTAACAACATTTTACCATACATTCTTTTATTAATTACCAAAATAAATTAGGTCTTATTTTAAATTGGTATCTCCCACTATTTTTATCAAACAATATTACCCTCACTTATATAGTTCGGCAAAATCTAATTAAAGATTTTCTAGTGAGAATAAGGATCCCATTTTAAATGTATATAGCCTTGTGGTGACACAACAAACTATATATAAATAAATAGGTAGACAACTCTTGTCAATTATATCAACTATGTAACTCCTTGCATTTTGTCTCTTAGACTATTTTGATCAAGTTGTGGCACATCTGAATCAAAATTATCCAAGTTAAGTCCAACCTAGCACTCCATATATTCAAAAAAGAAAAATATGGTCCTTGTAATGACATAACAAAACAACATTATTCAATTTTCTTTATAAGAATCAAATGTGATAAAATTAACATCTCAAAGATTTAAGATAAGCCTTGTGGTGACACAATAAACTTATAATAATTAATTGATACTCTATTATTTTTATCATGCTAGAAGTCGACGTTCGATATTCCAAATATCTTTGAACGCTTAGGACTTAATATAAAAAATTTGAGGGGTTTGCATGTAATTAATTTGTCTCATCTTATTTAGTTCACACACACACACACACACACACACACACACACACACACACACACACACACACACACATATATATATATATATATATATATATATATATATATATATAATACGCATAATATTAATTAACATGCGAAGCATGTTTGCATAATATAATATGATTCGCATGTTATATTATGCATAATATATTATGCAAACATGCTTCGCATGTTAATTAATATTATGCGTATATATATATATATATATATATATATATATATATATATATATATATATATAGTATAAGCATGCACATATAGAATACTATATTCTACCCGGATTGTTATGGACTTTTATTCTAGTTTGGTTCACTAGAGCCACCAAGTGAACCAAAAGGTCAAACCCTAGGGGTGCAAGAATTAATATTTAAATATAACTATTACATTTAAACCCGAGCTCCATTACAAACGGGTCTTCAAGCGCTTCTTGTTCCTTGATCTCCAATTCTTCAAAATTAATTCTAACTATTTCTATTACAAAACTATTTAAAATAAATAGAAACATTGATCAGCAGTCAAGGGGAAGTACATAGGAAGGAGTTAGAATTTACATTAAAAAAAATTAGAGAAGACGAGATACGCAGACCCCATTTAATAAAACTCATACATTCATGCATCCAACTAAAATAAAATTCAATCACATTGGTCAATAGTCCATAATCAATCCCATTTATTATCATACACATCACCATATGCATCAATAAATAACATTCATCTCATGAATAATAAACATTCAATATATATATTGATATCATTTAATGGGCAAATTTAGTTGGCATAAAATCTAATTTGAATTCAAAATAAACTCCTTTATTTTAATCCAAATTTAAATCTAAATAAACATCTTTTATTTTAATTTATCCAATTTTGAATAAAATAAACTATTTTATTTTAATCAAAATAAACTCATTTATTTTAATTAATTATGGAATCCAATTCCAAGTAAAAAAAACTCCTTTATTAAAGGAAATACGGATTCTCTTTCATATTCACAAATAAACTCCTTTATTTTGAATAATATGAAATCTTATTTCATATCTAAATAAACTCCTTTATTTAAGGAAGTACAGATTCTCTTTTCTATTCACAAATAAACTCCTTTATTTTGAATAATATTAAATCTTATTTCATAGAATCCAATTTTAACTCCAAATAGTTATCATGGAATCCAATTCTAACTCTAATTAGTTAGCATGAAATCTAATTTTAAGATTAAAATATAAAATAAACTTTTTATTTTAAGATTAAAATAAACTTTTATTTTAATTATAAAATTATTAAGAATATTATATATTTATAAATACTAATCATGTTTCCTGTTAACTATCATATATATATATATATATATATATATACCTTTCGTGATGCTAAGCAACAGGAAGCAAGATCCAGGAATTATCATATCATATACGATTAGTATTGAAATTCCCTTTTTCCGTTTCATGATTACCTTTGGATAACCCACACGAATCAGCAGCCTTGTTTTTAAAAACGTGGAATTGTGATTTTACGAGTTTTTTTTTAATTTTATACAACAAATTATACCCAATTAAATTGTTCTAAACACATATCAATATACATATCAAATTAAAACAATTAATAATTCACATAAAGGTTTGGCTCTGATACCACTGTTAGGTTTGTAATATTCATGAAAGCAATCAAATTACACAAAATAAGCAGAAGCATGGAAAATTAGAGTTTAAAAAATTTACAAACGATATACCCGGATCATCCTTTATGCGCAATTATTAATTAAACGAAAAGATAAAGAACAAGAATCATACCCTTGAAGATTTGAGCTTCCTCAGGTACAAGTTCACCTACAAATCCTTTTCGCGTTCAACTTGAATCCATCGGGTTTGGTTCCTTCCTTTGATCAACGTTAGCCACCCAAGTGTTTGGCCTCTAGAGGTGATCCACTAAGGAAGAAAAAATATTCAAGAAGAAGGGTGTTTGGCAAAACCCTAGTTTTTCTATCTCTCATAGAAAAGGATGTACTCTCCCAACTATTGAAATTACGTCTATTGTGAAAAAGTCAACCACTACACACACCCATAATAAGATTCCTCTTATTTATAGATGTAGGCAACCCTTCTTAACAATTAAGGAAATGGATTTTATTTTAATTAATTAAATTCCTTTAATTAATTAGTCTCCTAATCTTATTAGGAATAATTAATTAAACTCTTTCAATTAATTAGTCTCCTAATATTATTAGGAATATATGAGAGTACTTTTATTAATTAATTACCAAACTTCTTTAGGAATTAAATAATAATAATAATAATAATAATAATAATAATAATAATAATAATAATAATAATAATAATAATAATAATAATAATAATAATAATAATAATAATAATAATAATAAGACTCCTCTTATTAATTTTATATTTAATATTTCAAAATATTAAATAATAAATATTAAGCTATTTAATTTATTCTATCACCATAGATTAAATTAAATATATTTAACTTATTATTATGATTATCCCATTAACTTCTTAAATAATTATTCTTCCTTTTATGGTGTGACCATTTACATTCTCCATATTAAACCGGTTATGAATAAATTATTTAGAATAATTCTAATCTTATTTAAATAAAAAAATTAAACTATTAATTTATTTAAATAAATAATATGTATTCTACAATAGGGATAAGCCTCCCTAGCAATCAACGACTTTTCAGATAATATAGATTTTAACATTAATCATAAAAGAACCTTTGAGTAAATAGTTACCATACAATTCAATCCTTCCACCATACAATATCCCAATTAAATACAAAACATGGAATTACTGGCAAGTCTTATTTTATTTAATTATATGTATTTTGACCCTTAAATGCACAACTCCAAATAATACAAATTAGAAACTTATTTCTAATTTTATTCTGCCTTGGCCAATGACTACTGGGTTGTCATTTATCGAATCACATATGACATTTCTCTTCTTTTACTAGAAGTGGTAGATTCTTTATTGATCATGCATTATCTCCATGTATAACTTATTATACCCAAGCATACCTTTTGATATACCCTAAGGGTCTTAAGGAATAAGTCAAAGTATAACTCATCATATACAAGATACTATGATGATCCCAAGTCCAAGGATCACTTGTACTACTATCACTACAGAAATTTCTATTGACATTAGGTATTCCTTAGCGAGCCACGTTTAGTGAACTTATTTTCTAATAAGCACCTACATACTTGCTTTAGTGTCTCCACACAAATTATCATGAGATCAATCATCCTCATCCAATGAGCAAGCAACGTAGATACCAATCTATCCGGATTCACTAATCCCCAATTTAGTAATCCAATGATTGTGAACTATTTTAGTTTTAAGCTTTCTAAGAATTTAGATCTCATTAGAATAATCATCATCATTATTCTAAAAACAATGCTGGTATGATTTTGACCAGGGATTATTCTGTATAATCATGACCGTAATATTACAAATGATGTGGTAAAAGTCATCATTGGCCCGTAGTGCATTGATGGACAGTTGTTGGTATGATCATGACCATTGGTGATACTAATGAATATCTTTGGCCCGTAGTGCAGGGATGATTCGATGATGTGGTTTATTTATTAAGCTGAGTCTCAGCGATAAAACTGTTGATAAACTTTTTAAATCATAGAAGATAATAAATATCATGCTCTACTTGACTCTTCTAATGGATTGCTTGTTTCGCTGCAGTTAAACTTGATGTTTATTATTTTATCAGTTTAACACTGTTGAAGGTTAATGATGATTTATTATGCATTATCTTAGTCATGATATTTCTTACTGGGCTAGTTGAGCTCACCCTTTGCTTTCATTGTTCTTTTCAAAAAATGAGAATATAGTTGGGACTAGTCGGGGAACGGAGTGACGGTCCAGATGTTTGCATTAGTAGTCATCACTATTCTGTGAAATAGTGTAATAATAAATGTAATGAGGACTTATTTTGAGTTTTAATACTGTCTAGAAGACAATATTTGTATTAAAACTCACAGCTTATGTTGTTTCGTATTCTACACGGTACTTAACAGTTGTATAAATTAAGTTTGTATTTGTATTCTGTACCACGTATTTGGCGACTCAGAATGGGTGATGTATACCTATTTTGGGGGCGTCACAGTGTCGTGAGATGCTTGATATGTCAAAGAGTCAAGGCCGAGCATCAAAGATTAAGCGGATTACTTCAACTGTTGAAAATATCAGAATGGAAGTGGGAACACATCACAATAGATTTTGTGGTGGGTCTTCCAACTACTCAGAGAGGATGTGATGCGATTTGGGTGATAGTGGACTGACTGACGAAATCAGCAAACTTTTTGCCAATAAAAATTAGGTTCAATCTTAATCAGTTGGCAAGGTTGTACGTTAAAGAGATCGTTTCAAGATATGGAGTGCCAATGTCAGATAGAGATCCGCGATTAACGTCAAACTTCTAGAAGAGACTACAAGAATGCATGGGAACAAAATTAAGAATGAGTACGGCATACCATCCACAAACAGATGGCCAAAGCGAACGAACAATCCAGTTATTAGAAGATATGCTGAGAGCATGCATCATGAACTTCAAAGGGAGCTGGGATGAACATTTACCGTTGGTGAAATTTGTCTACAACAACAGTTACCACGCAAGCATCGGCATGCCGCCTTATGAAGCATTATACGACAGAAAGTGCAGAACTCCACTGTGCTGGGATGAAGTCGGTGAATGCCAACTGTTAGGACCAGAACTGGTACAACAAATTGCTGAGGTTGTCAAACTCATCAGAACAAGATTGGTAGCTTCTCAAGATAGACAAAAGAAGTATGTTGATCAACACAGACAAGATCGTGCATTCGACATAGGAAATTACGTGTTCTTAAAAGTTTCTCATTGGAACGGGAAAATTCATTTCGGTAAAAAGTGAAAGCTAAGCTCGAGGTTTATAGGACCTTTCGAAGTACTGCGAAGAGTTGGAGAAGTGGCTTACGAGGTAGCTCTACCTCCAGAATTGCAAAATGTTCAATATGTTTTTCACGTTTCGGTGTTACGACCGTATAAACCTGATTACAAGCACGTGATCGAGTACGAACCATTGCAGTTTGACAAAGACTTGTCCTATGAAGAGATTCATATCCAGATAGTTGACAGGAAAGAACAGGTGCGCAAGAATAAAGTTATACCTTCTGTGAAGGTGATATGGAGGAACCACAATGCTGAAGAAGCTACGTGGGAACTCGAGGATAAAATGATGAAAGATTACCCTGAGTTATTTGTTTAATCTGTGTCTTCGATTCTGGGGACAGAATCTTTGTAAGTAGGGAAGAATGTGACGAATGATTTGTTTGAGTTGTGATTCTGGGGACAGAATCCTTGTAAAGAAGGAATGATGCAACAATCCAGAATTTTAATGATAATTTTTAAATATTTATTGAGTTATATATATATATATATATTTAATGGATGTGTTTATTGTTGAATAAATATTTAATTTGATTTGACTTGATTGGTTAATTATTTGATAAGTAAATAATTAAGGAGTTAAGAAAATTAATTATTATGAGATAGTATACTAATTTAATTTAACAATTAAGTTAGAGAGTTTATAATGATTAAATAAATTATTATATTTTAATTTGAATTTGTAATTAAAATGATGTGTTAGTTGATTAAATAAAATTATAATTATAAAAAAAATTATAATTATGTTGTATTGATTTATATGATGAATTAAATTAATAAATTGTTATTATAATTAATTAAATTGAATATTAAAATTTAATTAAATAAAAGTGTGACAAATAACCTTACTATAAAGGAGTTATTAAAATAAATAAAAGGAGTTTAATTCAGTTTTGCCAAACAAGGCTTAATGTGAAAGTAGTATGCACACAAGTCAATCTTGTTTGATGATAAAGTATTTACTTTGTCTATGCACTACATGCCACAGATGACTTTCAACATAATATAAATATGAGGATGGTAACAATGTTATAAGAATTCAATAAAACAAATTCAAGGATAAATTTTTAAAGATTTATAATTTAATTTATCCAGAAATCAATAACGTCCAAACTGTCAACATGATACTACTTTGTGGAGTGAAATTCAAGAATAATATTGTATCAAAAATAATTTGGACAGAAAAAAAATCAATTTTTGTCATGAATAGTACTCAGGGAATAGTACTTCGTGAATAGTAACCTGTGAATAGTACTTCATGAATAGTACCCCGTGAATAGTACTCCAGCGTGAAAAGATTAAACTTTAACAAGAATGTTCAGAAAAAATATCCTTGTGAAATGATACTAGATGAAGCGCAGATTTCAAGGATATTCTACTAATTTTAAGGAGTATAGAAGTAATACTTAACAACATAAGTGTATAATTCAGAGTCTGAAATGAAATAATATTACTTACATACTACAGAGTATGGAAGAAAATATTATTTTATACGAATATTGAACAAAAATAATATCATTTATGAATACGAAAGAAATAATACCCCTTACCTTAGTGATTGGATACTGAAATAGTGTAGTAACAGAATACTCTTCTTCTTTCTCTCTGATTCTCTCTCTATAGAATTCTCTTATGAGTCGTAGTGAATTGGTGAGAATGAAAGAAGAAATAAGCTTCTATTTATAGAAGATTTCTAGCTTAGCCCTTGCAATGTGAAAAGGCAAGTGGTTTGACGACTGGTGATGTGAAGAAAAAAGTGGTTTGACACCTGCAATGTAAAATGACAATTGGTCGACGCCTGTAATGTGAAACGACAATTGGTCGACGCCTGTAATGTGAATCGACAATTGGTCGACGCCTGTAATGTGAAACGACAATTGGTTCGACGCTTGTAATATGAAACGACAAGTGGTTCGACGTCTGGTAAAGGCAATTACTATTTACGAAAGTGACTCTTAGATGATGACATATGCGTCCCCATAGAATAAACCAAACTTACCACAAACATCTCATAACAGACTTCTTATTTATATCAAAGATTGAATAAATATTACCACAAATCATTTGATCTTCAATCAACACATTTTTAATCTTCCAATAATTATTCATCATTAATATTATAATTCACAATATTTAACAACCAGATCATTCCCAAGAAAGAGGGGGCTTTCTGATAATGATTTCTTCCTATTGGCGCGCAATTAGGTGACCAAACCTCTCCTCGACAGAACTTTCTAGATATCGTCAATATTGTAAATAATAATATGAATAATTTTATCATCTTAATTATTGATTTAATAATATAAAATCTTATGCAGATGATACTGTGACAATAATTGAATCAATAATATGAGATACTATGCAGCAATTACTGCAGCAATAATTGAGTATCACTGAGTGGCTTCTTACATAAGCATCAATAATCAATACCGTGTGCTACTATGCAACCACGCTGATTACTGTACTTTTACCACCGGGTATTTCAACAGTTAACGGTAAAACTTTCGCCGTTATTTTTATAAAAAGATAATTTTGTCGTTTTTTAACTCCGACAATAATTCTGTTGTGGGGTCCACCAATGATTGTGCCATCGTACGAATATTCTCTGATAAAAAGAATATTCCCTGACCAAATGAATATTTTATAGCAATTTGCTTACTTTACAAAATTTATAAATATTACCCACAACTATAATATTATATCAAATCCATACCATAATATTCAAATTGATATTTAGAAAAAAAATAATCATTATTCATAAAAGTTGGAGTCTTACAGACACATTCTGCGACATCTCTTTTCATGTTTGGCCACCAAAAATGATGTCGTAAATCTTGATACATCTTCGTACTCCCAGGATGAATCGAGTATGTTGAGTTATGAGCTTCGGTTAAGATTTCTTCTTTAATCTCCGATACTGCTGGAATCCAAATTCTTCCCTCGAACCACAGTAACCCTTCGATATTGATCTTATATTTCACCTTTTTACCTTCGTCCACCCCTTTATTTTTCTACATTCTTCATCCTGTAGTTGAGCATTCTTCACCTTGTCCAGCTTCTATCTGAAATAGTCGTTCATTGGATTCTTTTGGAAATTTTATTTCCAACTTTAGCTTTGTCATTGCTGAAATAAGTTCCTCCTGAGTGGTTAACAACATCAACTTTTCCCGACCTTTCCTGCTTAAAGCATCTGCAACCACATTCGCTTTGTCTCGATGATAAAAAATCTCACAATCGTAATCTTTTATCAATTTCATCCATCTTCTTTGACGCATGTTCAGGTCCTTCTGAGTGAAAATATACTTCAGACTCTTATGGTCCGTGTAGATCTCATATTTTTCTCCATAGAGATAGTGTCTCCATATCTTCAGAGAAAATACTACTACAACCAACTCTAAATCATGAGTCGGATACCCTTTCTCATAGTCCTTCAGTTGCCTTGACGCATATGTAATAACTTTATCGTTCAGCATAAGGACACAACCCAATCCTTTATGTGAGGGATCACTATATACCACAAAGTTCCTGTATTATCTGGTAATGACAACACAGTAATGACAACACAGGTGTCACACTTAACTTTTTCTTTAAGTCTTAAAAACTTTCTTCACATTTCTCCGTCCATACAAATTTTACAGCTTTCCTTGTCAAATTTGTTAATGGAGTGGCTATCTTGGAAAAAACTTGAATAAATCGTCTATAATAACTGGCCAGTCCTAAGAAACTCCTCACCTCCGAAGATGTCCTTCGAAGCATGTGATGATGTGTATGAATGGTGTAAGCTATATGGTATAAGGTGTAAGTTGAATTTAAGAAGAAGGGGTGAATGTGACAACCTGAGAATTTAGATAATTTATTTAAATCTTAAATGATGGAATAAAGGTTATATGATAGACCTAGACTGAAAATAAGTGTATGGATTTGATGTTTCTGTGAAAGAATTTTAAGGATTTCAAAAATTTTAGAAAAGGACTTGAATGATTTGATAGACTGTAAGTGTTAGTCTGATAATGAGGTATAAGATTTTGGTAAGAATTATCATGGTTAAGTATCTAAGTGTATACGAGTCGGTATATGAGATGTTATATGTGTACAGTGATTGTTTATGTGTACAGTTTATGAATAAGGATCAAGGATTTATCAGATAAGTTGTAACTTTAGCAAACCCTAAAGTTATGTGAGAACGTCAAGGTTAAGTTAGTAAACTTTAAACGAAGTGTTAGAAACCCTAATGATATGTTTGGAAACCCTAATTTTAGTTTTAGGAATTCAAAACCCTAATTTAGGAATTTAAAAGCCAAGTATAAATGGCTAAGTGTTATAAGTTATGGAATAAAAGGGAAATGTCCAAAATACCCTTCAATTTATAGGGGAAAAGAACAAATTACCCTTAGTAGGTGTGAAATGACCAAAATACCCTTTTCTTAAAACTTAAGTAAAAGATTTGTAAAATATTGTAAGTCATCACTCTATGTCTATCCCATATGTCTTATATCTTCCAAGATCAGATTATAGTGCCACCTTGCAACACAAATACATTGAATCAAAGTTTTATAACCTAAAAAGTAAGTAAAGTTACTTACTTTAATTTTCAAAGTTAGTCAAGACCTTCTATCTCTAAAATTTCGGGAATGGGGAGTGTGGGAGAGTGAGGAGAGAAGCCATGATCATATCTTAACTCTCAAAGATCAGATCATCAAGGATCAGTTCAAGAATAAAAGCTAGAAAAAGGTATAAGCCCTAAACTTGTAAATCTATGTGTTTCATGTTAGATGTTGTTGTTTATTGGTTAAAGTTGTGTTAAGTGATGTTTTGAGTTTACATCAAGGATCCATAACATCTAGAAGCCAGAAAATCAAGTTTTGAAAACTGACCAAGAACCCTAGTTTTAAGGCCTGACAGCCATATGTCAGGGCCTCTAGATCTGTTTATGTTATGTGTTATGTTAGTTTGATGTTATAGATCTGTTCTTTGCCATGAGGAGAGTAGACTAGAAGCGGAATCACCTCCACACCAGATCTAGATCTCAAGATATGAGTGGTCAAACTTAGTTGACCGATCACTAGTTCTAGAATTATGGGCAACCCAGAAACCCAGGAAGCCTCTTACAACATTTTGCAAGCCTCTGATCTTTTTGTTGTTTGATAGTTTGGCTATGTTGTTTGTGACGCCCCCAAAATAGGTATACAACACCCATTCTGAGTCGCCAAATACATGGTACAAAAAACAAACTACAACTTCAATAATACAATTATCGTGCAAAATACGACAACACATACTGTGAGTTTAAATATAAATATTGTCTTCTAGACAATATCAACACTCAAATAAGTCCTCGTTATAATTATTCAAACACTATTTTACAGAAATAGGGAGGACTGCTAAAACATCTTTCTAGAACCATCACTCCATGCCCCTACTAGATCCTGCTATGTTCTCACCTCCTGAGAAGAAAAATGGAACAAAAAGGAAAAGGGTGAGCTCAACTAGCCCAGTAAAGAATATTATGACTAAGATAATATACAACAAATTATCATTAGTATTCAACAGGAAAAATTTGATAGAATAAAATCGACAACAAGTTTTAGATCAACAACTGCATCGGAAACAACAAACCATTAGAAGAGTCAAGTAGAGAATGAATTCTACTATCTTCTAAGATTTAAAAGTCCATCATCAATATTTTATCCCTGTAACATCAATTAATAATCATCTTTAACCAAATATTCATCTTTGCACTACAGGCCAAAGATATTCATTTGTATCACCAGTCGGTCATGTTCATCTCAACACCTGTTCATCTTTGCACTACAGGCCAAAGATATTCATCAGGTAATCATACATCTTTGCAATACAGGCCAAAGATATTCAGTAATATCATCATTTAGGACTAAGGATGTTAAAAAATATCTTAAAGAAAACAAATCCAGTGAGACAGGAGGACAAATAGTAGGGATTCGTATAACAGTTTATCCAAGATCAATAATACTTCATAATAATCAATTGCGAAGCAGAATTCAAAAATAAAAATCAAAACATGGATACAATCAAAGATAGTAACCATAATAGATATCTTGGACAAAAAGAAAAAATTTTATTTTTCGGTGAATAGTGCCGTATTCGTAAATAGTGCCGTATACGTGAATAGTAACGTATATGTGAATAGTAACTCCGACACAAAAAGTTCTAAATTTGATAAAAAAACTCATATCAATATTTCAGCAACTTTTGGTCGGAATACCGGTATAAGGCTGAAAGAAACTTGCTCTGATGAATAGAAACTCTCAAAGTATCTAAATACTCACAAAATACACTCAATAATCTATAGAGAGAAAGAGAGAAAACGTGTTTCTGGTGTGATTTTTTAATTCTAACTTAGCCCTCTATTTATAGGAAAATGTTAGCACGCCGAAGTAGACTTAACCTGCAACCTGATGGCTTTACCTGCTACTATTCAAGCCTACCACATTTAAATAAAAATCTCAGCACATTTCTTCACAAACCAAGAGTGGGGTCCACCAATTGTAGAATTTTCTATCAAAATGATAAACTCCGAAAATTCAACAATTTTTGAACAAGTCATCTCGTAAAATTCATAATAAATCATACGTTCAGTTTTAACGGTTCAAAATTTGTGGACATATACTCAACTTATATATGTATAACATATCCAAACAATACCACGATCTAACGGTCGGATTAAAAATTATAACCCCCGCAAAATATCTCAAAAACTCTGATTTTTAATACCTCCATTCCGATAAAAATACTGATAAAAACCTCAATATTAACTCCTTCATTTTTAACCACAAAAATATATCCCTTATTTATATCCACATAAAATAAATATTTCCTTATCATATGAATCAATAATTAATTATTCACAAATAATATTATAGAATCACATTTATGACAACCAGGCCGTTCCCAGGAAAGAGGGGGCTTTCCAATAAGAATTTCTCCTTACTGGCGCGCAATTAGATGACCAAACCTCTCCTTAGACAGAACTTTCTAGACATTGTCAATAATGTTATCTAATAATATTATTCAAATAATATGAATTATTGATCTGATAATTGGAAATACTGTGCAGTGACAATTATTGAAATAACAATAATATAAAATATCAATGCAGCAATTATTGAATCAATAAAATAAAATATTGAACAGTAACTACTGTAACAATTATTGAGTAGTGTCTTCCTTCGTAAGAATCAATAATTGGTGCAACACCGTGTGCTACTGTATTTTAACCACCAGGCATTCTAACAGTATTAACGGTAACAACTACGCCGTTAATTATAAACAACTTATACTTGTCGTTTTCTTCATCCAATCACTTTCCGTTATGGGACCCACACAAGGCTGCGCCGTCGTACGAATATTCCCCGACAGCAAGAATATTCCACGACCAAATGAATATTCACCGACCAAAAATGAATATTTTATAACCACTTGCTTATTTGAAATATTTACGCATTTTACCCATAAATATCCACATTAATCAAATCAACCCTTTCTATTTTAAAATAATAAATAGAGGAAATTTAATTTTATTTATTAATAAGTTGGGGTCTTACATTGTTGTTTTTAGGTTGTTGTCTGACATGTAGGCTTCACATTAAAGTAATTAGAATACTTAGATCCATAACATGATCGAAGATATTTTGGGTCAAACTAGCGTTGACCATCAGCCGGATGAGTTTTCTGGAAAACCCAGAAAACTCAAGAACAATTTCTTTGACAAAGTTTGACCAGCCTTGATCTTACAGATGTGTTGCTTTTATGATGATATGATGTAATAGAAATGTACCCTGACATGTGTTCTACAAGATTGAACCACTAGATTATACAAACAAGACCTAGACTGACTAGTACAAAGTAGTAAACAGACAATACTTAAACCACAACGTTTTTATAAAAAACGTTGTGGTATTTTTTAACAAAACGTTGTAGATATATATGAAAAAATATTATCTATTTAGAAGGGAATTTTTTAATTTTAACTAGATAATATTTTTTTAAAAAACATTATCTATGTAAAAAAGACGGAGCAAAAAACAAGCTCAAATGAAAACTTGAAATTTAAAGATACTTTTTCTCCGTGCTTTCACAGTAGCCCCGACTATCATTTCATCTCTTCTATCTCGAATTCAGACCTGCCCGCCCAAACGCAGCAACCTCTTCCCTTTCCAATCGGCAACTCTAATCTTTTTCTTTCTATTTGGATTTTTAATTGGGCTTTTTTCTCAACTGACAAGGAACTGTTTCTCTCTCTCTTTTCAGGCCCTAACATCTCAGCCCTTCTTTTCCTGCGATGGCGATTGGGAGGAAAATGGGGACCGTGATAAGGCAGTGTGTCAAGAAAGAAGCGAAAGCGATAGTGGTGTTAAGTTTCGGTGGGACGGTTTTGGACGTACGGCCGTCCCCGGTTGTAGCGGCGTTTAGCTCGAGGGGGCCCAATGCGGTGACGCTGCAGATCTTGAAGCCAGATGTGATTGGGCTTGGAGTAAACATCTTGGCCGGATGGTCTAAGGCTGTTGGACCCACTAGGTTGGATTCGGACAGTAGGAAGACTGAGTACCTCCATCAGCAACACACACATTCCAATTTCCATCGGAGTATTTTATTGTCACTTAAATTAGTCCGAGTAAGGCTGTAGTTAAAATTAAGGAAGTAAGGATTTCACCAAACCACGTTGGTGAAAGAAGGTAATTTTTCTTGTTGTTCTCATTGATAGACTTGCATTTTATACAGTAGGTACATGCATAATCCAAGGCTACAAAATAGAAACATTAATGACTAATTACAACGTAATATATGCTAACCTAATATAGAAGATTACAAAAGATATACTAGAATAATTTACATATTCTATCACACCCCCGCAGTCGAAGCGGGAGGTTCTCGTACGTTGAGACTGTTCTGAAAATCTTGAAATAACACCAAAGGAAGTCCTTTTGTGAAAATATCCGCAATCTGATAGCGCGAGGGGACATGTAAGACACGTACTTGTCAGCGAGCAACTTTTTCGCGAACAAAATGAATATCCATTTCGATATGTTTAGTGCGTTGATGCTGAACGGGATTACCGGAAAGGTATATTGCACTAACATTATCGCAGTAAACTAAAGTAGCCTTAGGGATAGGAAAATGTAGCTCCAGAAGAAGATTACGTAACCAACATGACTCAGAGACCACATTGGCAACGCCTCGGTATTCAGCTTCAGCACTGGAGCGAGATAATGTTGTTTGGCGTTTAGAGGACCAGGAGAGTAAGTTATCACCAAGAAACACACAGTAACCAGAAGTGGACCGCCTGGTATCCGGGCACCCACCCCAATCGGCATCTGTATATGAAATCAGTGAGGATACCGAAGAAGGATAAAGATGCAGTCCATGATGAAGGGTACCCTGAATGTAACGCAAGATGCGCCGAAGAGCATGCATATGTTCATCCATGGGATTATGCATAAATAGGCAGATCTGTTGTACCGCATAAGAAATGTCAGGTCTCGTGAATGTGAGATATTGGAGAGCTCCTGCAAGGCTACGGTAGTGAGAGGGATCCGCATAGGGAGTGCTAGTTTTAGCACTGAGCTTTGGTTTAGTATCAACCGGAGTAGGACAAGACTTACACGAGGACATGCCAGCACGCTCAATAATCTCTTCTGCATATTTTTGTTGGGATAAAAATAGAACATCGGCATGACGATTGACTGCTATACCCAAGAAGTAACTCAGGGGACCCAAATCTTTCATAGCAAATTCTGAGCTGAGAAGTGTCATGATAGACTTGCGAAGAGCATCTGAAGAAGCAGTGAGGATGATATCATCCACATATAGAAGTATGTAAGCCACGGTTGTACCATTCCGATAGATGAAAAGAGAGTTGTCAGACGTGCTTTGAGAGAACCCAATGGAAGAAACGTAGTCGGCAAATCGTTTGAACCAGGCGCGAGGAGCTTGCTTGAGCCCGTATAACGATTTCCGCAGAAGACAGACATGATTAGGATGATCTGTATCCTTAAACCCCAATGGTTGATGCATGTAGACTGTTTCTTTTAGTTCACCATGTAAGAAAGCATTCTTGGCATCCAACTGATGAATAGACCAAGCTTTAGAGAGAGCAAGACTGAGCACAGTTCGTATGGTTGCTGGTTTGACAACCGGGCTAAAAGTCTCTCCACAATCTACGCCAACCTGTTGACTCGCACCATTACCTACAAGGCGGGCCTTATGCCTCTCAAAAGAACCGTCAGATTTTTGTGTGTCTAAAACTCCACATAGACCGAATAACATTAACATCAGGTGGACGGGGAACCAAATCCCACGTCTTATTTGTAATAAGAGCATTATATTCATCATCAATAGCCATTTTCCAATTCGGGTCTTTGAGTGCAGACACTGGGTTACGAGGTAAAGGTGATTTGGTGACATGAGTGAGAAGGCCATGCTGGTACTTGTTATTGGCTTTAAAAATACCATGTTGGCTTCTTGTAACAGGTTTGAGGTCGGAACTTGTAGTGGGCTGGAATATGGGAGGAAGATGAAGAGGTTGTGTGTGGTCACTATGTGGGCCAAGGAAAGACCGGCCCACGGTGGAAGAGGGTAAAGAATTGGAGTCTGGCAGTTGGGTGGCAGTGGCGGATTGGGCCACGGAGTGTGGGTTTAGGTCCGTGTTTTCCTCGTTTTGGGCCGGGGAAAGAGTAGGGGATTGGGCCTGCTGAATTGTTTGTGGCTGGGGCACATTTTGAGCAATAGCTTCATTTTGAAAATGATTAATCATGAAAGGGGAAATACCATGATCAAGGAAATCATAAGTGGTGGAAGGAGGAGTGTGCAACGCGGAGAAGGGGAATTGGGTTTCATCAAATAAAACGTGGCGACAAATGATAATTTTACTTGATGATAAATCATAGCATGTGTAACCACGATGATTAGACGGATAACCTAAAAAGACACAGGGTGTGGAACGAGGTTGAAGCTTATTTATCGTAGTAGATGGGAAGAGAGGATAACATAAGCAGCCAAAAATTCGTAAATGAGAGTACGATGGGTCTTTTCGGTATAGAATTTGTAGTGGTGATTGATAGGCGAGGGTTTTACTTGGTAATATGTTAAGAAGATATGTTGCCATTTGCAATGCATAGTGCCAAAACGATGGAGGTAAAGAGGCAAGTTCGAATAATGTTATTAATCGAACAAATTTTTCTTTCGGCTTTTCCATTTTGAGACGATGTATGAGGACAAGAAAAACGAAAAAAAATACCATTAGCTTCACAATGACGCAGAAATGGACCATTATCATATTCTCTTCCATTGTCACATTGGATATTTTTGAGTTCCCGTTCAAATTGAGTTTTGATGTAAGCTCTAAATTTAAGAAAAGTGAAAAAAACTTGAGATTTTTTGGAGATGGGAAAAGTCCATAAAAATTTCGAATAATCATCCAAATAGAGCACATAATATTTGTGACCCAAAGAACTCAAAATAGGAGATGTCCATAAATCACTATGCAAAATATCAAAAGGCAAATAAGTAGAGTTATGAGAATCAATGAAAGGCAATTTAACATGTTTACCAAGAGGACAAGAATGACAAAAACTAGAAGTTGTTTTAGTACATTCAATCAATTTATTTCGCCTAAGGGAGTCTAAAACAGGTGCGCCCGGGTGACCTAAACGGTCATGCCAAATAGAGGGAGATAAAGCTGTGAAAGTGGAAGGAGACTTGGCTTGATTTGTGGTGGTGGTGATGGGATAAAGCTCGCCCCGACTATCACATCTCATTAGTGTCATCCCCGTCTGAAAATCCTTCACAGAAAACCCAAAAGGATCAAATGCAACAGAAACGTGGTTATCAGTAGTAAACTTTCGAACTGAAACTAGATTTTTAATTAAATTGGGGGCATGAAGGACATTGTTTAACACCAAAGGAGGGTGTGGAGGAGATAAATTTGCATTACCAAAACCACGAATAGGAATAGAATGGCCATTTCCAACAATTATACCATGATTTTTGCTCAAATTTAAATAAGACGAGAGATTACCTTGCACTGATGTCATATGAGACGTCGCCCCGGTGTCCATATACCATGATGGATCGGGTTGAGCAAGGCTAAGAGTGTGCAATGCTGCGTCAATGTCAGTTGGGGTAGGAGAAGTCGTGGCATTGAAAGCTGATTGTTGCGGCCTTGGACCGAGAAGACTAGCCTGCTGCTGAGGCCTGGGAGAAAATTTGGGTGGTCGGGCCCAATTGTAGGAGGGATATGGGCATGGAGGAACAACCCATGGAGCCCATTGTTGCATCCAAGGATTCGGCTGCCACTGCATCTGCAGTCCACGCCCATTGCCGGAGGTCTGTCCGCCACCAGAACCACTGCCGCTCTTGCCAAAGTTCCGACCACCGTAGCTGGAGTTTCGGCCACCACCGCCGAAAATTTTGGTGGGAACTTTTCTATTGTTACCCTTGTTGCCACGGTTATTATTGTTATGCCGATTATTATTATGATGACTATGAGAAGAAGGATTGTAATCATCACCAGTATGTTGAGATGTAACAAGAAGAGCAGCCGAACCAGATTCGAGTTTTGCTCGCTCCAAAATGGTGGTTTCCTCCAAAGCGAGTTTGGAACGAGCCGTAGCAAAACTAGGTAGAGTTTTCTTGTTTTGCATCACAGTGACAAAATGAGAATATGGTTCGGTCAAGCCTTGAAGCATTTTCAAAACCATACTGTGATCATTGACGGGAGCCCCGACATTGGTGAGTTGATCGGCAAGACGATTGCAATACGCATTTGTCGTTGGAAAATTAGCAAGACCTGTGTTGGTGAATTCCTTATGAAGATACATGGCCCTTGAGTTTTTATTATCATGAAAAAGGTCCGCAACACTTTGCCAAGCGTGTTCAGCCGAGTCGTCGTCAATAAGAATTGAGGTGAGGATGTCGGATGAGACCGTGGAATAAATCCACTGCAAGACCGCCGCATCGAGCCTTTTCCAAAAAGGGAGATCATCTGATTTGGCCTTTGCATACGTTGCTTTCTCTTTTGCATCCGTAGGTGGGATGATATGGTCAAGCACTTCATGAATCCTCGCTTGAACCTTGAATAACGCCGCCCATGAATGGTATTGTCCCGATTCCAAGTCCAATGAGATAGGGATGAGAGTTTTCACATTGGTGATAGCTAAGGCAGGATGAAATTTGGGAGTTTTGGGAGTTTCGGCCATGGTGGATGGCAAAGCAAAGCAGAGAGTAGGAAGAAGAAGGAGAATGGTGGGGAAGGTAACCGAATAGGGGTGCGAAAGCGAGAGAGAGAACCCTAGGCTCTGATACCATGAAAGAAGGTAATTTTTCTTGTTGTTCTCATTGATAGACTTGCATTTTATACAATATGTACATGCATAATCCAAGGCTACAAAATAGAAACATTAATGACTAATTACAACGTAATATATGCTAACCTAATATAGAAAATTACAAAAGATATACTAGAATAATTTACATATTCTATCAGTTGGCTCCCTCAAAATTATTGGTAGACAACGGGGTATTTCTTGAATTATGTTAGTGGAAGTTCAAATTTTAAAGTCCGATGTTGCTGATGCTGCTTATGTCTTTCTCTCTTAAATTTCTTCGCTTTGACTTCGAAAAGCAGGTCATGTGATGATGTATTTTCATTGAAATTACTGGTTTCCATCTTTGATCTTCTATTCCTATAAAGGGTCTTGCTTATTTTGTTGAGATTTGAACCAATTTAGCACCATTTTTTCCTGAGGTATGTGTTCTTGTATTTGTTCGTGTATACATATTTTTACTGTGTTTGGAATTTATGCTTGATATTCTTTTCTTCTGGATGTTTTAAATTTGTGGGTTTTATTTTCCTGTAATTTTAAACTTTGTATGAATTTGAGGTTTTGTAGTCATTTTTTTTGTGTTATAGGTATGGTTATTGGCTGCAGTTGAAGATAAGGGTTGGTTTAGTTCTCTATAATTTGTAAAAATTTTGTTGGATAATTGTGGATCTAAGTAACATTCATTTTGAATTTAGTTTCACTCCTGATAAATTAGATCATTATTGATTCATGAAATATGAAATGGCAAACAAAAACTTAAGCTTGATATAGCTTGTGGGATTGATTATGGTTTTGTTTCTTTCTAATGAAGTTTTGGGATTTCCTTGCCTTTTTGATACATGCCCTTCTTAATGATTCTCTTTACCTGCTGCTCATTATTTCTTAAAGCTTTTTCTTTGGTTTTTGCATCATGCAAAAATCATAAATGCACATATTCTGGTTTATTATATCTTTGGGAAACTATAGTATTTTCATCTTCAGAATTCCCTCCTAATCCTTTGTAAATCAATGTAGAATCAGAGAAGAACAATGGGGAAATAGTCTGTGCAATCATAGAGAGAAAAGTGGAAAACTGTGAACTGTTATCCAATTGAGCTAACTTTCAACTGCTGATGAAAGTGATACGAAAGCTGAAAAAGAAGAAGAATAATAAGAAGAGGAGGCGGAGGCGGAGGAGGAAGAAAAACCAGTGTAGCTAAAAAATTGGAAACTTCGAAGAATAGCTTATGCTCTGAAAAATGGTCGGCGTAAAGCTAGTGTAAGAATTTTTACAACATCATCTACATTTCACTTGTATTCACTAAGCTTCTACTGTTTATTTATTTTTAACTAGTGCAATCCTCATATGTAGAATATTAGTTGATATACCACAGGAAGTCTGATTGGTGAACTTATGTTCTTTTATCCTTTAAAAAAGGGTAGGGCTTTGCTTGTTGCGAATTACTAAAATCATGGAGAAATTGTATCAAAACATACATGGTTACTATGTAATACAATTAAAGTACTAAATTGAAAAAAGAACCTAAAAGATCTCCATCTATCAGGAGGATATTAATAATGTATTATTTTGAAAAGGCACTGGGAATTATCTTGGTGAATGTGCCAAGTGGTTGTTGTCTCTGGTTTGTGCTTTTGAGATTTACTTTCCATTGAGTTCATTACGTGATGGATCTGGTACTAATATTTCTAGTAATGACAAAATGTCTAGCACGATATTCATTTGATGCTTTTGTCTACTTGTCTTGCAGATCAAAAATCTTGCTGCTGAGGTATGCCTTGATAGAGATATTGTTCTTGAATTACTTCGTGACCCACCTCCAAATCTACTTTTGATGAGCGCTGCTTTGCCTGATAAACCTGCTTCAACAATCTTAGAGCCCGAAACCAGACATGTGGATTAACAGTAGGCATGCTCTTTGCATATCTGAGTTTGCCGGGTATGAACTTCTCTTCAATCTTTGTTGCCAAACAACGTCCACCTAATGCTATCCAATCATCTAAACAACCTAACAAATAGTAAATATATTTTCTAAACTATGTTGAGTATAATATATTGGATACTCAACCTTCTCATAACATTCGATTAATATAATTTAATTTTTTATGGGTTGGACAGATAAAAAAGCATGGAAAGCAAGCTGATATTTTGGTTCAACTTGATGTATTGGGTTTAAAAATAATCCAAGTAACTGCAGATGGTAATTGTTTCTTAAGGTTTGTCGATGGTCACCTTATTATGCATTCATGCATCTTGTTTTTGTAGTATTGTACACCGTATGGTTTATGGTATCAGTTTATGTCTTAGATTTCCTATTTTGTCAACTATTATGTTAAGTTGTATGGTAATTTGAATTACACTTTTTTTTGGAAACTGTCTGCATAGCCTCATTAGTGTAACTCAACCTAATAATTATTATTATTGTAGACCTCTAGCAGATCATATAGAAGGCAATGAGGATGAGCATATGAAGTACCAGATTATGGTGGTAGACTTTATTCGGGTATGTATTTTAGTATGTTATATTCATTAAGTATTTGATCCTACTTACTACTATGTTTATGTTGGTACCAAGTACCATCATAGAAGGACTGAGCCTGTGACATTATATTACCGGGACTGTCACGAGCATCTCAAGATCATGTCATATATTGTTAACTATAGTTAGAGCTATTCAGAAGTTTTATTCTTAGATTATGAAGGTCATTTTGTTTGATTTATCTTTTCATATGTTGATCGGCAATATGCAGCAACCAGCTACCATTCTGTTTCATTATTGTCTTGGCATTATTTCCTTAATATTTCTCTAATTCAATTTGCAGATAATTTTGTGAAATCAATTGTTTAAACAGATGCAGTTAAGGAATCACTCATGAATCAACAAAGATGCCAAATAAATCCAAGGGAGAAGTGCAAACCAACATTGAACTTGCCTCGTTAAAAGAACTGGAAGAGGAACTTGAAAAATCCGGTGAACTTAAGAAGTTCAGTGAGCCTATTGTCTCAGGACTTGAGGAAGAGGATGTTTGTCCCACCTGTCTTGAAGGTAATAAATTAACTCTTCACTTATCCTTTCCACTTGTTGATTTTAACCATTGGCAATTTTCAGGCCTTTTGGAGTTATAGCCAGAGTTGGCAATATTTTTTGCATCTGGACTAGAAAAGTAAATATTAATAACTCGTGGCCTCTCCCTGCAGAGTATGATACAGAAAATCCCAAAAATATCACAAAATGCGAGCATCATTTTCACCTTTCATGCATTCTTGAATGGTTGGAAAGAAGTGATACCTATCCTGTGTGTGATCAGGTTTGCACAATAGTTGTTTACATTGTGATTGAATGAGACACGGTTTACTCTAACTAGATGATAAGTCATTTGATGCCAAGCTCATGCTTGCTTTTGGTCTAGGAAATGATATTCAATCCCACCATCGATGCATAGCTCTTGGGTATCATCATAAAGAGTTCTTTTAACTTTTCAAATGAAAGTTAAGAGTTGGAGCTAATGGATGCATGGAATTGTATGATGTTAACCCTGTTGGTTGATCAGTAGTAGTGCTTCTAGCCATCCTACAGTATGCATGCATAAAGGTATTCATTCGACATTGTTACCAATTGTTTTGTTTATCTTGGCACAATCTATGGGTTAACAATTATTTTTTTCCATTTCCATTTAATTTTTCCCAAAATATGGTTTCATTTTTCACCATATTGGATCATATGTATTGCAGGTAGCTCAAGTGCTTTTGACACTGCCATAATCATTCTCTTAGCTGGGTATGCTATCAGGCATATTGCTCCAGATATTATATGGACTTGTTGGTAGCCAGACAGCTTACCTCATTAGTGTTCTTTACGTCGAGTACAGAACCAGAAAGGAGAAAGAGAATGTTAACTTGAAGAATCATGTTATTCAGGTAATTTGGTTAATTTTGCAAAAATCCCATTACATAAATTCACTAAAAAGAAGAAGCCATTTTGATCATTTTCAGTGGTTTGAAGTTCTTGATGGGCAATTGGGTCCTTACTGGAAAGCAGCCAGTTTAGCCTTCAACTGTACTTTCCTTCTCTTTGGATCTGTCATACAACTTATAGCTTGTGCAAGGTAAAGCTCTTTTTCTTCTTCAAAAACTTAATTCTGTCTTGAATTAGACAAATCAAACATTTATTTTTGGCTGTTTTTTGTCGCTTTCCAAATAATTCTAGTAATATATACTACATCAATGACCATCTAGACAAGAGAACATGGAACCAATAAGAACATGGAACCAATGAGAACATGGACTCAATTACAAGATATAATTTCTTATCCTAGGGCTAGCATTAAGATATTCTTGGGGAGAATTAAGAGAAATAAGCCTTACAAAATTTGATTGTTTTAATTGCTGGAACCAATGAGTAGTTCAAAAAGATTATGTGCGGTCCAATCTTTGATGATCCGCTACATTACATACTTGGACCCAGTTCCAACCAGCGTAACAATTTTGTTTGTTCAGATATTAATTTGGATAAATATAATTGCTCTAGTTTTGCTGTACAAATGATAAAATTATTAAGAATAATTGAGCTCTCTCTTATGAAGTATACGAGACTAGCTAGCAAGAAAATCTTGCCTAGCCAATGATATGATGTGACCAGCATAGGACCTAGCAGGTTGGCAACTATTAAGGTTCCATGTCTCATTTTCTCCTTTAAAAACTCACATAAAAATCAGATCACATGTTCAGTGTATAACTCCTACCATGAACAAAAGAAGAGAAAACATTACATAATCTTCCAAGCTGCGCGTGTTATTAATGTCGACATTCTGGGAGGTATTGAATAGGAACGTTATTAATGTCGACATTCTGTTCACATGATTGAGACATGTCATTTAGTTTAAGGATGATTAGAGTATTTATAGTCATCTGAAAAAGGTTGCTTAGAGTGTTTATTTGATGTAACTATGATATAATCTTGTGTTGAAAATATTTTCGTGATTTCATATGTACTTGAATAACAGAAGCTGTTATTGATTTTCTATTTCAAGATCCTACTGGAATTAGGTTTCGTATTCTTCTTGACACCTTCTGATGTAATTTGCAGGTGAAATTGCTCAACTGGCAGGACCGGACGCTGCTGAACGTCTCTCAGACTAACCTGTTACTGAATAAACTACAAGATTGTGCTCGGTATATTTTGTGGATGTAGTAATTTGAAACTATAAATGAATGGTATAATTGGGATGTATTTTGAATGGTTGATACATTTTAGCTTTAAATTTAAATGAGAATTTAGACCTTTTTTAGCTATATATCATGGCATTAGCAGATTGCAAGTGCACCGGTAATATAGGTGAACCACGCCTTCTTTTTTTTTTTTTAAGTCAATTTACAACATTTTATAAACGTTGTGTGGAAGCATACCATCTACAACGTTTTCAAGTATCTACTAATTTATGAAAAATAAATCTACAACGTTTTTTTCTTAAAAAACGTTATATAATGTGTCTAACCACAACGTTTTAAAAATGTTGTATAAGGGTGTTAAATAGACGATACCCTTAACCACGACGTTTTTCTGATAGAAATCACAACGTTTTTTACGCGTTATCTATTTACTGTTTTGTAGTAGTAACTGCAAGCTACAAGGATCTAAAGTAGCACAATCGAACTATTCTTCATTTCTGAAAACCCAGAAATGAAGAATAGCTTCTGACAAGGATTTGTGAGGCTTTTATCTCACTGATCCGATGTTGTATGGCCATGAACTTAGTATGTAGTTGTAATATTACATAAGTACTATAACATTAATACACTAAACTGCCCAGATAACATCAAGAACATGAAATTTAAACTGGTCAAACTAGGCCCCTGCAAACTGTGTATGAACATTATAAGTTTGTGAAGAACACCTATAGCGACGGTTCTGTCGCTACAGGGCCCTTTAGTGACACTTTAATTTCTGAAAATTAATTATTTTAATTAAATAAATAGAAAAAATAGTTTTTAATTATTAAAAATACAAAATAAATTCCTAAAAATTATTTTAAAGCCTAAAATTGGGTTTTTAATAATTTTGATTATATTTCATAAATATTTAATATTTTTGGAATATTAAAGGTATTTAATGATAATATTAAATAAATTACTTAAAAATGATTTTAATACTTGAAAAATTATATTATGGTGTTAGAAAATATTTTAAGTTATTTTTAATAACTTTTGATATTTTGTGATGAATTTCATTAATAAATTAATATTAATGTTAATTGATTTATTTAATGAATATATTAAATAAATTATGGAAAATAGAATTAATGTTTTAAAAATCATATAAAAATTATTTAAGGGTTAGCAAAATATTTTGAGTTATAAAATATAACTTTTGATATTTTGTCATGAAAAACATTAATATTTTAATGTTAATGTCAATTATTGGATAATGAATTTAAATATTTAAAAATCATTTAAATGAGAAATTAAGGTATTAAAAATACTTTGAAATATTATATATTATAATATTATATTGATAATTTCATTAATATTTGAAATTAAATAAGTATTAATGATAAGAGAATACGGTGGTATTTATATCATATAAATACGATATTAATGATTGAAAAATCACGATAAATGGTAATAATTATTACGAGCTTATGAAAAATATTCTAACTGATAATAGAATTATCTAAGTTATTTGTGAAGCATTTAGACTGAGTCTTAGTGATATTAGTCTCGAGAATATTCCGACTAGACCGTCGGGATGTTAAAATTGTGTCGGGTTCAACTCAAACTGAAATAGTTTGACTTGATTCCGAGTCAGAGGTAGTTTGTGGACTGACATGGTTATGTGTTTAGGATTATTTTATAAATATATTTATAAAAGTATTATATTATAATAATATTATTCTAATTTGTAGATCGATATTATTTATAATATGTCTTCAAACAAAGCTTATTAAATTGCGTAACAGTAATCGACCGAACATGCAAGTTTTTTTTTAACTCGACCTCGAATTATTTCATATGCTTATGGTTAATCATTGTTGATTACCATGTCTATGAATTATTGATTCGCACTCTGTGCATATTGCATGTATTCATCAGGTATGAAAGGTTGATTACATTCATTACCATCGGATCCAGATTGTGACACCCCCAAAATAGGTATACAACACCCATTCTGAGTCGCCAAATACATGGTACAGAAAGCAAACTACAACTTCAATAATACAATTGTCGTACAAAATACGACAACACATACTGTGAGTTTAAATACAAATATTGTCTTCTAGACAATATCCACACTCAAATAAGTTCTCATTATAATTATTCAAACACTATTTTACAGAAATAGTGAGGACTGTTAAAACATCTTTCTAGAACCATCACTCCATACCCCGACTAGATCCTGCTATGTTCTGACCTCCTGAGAAGAAAAATAGAACAAAAAGGAAAAGGGTGAGCTCAACTAGCCCAGTAAAGAATATTATGACTAAGATAATATACAACAAATTATCATTAGTATTCAACAGGAAAAAATCTGATAGAATATAATCGACAACAAGTTTTAGATCAATAACTGCAGCGGAAACAACAAACCATTAGAAGAGTCAAGTAGAGAATGAATTCTACTATCTTCTAAGATTTAAAAGTCCATCATCAATATTTTATCCCTGTAACATCAACTAATAATCATCTTTATCCAAATATTTATCTTTGCACTACAGACCAAATATATTCATTTGTATCACCTGTCAGTCATGTTCATCTCAACACCTGTTTATCTTTGCACTACAGGTCAAAGATATTCATCAAATAATCATACATCTTTGCACTACAGGCCAAAGATATTCAGTAGTATCATCATTTAGGACTGAGGATGATGAAAAATATTTTAAAGAAAACGAATCCAGTGAGATAAAAAAATAAATATTAGGGATTCGTATTACAGTTTATCCAAGTTCAATAATACCCCATAATAACCAATTTTTGAAGCAGAATTCAAAAATAAAGATCAAAACATAGATACAATCAAAGATAGTAACCATAATAGACAACTTGGATAAAAAGAAGAAAAATTTATTTTTCGGTGAATAGTGTCGTATTCGTGAATAGTACCGTATACGTGAATAGTAACGTATACGTGAATAGTAACCCCGACACAAAAAGTTCTAAATTTGATAAAAAATTTATATCAATATTTCGGCATAATGATATTGAAGAAACTATCATTTAAGAAGAAGATAATATCCCTTACCTCAAAATATCAATACTTCTTGTCGGAATACCGGTATAAGGCTGAAAAAAACTTGCTTTGATGAATAGAAACTCTCAAAGTATCTAAATACTCACAAAATACACTTAATAATCTAGAGAGAGAAAGAGAGAAAACTTGTTTCTGGTGTGATTTTTAATTCTAACTTAGCAGACTTAACCTGCAACCTGATGGCTTTACCTGCTACTATACAAGCCTACCACAGTTGAATAAAAATTTCAGCACATTTCTTCACCAACCAAGGGTGGAGCCCACCAATTCTAGAATTTTCCACCAAAATGATAAACTCCGAAAATTTAACAATTTCTGAACCAGCCATCTCGTAAAATTCATAATAAATCATACGTTCATTTTTAACGGTTCAAAATTTGTGGACATATACTCATCTTACATATGTATAACATATCCAAAAATTACCACGATCCAACGGTCGGATTAAAAATTATAACCCCCGCAAAATATCTCAAAACCCTGATTTTTAATACCTCCATTCTGACAAAAATACTGATAAAAACCTCAACATTAACTCCTTCATTTTTAACCACAAAAATATATCACTCATTTATATCCACATAAAATAAATATATCCTTATCATATGAATCAATAATTAATTACTCACAAATAATATTACAGAATCACATTTATGACAACCATGCCGTTCCCAGGAAAGAGGGGGCTTTCCAATAAGGATTTCTCCTTACTGGCGCGCAATTAGATGACCAAACCTCTCCTTAGACAGAACTTTCTAGACATTGCCAATAATGTTATCTAATAATATTATTCAAATAATATGAATTATTGATTTGATAATAGAGAATACTGTACAACAACAATTATTGAAATAACAATAATATAAAATATCAACGCAGTAATTATTAAATCAATAAAATAAAATATTGAACAATAACTACTGTAACAATTATTGAATAGTGCCTTCTTACGTAAGAATCAATAATTGGTGCAATACCGTGTGCTACTGTATTTTAACCACCGGGTATTCCAACAGTATTAATGGTAACAACTACGTCGTTATTTATAAACAACTTATACTTGTCGTTTTCTTCATCCAATCGCTTTCCGTTATGGGGCCCACACAAGGCTGCGCCGTCGTACGAATATTTCCCGACAGCAAGAATATTCCACGACCAAACGAATATTCCCCGACAAAATGAATATTTTATAATCACTCGCTTATTTTGTAAAATTTGCACATTTCAACCATAACCAAAGCATTATATCAAATTAACCCCTTATTATTCACAATAATATTTAGAGAAAATTTAATTTTATTCATTAATAAGTTGGGGTCTTACAACCTCCCCTCCTTATGAAATTTCGTCCTCGAAATTGACGTACGTACCTGATATTTCGAAAAGGTGAGGATACCTTGCTTTCATTTCTGATTCCAACTCCCAGGTCATTTCTTCAATAGCATGGTTTCTCCACAAAACCTTAACTTGTGGTATAATCTTTGTGCGTAGGACATGCTCTTTCCTATCCAAGATCTTAACAGGTACCTCCTCGTACGTTAAATCTTCAGCTATCTCGTATGGTTCTAACTCAATAATGTGGTTCGGGTCTTTAACATATTTACGAAGCATAGATATGTGAAAAATATTATGAATACGAGACATGCTTGGAGGTAATGTGAGTCTATATGCCACATTTCCTATTCGCTCAAGAATCTCAAATGGACCAACAAATCTTGGATTGAGCTTTCCTCTCTTCCCAAATCTTGTAACTCCCTTCCATGGTGCAACACGTAACAATACATGATCACCAATATTAAATTCCACGCCCTTCCGATGAAGATCTGCATAACTCTTTTGTCGATCCTGTGCCATTTTTATACGTTGTCGAATCGTTTGGATCTTCTCTGTACTCATGCGTACCAACTCTGGTCCCAATAATGTTGCTTCACCCACCTCGTCCCAGCATACTGGAGAATGACATTTTCTTCCATACAACGCCTCGAATGGAGCCACACCTATGCTCGCCTGACAACTGTTGTTGTAGGAGAATTCCACCAATGGCAGGTACTTATCCCAACTCCCTTTGAGATCTAGGACACAGAGTCTTAATAGATCTTCAATAGTTTGAATAGTCCTCTCTGATTGTCCGTCCGTTTGAGGATGGTATGCCGAACTGAATCGTAAATCCGTGCCCATAGCTCTCTGCAAGCTAACCAAAAATCGTGAAGTGAATCTTGGGTCACGATCTGAAACTATGGATACTGGCATGCCATGCAATCTCACAATCTCATTCACGTACATACTAGCAAGACGTTCAAGGGAATAAGTCTCACGTATAGGCAAGAAACGGGAAGACTTGGTTAATCTATCAACAATGACCTAAATCGCATCTATGCCTTGAGAAACCTTGGGAAGACCTGTAACGAAATCCATGTTAATGTGTTTCCACTTCCATTTCGGGATCTCTAGTGGTTGCAATGGACCCTTTGGCACTTGATGCTCCGCCTTTACACGTTGACAAGTTAAACACCTCGAGATAAACTTCGCGATCTCTCTTTTCATATTGCTCCATCAAAATGTATGTCGAAGATCGTGATACATTTTGGTACTCCCAGGATGGATTGCAAACGGTGTGTTGTGTGCCTCCATCATTATTCTATGCTTCAAGTCAAAATCGTTAGGAACACAAAGTCTGGAGTTGACTCAAAGTATTCCTTCTTCATCGATTCTTGCTTCTGGAATAGTACCTTCTTGCACTTTCTTCTTCATACGCATCAGCTCTATGTCCGTAGCTTGAGCGGTTTTAACTTTATCAATTAAAGTCGATTCTACTCGTATATTTGATATCATCATGTGGGTACTTGGAGCCTTCATCTCTATCTCCATCCTTTACAAATCATACAAAATGGGCCTTTGTGTTAACAACATTGCACTCGTACCCGCATATGATCTTCTACTCAATGCGTCAGCTACTACGTTTACTTTTCCAGGATGATATTGGATGGTATGATCGTAATCTTTCAACAGCTCGAGCCAACGTCGCTGCCGCATGTTGAGTTTCTTTTGGGTGAAGAAATATTTGAGGCTTTTATGATCTGTATAGATCTCCACTTTCTCCCCATACAGGTAGTGTCTCCAGATCTTCAACGCGAAAACGACTGCTGCCAACTCCAAATCATGAGTAGGATAATTCCTCTCATATTCTTTGAGTTGTCGCGAGGCATAGGCTATGACTTTCCCATGTTGCATGAGAACACATCCTAACCCTTTGCTTGAAGCATCGCTGTAGATAACAAATCCATCCGAACCAGATGGTATTGTCAGAACAGGTGCCGAAATGAGTCTCCTCTTGAGTTCTTGGAAACTCTTCTCACATTCCTCACTCCATACGAATTTTGTATCTTTCCGAGTCAGTTGAGTTAACGGAGTAGCGATTCGAGAAAATCCTTCCACAAATCTCTGATAATAACCAGCTAAGCCCAGAAAGCTACGTACTTCGGTTACCGACTTCGGTTGCTCCCAACTTTGTATGACTTCAATCTTCGCCGGGTAGACAGATACTCCATGTTTTGACACCACGTGCCCAAGGAATGCTACTTCCTTAAGCTAGAACTCACATTTCTTCAGTTTGACATATAACTTGTTTTCACGAAGTCTTTGCAATATCAGCTTCAAATGGCGCTCATGATCTTCACGGCTTTTGGAATAGACGAGGATATCATCAATAAAGACAACAACGAACTGATCCAAATATTCTTTGAATACACGGTTCATCATATCCATGAAGGCAGCAGGAGCATTAGTCAATCTAAAAGACACGACTAAGAATTTATAATGCCCGTACCGAGTTCTGAAGGCAGTCTTTGGAATATCCTCAGTTTTAATCTTCAGCTGATGATATCCAGAACGAAGATCGATCTTTGAAAAGAATTGTGCTCCTTGTAACTGGTCGAACAGGTCATCAATGCGAGGTAGCGGATACCTATTCTTGATGGTGACATGGTTCAATTCCCTATAGTCGATACAAAGTCGCATACTCCCGTCTTTCTTCTTTACGAATAAAACAGGAGCACCCCAAGGAGATGTACTAGGACGAATAAAACCGATGTCCAACAACTCCTGTAGTTGGACTTTTAACTCCTGAAGTTCAATAGGAGCCATTCGATATGGGGTTTTAGAAATGAGCTTTATACCAGGTTCAAGGTCAATAAAGAATTCAACTTCACGTTCTGGGGGTAGACCAGGAAGTTCTTCAGGAAATACGTCAGGAAATTCACTAATAACAGAAATATTATTCAAATTTGTCGTGTTTTTGTTCAAGTCCATAACATGGGCTAAGAAAGCTTTACATCCATTTTTTAATAAACAAATGGCTTTATGGCTTGATATAACAGCGATTGATTTTAATGATTTGGTTGCTTGAATTCGCATAACAGGTTGGTTAGGAATATGAAAACTAACAACCTTACGAAAACAATCAATTTTGGCATGATGAGTAGTTAACCAATCAATTCCTAAAATCACATCAAATGCAAGTATCTTTAAAGAAATAAGGTCAACAGGTAATGTGATGGTACCAACTTGGATTAAGCAAGATTTATAAACTGTAGATGTAACAAAGGTTTCACCCAACGGAGTTTCAACAGATAAGTCAAAGGTCAATTTCTCCGGAGTCAAGTTCAAACGTTAAGCACAAGCAGGAGAGATAAAAGAATGGGTAGAACCGGTATCTAGTAAAGTATAAACTTCGCAAGAATTCAAGATTAGCTTACCCGTGATCACCTCGTTCGGGTTTCTCGCGTTTTGGCCAGTCACGACAAACGCCCTTCCAGGAATCGCTGATTTCGACTTATCCGGGACAACTTTTGGAGTCACTATACCTGCTGAACTTGGTTTTGTTACAGAACGCTCTCGAGCTATATGCCCCTCCTTTCCACAGTTATAACATTCCTTGGATTGTTGTGGGCAGTTTGGGCTGATATGTCCCTCTTTCCCACATTTATAACATACGACCGGTGGTCGTTGTAAGACCCCAACTTTTATAAATAAAGATAAATTTTCTATAAATATCATTTTTGAATATTATGAAGTTAATTTGATATAATGTTATAGTTGTGGGTAATATTTATAAATTTTGCAAAGTAAGCAAGTTGTTATAAAATATTCGTTTGGTCGGGGAATATTCTTTTTGTCGGGGAATATTCGTACGACGGCACAATCATTGGTGGACCCCACAACGGAATTATTGTCGGATTGAGAAAACGACAGAATTATCTTTCTATAAAAATAACAGCTGAGGTGTTACCGTTAAAATCGTTAAAACTGTTGAACTACTTGGTAGTAAAAGTACAGTAATACGCGTGGTTGCATAGTAGCACACGGTATTGATTATTGATGCTTACGTGAGAAGTCACTCAGCTATACTCAATTATTGCTACAGTAATTGCTGCATCATATCTCTTAAATTATTGTCATAGTATCATCTGTATAATATGTTATATTATTGAGACGTTGTGGTAAGTTTGGTTATTTTATGGGGGGCCATATGTCATCATCTAAGAGTCTCTTCGTCAATAGTAATTACCGTCGTCAATAGTAATTACCGTCGTCAATAGTAATTACCTTCGTCAATAGTATTTACCTTGGTCAATAGTAATTACCTTCGTCAATAGTATTTACCTTGGTCAATAGTATTTACCTTGGTCAATAGTAATTACCTTCGTCAATAGTATTTACCTTGGTCAATAGTAATTACTTTCGTCAATAGTAGTTGTCCCTTCAATATTACCAAGAGTCATTTGACCCTTCGTTAAGACCAAGAGTCATTTGACCCTTCGTTAAGACCAAGAGCCACCCTCAGTTTTTCTATAAATAGAGGCCTAGGGCTTCATTATTTTTCACGAATTCATTCAAGCTATAGAGAGAGAAAGTATAGAGAGAATAAGAGAGAGAGAGACTAAAAGTATTCTGCTACATCACTTTTCTAATATCCAGTTCTTTTAAGGTAGGGAATATTATTTCTTTTATATTCATGAAGAGAACTTCTGTTATTTCATTCGTTATTATTCTGTTGGAATAACCAGTATACGCGGTCTACCCTATACTTGGTGACATTCTTCTATTATTCTGTTGGAACATCCTGTCTGTGTGTTTTACACCGGACCTGGTTCCGTTTATTATTCTGTTGGAACATCCTGTCTGTGTGTTTTACACCGGACCTGGTTCCGTTTTTATTATTATTTTGTTGGAACATCCTGTCTGTGTGTTTTACACCGGACCTGGTTCCATTATTTATTATTCTGTCGGAATATCCTGTTTGTGCGTTTACGCCGGACCTGGTTCCATTATTTATTATTCTGTTGGAATAACCTGTCTGTGCGGTCTATCGCATGCATGGTGATTTCTTTTGTTATTCCATTCTTTATTATACTCAGTTGGTTAAGTTTTGACTTCTATACTCCATGAAATTTGTGGAATATCCTTGATAGTTGCGTTTCATCCAGTATCTTTTCAAGAAAATATTCTTCTAAGCATTCTTGAATTTTACTCCACAATGCAGTATCATGTTGACAATTTGGACGTTGTTAATTCCTGGATAAATTAATTCTTGAACTTGTTTTATTGAATTCTTATATCATTGTCATCATCCTCATGTTTATAAAATGTTGAAAGTCATCTGTGGCCTGTAGTGCATAGATGGACTTGGTATGATTATGACCAGGGATTATTCGGTATAATCATGACCGTAATGTTACAAATGATGTGGTAAAAGTCCTCATTGGCCCGTAGTGCATTGATGGACAGTTGTTGGCATGATCATGACCATTAATGAATACACGAATATCCTTGGCCGTAGTGCAGGGGTGATTCGATGATGTGGATTATTTTATTAAGCTGAGTTTCAGCGATTACAGTGTTGAAAAACTTTTTAAATCATAAAAGATAGTAGAGTTTATTTTCTACTTGACTCTTTTAATGGATTGCTTGTTCCGCTACAGTTAAACTTGATGTCTATTATATTTTATCAGTTTAACATTGTTGAAGGCTAATGATAATTTATTCTGCATTATCTTAGTCATAATATTTCTTACTGGGCTAGTTGAGCTCACCCTTTCTTTCACTGTTCTCTTCAGGAAATGAGAACGTAGCTGGGACAAGTCGGGGTACGGAGTGATGGTCCGAATGATAGTATTAGTTAGTAGTCCTCACTATTCTATGTAATGGTGTGTTAATAAATGTAATGAGGACTCCTTTTGAGTATGAATACTCTCTAGAAGATAATATTTGTATTCAAACTCACAGTTTATGTTTTGTCGTATTGTACACGACAGATGTATTAATCAGTTGTATTTGTATTCTGTACTATGTATCTGACGACCCAAGATGGGTGATGTATACCTAATTTTGGGGGCGTCACAGTTGGTATCAGAGCTTAGGGATATGATCCCTGGCTAAGATGTGAGAATAGAACTAGGAGGGGAGAGACGGGGAATTCCTTCGCTAGTATGACATACCTAAGTTTATTTGCATGGTATTTAATTGGTCGGTCATAATATAAGGATAATATATGACATATCAATTAATTTTTATTTTGTGACAGTATCTGAAAATGGCATCTGAGAATGTTGAGAATAGCAATGGAGCACATACGACTGTTGATTCACCACATATCAATAATCAGGATAATGTGCATCAGGAAGGTGTCAATCCTCATGCAAACAACAACACTGACCAAATGATGAATGATCAAATGTTCAGAGGCTTTATGCAATTCATGCAACAACAGGTGAAAGCGGCTCCTGTCCACAACGTAGGTGGAAATACTGGAAACTCTCAGGCGGTCACCGCTAAACAGTTTAAGGAGCTGGGACCACCGGAGTTTAAGGGAGAACCCAAACCACTTGTAGCTGAAACATGGATAAAGCAGATCACCAAGATATTTGATGTCTTGGGTTGCTCCGAGGAGCAAAAGGTTCCCTTTGCCGCCTTTATGTTGCGAGGAGAGGCAGATTACTGGTGGGAATCGATAAAGCGTACTCAACCTGCCGCACTGAAGATGTCTTGGGAGAAGTTTCAAGATCTGTTTAACGACAAATACTTTCCCGAGAGTATTCGTCACATGAAGGAGGTGGAGTTCATCAAATTGGAGCAGAATAATATGACCGTGTCGCAGTACGAGGCAAAATTTGCGGAGTTATCCCGGTTTGCGTCCCACCTGGTGGATAATGAAGAAAGAATGACGCGGATATTTTTAAGAGGTTTGAAGCCGGAGATACGTCAACATCTTGTTTCTCATAAACTGTGTTTGTATTCAGATGTTGTAAATAGGGCTCAGTTGGTGGAGCGCGATAACGAGACAACGCAACCAAAAGAGAGCAGCCGGCAAAATGATAATACCAGTGAGAGCAGTCATCGAAGCGGTGACAACAAGCGTGGAGGGAATCAACAGGCCAGAAATGGTAACCACTTCGGTGGTAATCAGGGCCAAAACAATAAGAATGGACATTTCAAGAAGAGGAGATTCAACAATGACGGAAAGACGTCAGCACCAGCACCTGTCGTTAAGGAAGGAGAACGACCACCTATCATATGTTTCAAATGCGGAGGGGAGGGACACATCAGTCCAAACTGCGCGATGCCGTCCAAAGCATGTTATAATTGTGGAAGAGAAGGTCATTTAGCCCGATTTTGTCTTTTACCGAAAACAAATTCAGCTAGGATGGAGGCACCAAAAGCCGTCCCAGAAAAGTCAAAACCGGTTGTGCAAGGGAGAGCGTTTGTTGTGAACTCCCAGAGAGCAAGGAACCCGAATGAGGTCATCACGGGTAAGCTTATCATAAACTCTAAAGAAGTTTATACTTTATTTGATACCGGTTCAACCCATTCTTTTATTTCTCCTACTTGCGCTCATCGATTAAATTTGATTCCGGAGAAATTAGACTTTGACTTATCTGTGGAAACTCCGTTGGGAGAAACCTTCATTACCTCCACTGGTTATAAGTCTTGTTTGGTTCAAGTTGGTACCCACACATTACCTATCGATCTGATTTCATTAAAAATACTTGCATTTGACGTGATTCTAGGGATTGATTGGTTAACTACTCATTATGCAAAAATTGATTGTTTTCGTAAGGTTGTTAGCTTTCATATTCCTAATCGACCTATTATGCGAATTCAAGCAACCAAACCATTAAAATCAATCGCTGTCATCTCAAGCCATAAAGCTATTCGTTTATTGAAAAACGGATGTCAAGCTTTCTTAGCTCATGTCACAGATCTAAACAAAAATACGTCAGCTTTGAATGATATTTCTGTTGTTAATAAATTTCCTGACGTATTTCCCGAAGAACTTCCTGGCCTACCCCCAGAGCGTGAAATTGAATTTTGTATCGACCTTGAACCCGGTACAAAACCCATTTCCAAAGCCCCATATCGAATGGCTCCTATTGAACTTCAGGAGTTAAAGACCCAACTGCAGGAATTGTTAGACATTGGTTTTATTCGTCCTAGTACTTCTCCTTGGGGTGCTCCTGTTCTGTTCGTGAAGAAGAAAGATGGGAGTATGCGACTTTGTATTGATTATCGGGAGTTGAATCATGTCACCATCAAAAATAGGTACCCATTGCCACGTATTGATGACCTGTTTGACCAGTTGCAAGGAGCACAATTCTTTTCAAAGATCGATCTTCGTTCTGGATATCATCAGCTGAAGGTTAGAACTGAGGATATTCCAAAGACTGCCTTCAGAACTCGGTATGGGCATTATGAATTCTTAGTTATGTCTTTTGGATTGACTAATGCTCCTGCTGCCTTCATGGATATGATGAACAGGGTATTTAAGGAATATTTGGATCACTTTGTGGTCGTCTTTATCGATGACATCCTTGTTTATTCCAAAAGCCGTGAAGATCATGAGCAACACTTGAGGCTGGTACTCCAAAAGCTTCGTGAATACAAACTTTATGCCAAGTTGAAGAAATGCGAGTTCTGGCTGGAAGAGGTAGCATTCCTTGGGCACGTAGTATCAAGTCGTGGAATATCGGTTGACCCGGCAAAGATTGAAGCTATTCAAAGCTGGGAGCAACCTAAATCAGTAACCGAAGTACGTAGCTTTCTCGGTTTAGCTGGTTATTATCGGAGATTCGTGGAAGGATTTTCTCGAATCGCTACTCCATTAACTCAGCTGACTCGAAAAGATACAAAGTTCGGTTGGAGCGAAGAATGTGAGCAGAGTTTTCAAGAACTCAAGAGGAGACTCATTTCAGCACCTGTTCTAACAATACCATCTGGCTCGGAGGGATTTGTCATCTACAGTGATGCTTCGAGCAAAGGGTTGGGATGTGTTCTCATGCAACATGGAAAAGTCATAGCCTATGCATCAAGACAACTCAAGGAATATGAGAGGAATTATCCTACTCATGATCTAGAGTTGGCAGCTGTTGTCTTTGCACTTAAAATTTGGAGGCATTACTTGTATGGGGAGAAGGTGGAGATCTTTACGGATCATAAAAGCCTCAAATATTTCTTCACTCAAAAGGAACTCAACATGCGACAACGACGTTGGCTTGAACTGTTGAAAGATTATGATCATACCATTCAATACCATCCTGGAAAAGCGAACGTGGTAGCTGACGCATTGAGTAGAAGATCATATGCAAGTACGAGTGCGATATTGTCAACACAAAGACCCATTTTGTGTGATTTGCAAAGGATGGAGATAGAGTTAAAGACTCCAGGGACCCATGTGATGATGGCGAATATACGAGTAGAACCGACTTTAATCGATAAAGTTAAAGCTGCTCAAGCTACAGACCTGGAGCTGATGCGTATGAAGAAGAAAGTGCAAGAAGGTGCTATATCGGAAGCAAGAATCGATGAAGAAGGAATACTTCGAGTCAACTCCAGACTTTGTGTTCCTAACAACCCTGATTTAAAGTATGAAATCATGATGGAGGCGCACAACACACCGTTTGCAATCCATCCTGGAAGTACCAAAATGTATCATGATCTTCGTCATACATTTTGGTGGAGCAATATGAAGAGAGAGATAGCGTTGTTTATCTCAAGGTGTCTAACTTGTCAACGAGTCAAAGCGGAGCATCAAGTACCAAAAGGTCCATTGCAACCACTTGAAATTCCAGAATGGAAGTGGGAGCACATTACCATGGATTTCGTTACCGGTCTTCCTAGGGTTTCTCAAGGTATTGATGCGATTTGGGTCATTGTTGATAGATTGACCAAGTCTGCTCATTTCTTACCGATACGAGAAACTTATACACTTGAACGTCTTGCTCGTATGTACATAAACGAGATTGTAAGACTGCATGGTATGCCAGTATCCATAGTTTCTGACCGAGACCCAAGATTCACTTCACGATTTTGGGTTAGTTTACAAAAAGCTATGGGCACGGAGTTACGATTTAGTTCAGCATATCATCCTCAGACGGACGGACAATCAGAGAGGACTATTCAAACTCTTGAAGATCTATTAAGACTCTGTGTCTTTGACTTCAAAGGAAGTTGGGACAAGTTCTTACCATTGGTGGAGTTTTCCTACAACAACAGTTATCAAGCAAGTATTGGCATGGCTCCATTCGAAGCATTGTATGGAAGAAAATGTCGTTCTCCAGTATGCTGGGATGAGGTGGGCGAAGCAACGTTGTTGGGACCGGAGTTGGTACGTATGACTACAGAAAAGATTCAAACGATCCGACAACGTATAAAAACCTCACAAGATCGACAAAAGAGTTATGCTGATCTTCATCGAAAGGACGTGGAATTTGATGTAGGAGATCATGTGTTCTTACGTGTTGCTCCATGGAAAGGAGTTACGAGATTTGGAAAGAGAGGAAAGCTAAATCCTCGATTCATCGGTCCATTTTTAATCCTCGATCGAGTAGGAACTGTGGCTTATAGACTCGCTTTACCGCCAAGTATGTCTCGTGTTCATAACGTTTTCCACATATCCATGTTACGCAAATATGTGGAAGACCCGAACCACATTATTGAGTTAGAACCGGACGAAATAGCGGAGGATTTGACGTATGAAGAAGTTCCTGTTCAAATCTTGGATAAGAAGGAACATATTCTACGCTCCAAGGTTATACCTCAAGTTAAAGTTTTGTGGAGAAACCACGATGTTGAGGAAATGACTTGGGAGTTAGAATCAGAAATGAAATCAAGGTATCCTTACCTCTTCGACATACCAGGTACGTACCCTAATTTCGAGGGCGAAATTTCATAAGAAGGGGAGGTTGTAAGACCCCAACTTTTATAAATAAAGATGAATTTTCTATAAATATCATTTTTGAATATTATGGAGTTAATTTGATATAATGTTATAGTTGTGGGTAATATTTATAAATTTTGCAAAGTAAGCAAGTTGTTATAAAATATTCGTTTGGTCGGGGAATATTCTTTTTATCGGGGAATATTCGTACGACGGCACAATCATTGGTGGACCCCACAACGGAATTATTGTCGGATTGAGAAAACGACAGAATTATCTTTCTATAAAAATAACAGCTGAGGTGTTACCGTTAAAATCGTTAAAACTGTTGAACTACTCGGTAGTAAAAGTACAGTAATACGCGTGGTTGCATAGTAGCACACGGTATTGATTATTGATGCTTACGTGAGAAGTCACTCAGCTATACTCAATTATTGCTACAGTAATTGCTGCATCATATCTCTTAAATTATTGTCATAGTATCATCTGTATAATATGTTATATTATTGAGACGTTGTGGTAAGTTTGGTTATTTTATGGGGGGCCATATGTCATCATCTAAGAGTCTCTTCGTCAATAGTAATTACCGTCGTCAATAGTAATTACCGTCGTCAATAGTAATTACCTTCGTCAATAGTATTTACCTTGGTCAATAGTAATTACCTTGGTCAATAGTATTTACCTTGGTCAATAGTAATTACCTTCGTCAATAGTATTTACCTTGGTCAATAGTAATTACTTTCGTCAATAGTAGTTGTCCCTTCAATATTACCAAGAGTCATTTGACCCTTTGTTAAGACCAAGAGTCATTTGACCCTTCGTTAAGACCAAGAGCCACCCTCAGTTTTTCTATAAATAGAGGCCTAGGGCTTCATTATTTTTCACGAATTCATTCAAGCTATAGAGAGAGAAAGTATAGAGAGAATAAGAGAGAGAGAGACTAAAAGTATTCTGCTACATCACTTTTCCAATATCCAGTTCTTTTAAGGTAGGGAATATTATTTCTTTTATATTCATGAAGAGAACTTCTGTTATTCCATTCGTTATTATTCTGTTGGAATAACCAGTATACGCGGTCTACCCTATACTTGGTGACATTCTTCTATTATTCTGTTGGAACATCCTGTCTGTGTGTTTTACACCGGACCTGGTTCCGTTTATTATTCTGTTGGAACATCCTGTCTGTGTGTTTTACACCGGACCTGGTTCCGTTTTTATTATTATTTTGTTGGAACATCCTGTCTGTGTGTTTTACACCGGACCTGGTTCCATTATTTATTATTCTGTCGGAATATCCTGTCTGTGCGTTTACGCCGGACCTGGTTCCATTATTTATTATTCTGTTGGAATAACCTGTCTGTGCGGTCTATCGCATGCATGGTGATTTCTTTTGTTATTCCATTCTTTATTATACTCAGTTGGTTAAGTTTTGACTTCTATACTCCATGAAATTTGTGGAATATCCTTGATAGTTGCGTTTCATCCAGTATCTTTTCAAGAAAATATTCTTCTAAGCATTCTTGAATTTTACTCCACAATGCAGTATCATGTTGACAATTTGGACGTTGTTAATTCCTGGATAAATTAATTCTTGAACTTGTTTTATTGAATTCTTATATCATTGTCATCATCCTCATGTTTATAAAATGTTGAAAGTCATCTGTGGCCTGTAGTGCATAGATGGACTTGGTATGATTATGACCAGGGATTATTCGGTATAATCATGACCGTAATGTTACAAATGATGTGGTAAAAGTCCTCATTGGCCCGTAGTGCATTGATGGACAGTTGTTGGCATGATCATGACCATTAATGAATACACGAATATCCTTGGCCGTAGTGCAGGGGTGATTCGATGATGTGGATTATTTTATTAAGCTGAGTCTCAGCGATTACAGTGTTGAAAAACTTTTTAAATCATAAAAGATAGTAGAGTTTATTTTCTACTTGACTCTTTTAATGGATTGCTTGTTCCGCTACAGTTAAACTTGATGTCTATTATATTTTATCAGTTTAACATTGTTGAAGGCTAATGATAATTTATTCTGCATTATCTTAGTCATAATATTTCTTACTGGGCTAGTTGAGCTCACCCTTTCTTTCACTGTTCTCTTCAGGAAATGAGAACGTAGCTGGGACAAGTCGGGGTACGGAGTGATGGTCCGAATGATAGTATTAGTTAGTAGTCCTCACTATTCTATGTAATGGTGTGTTAATAAATGTAATGAGGACTCCTTTTGAGTATGAATACTCTCTAGAAGATAATATCTGTATTCAAACTCACAGTTTATGTTTTGTCGTATTGTACACGACAGATGTATTAATCAGTTGTATTTGTATTCTGTACTATGTATCTGACGACCCAAGATGGGTGATGTATACCTAATTTTGGGGGCGTCACAGTCGTTCTCCTCTCCTAGAAACAGTTGATGTTTGTGCTGACGTCTTCACGTTATCATTGTTGTACCTTCTCTTCTTGAAATCTCCTCCCGACTCGCTCCTTCTAATATCACGACCACGATTACCACCAGAGTGGTTACCGCTTTTGTCCGAATATTTTCCTCCCTGTTGGTTTTCATTGCTTCGATGACTGCCGCCACCGGTATGACCCTGGTTGTGGTCCCTCGGTTGCACATACTCATTATCTCGTTCTAATAATTGAGCCCTGTTTACAACATCTGAATATAAAGAAAATTTATGAGAGATAAGATATTGCCGAATCTCGGGTTTTAGACCTCTCAGAAACATCCTTGTCATTCGTTCCTCATTTTCGATCAAATGAGGTGCAAACCTGGATAACTCTGCAAACTTCGTCTCGTACTGGGACACCGTCATGTTGTTTTGTTCCAGTCTGATAAACTCCACCTCCTTCATATGACGAATACTTTAAGGAAAGTACTTGTCATTGAACAGTTTTTGAAATGTTTCCCAGGACATGTTGAGTGCGTCAGGCTGGGTACGCTTCACATACTCCCACCAGTAGTCTGCCTCACCGCAGAACATAAAGGTGGCGAATGGAACCTTCTGTTCCTCCGTGCATCCCAAGACATCGAATATCTTGGTAATTTTCTTGACCCACGTTTCTGCTATGATCGGATTCGGCTTTCCCTTAAATTCTGGTGGTCCCAATTCTTTGAACTGCTTGGTTGTGACAAACCACGCGTTGTTATCATTTCCACCCGTATTCTGCACACGAGTCTCCCTCGTCTGATTTTACATGAACTGCAAAAAGCTCCTAAATATTTCATCATTCATCGTTTGCTCGGTAACGTTGTTTACAGGAGGAATATTGCTTTCCTGTTGCACGTTCCCCTGTGTGGTGATCAAAGGTGTCTCCACGGTCTGATTTACTCCATTATTAACGTTCTCAGCTGCCATTCTTAAATACTGCCATAAAACAAGGGTTAATAGTCATGTCATATATTATCCCTATACTCTGACAGACCAAATAAACACCAAATAAACTTAGTCATGTCATACTAGCGAATAAATTCCCCGTCTCTCCCCTCCTAGTTCTCGTCTCACATCTCAGCCAGGGATCATATCCCTAAGCTCTGATACCAACTGTGACGCCCCCAAAATAGGTATACAACATCCATTCTGAGTCGCCAAATACATGGTACAGAAAGCAAACTACAACTTCAATAATACAATTATCGTGTAAAATACGACAACATATACTGTGAGTTTAAATACAAATATTATCTTCTAGACAATATTCACACTCAAATAAGTCCTCATTATAATTATTCAAACACTATTTTACAGAAATAGTGAGGACTGCTAAAACATCTTTCTAGAACCATCACTCCATATCCTGATTAGATCCTGCTATGTTCTTACCTCCTGAGAAGAAAAATGGAACAAAAAGGAAAAAGTGAGCTCAACTAACCCAGTAAAGAATATTATGACTAAGATAATATACAACAAATTATCATTAGTATTCAACGGGAAAAAATCTGATAGAATATAATTGACAACAAGTTTTAGATCAACAACTGCAGCGGAAACATCAAACCATTAGAAGAGTCAAGTAGAGAATAAATTCTACTATCTTCTAAGATTTAAAAGTCCATCATCAATATTTTATCCTGGTAACATCAACTAATAATCATCTTTATCCAAATTTTTATCTTTGCACTACAGGCCAAAGATATTCATTTGTATCACCTGTCAGGCCAAAGATATTCATTTGTATCACCTGTCAGTCATGTTCATCTCAACACCTGTTCATCTTTGCACTACAGGCCAAAGATATTCATCAAGTAATCATACTTCTTTGCACTACAGGCCAAAGATATTCAGTAGTATCATCATTTAGGACTGAGGATGATGAAAAATATTTTAAAGAAAACGAATCCAATGAGATAAAAGAACAAATATTAGGGATTCGTATTACAGTTTATCCAAGTTCAATAATACCCCATAATAACCAATTTTTGAAGCAGAATTCAAAAATAAAGATCAAAACATGGATACAATCAAAGATAGTAACCATAATAGACAACTTGGATAAAAAGAAGAAAATTTTATTTTTCGGTGAATAGTGTTGTATTCGTGAATAGTACCGTATACGTGAATAGTAACGTATACGTGAATAGTAACCCCGACACAAAAAGTTCTAAATTTGATAAAAAAGTTCATATCAATATTTCGGCATAATGATATTGAAGAAAATATCATTTAAGAAGAAGATAATATCCCTTACCTCAAAATATCAATACTTTTGGTCGGAATACCGGTATAAGGCTGAAAGAAACTTACTCTGATGAATAGACACTTTCAAAGTATCTAAATACTCACAAAATACACTCAATAATCTAGAGAGAGAAAGAGAGAAAACTTGTTTCTGGTGTATTTTTAATTCTAACTTTGCCCTCTATTTATAGGAAAATGTTAGCACGCCGAAGCAGACTTAACCTGCAACCTGATGGCTTTACCTGCTACTATTCAAGCCTACCACATTTGAATAAAAATCTCAGCACATTTCTTCACCAACCAAGAGTGGGGCCCACCAATTCTAGAATTTTTCACCAAAATGATAAACTCTGAAAATTCAATAATTTCTAGACCAGTCATCTCGTAAAATTCATAATAAATCATAAGTTCATTTTTAACGGTTCAAAATTTGTGGACACGTACTCAACTTATATATGTATAACATATCCAAAAATTACCACGATCCAACGGTCGGATTAAAAATTATAACCCCCATAAAATATCTCAAAAATCCTAATTTTTAATACCTCCATTCTGACAAAAATACTGATAAAAACCTCAACATTAAATCCTTCATTTTTAACCACAAAAATATATCCCTCATTTATATCCACATAAAATAAACATATCCTTATCATATGAATCAATAATTAATTACTCACAAATAATATTACAGAATCACATTTATGACAACCATGCCGTTCCCAGGAAAGAGGGGGCTTTCCAATAAGGATTTCTCCTTACTGGCGCGCAATTAGATGACCAAACCTCTCCTTAGATAGAACTTTCTAGACATTGTCAATAATGTTATCTAATAATATTATTCAAATAATATGAATTATTGATTTGATAATAGAGAATACTGTACAACAACAATTATTGAAACAACAATAATATAAAATATCAACGCAGTAATTATTAAATCAATAAAATAAAATATTGAACAATAACTACTGTAACAATTATTGAATAGTGCCTTCTTACGTAAGAATCAATAATTGGTGCAATACCGTGTGCTACTGTATTTTAACCACCGGATATTCCAACAGTATTAATGGTAACAACTACGTCGTTATTTATAAATAACTTATACTTGTCGTTTTCTTCATCCAATCGCTTTCCGTTATGGGGCCCACACAAGGCTGCGCCGTCGTACGAATATTTCCCGACAGCTAGAATATTCCACGACCAAACGAATATTCCCCGATAAAATGAATATTTTATAACCACTTGCTTATTTTGCAAAATTTGCACATTTCACCCATAACCAAAGTATTATATCAAATTAACCCCTTATTATTTACAATAATATTTAGAGAAAATTTGATTTTATTCATTAATAAGTTGGGGTCTTACACATATATTTTGTTCATGTTTATTACTGACATTTATTCATGTCGTCCTGATTGTTCAGTTATGAAATTTGATTCGTGCTAGTTTACAATTATATTGTTGAATGTAGCCAGCTTTTTATTCAAAATCTCTCAATCATGATATATCCTCAAATAAATTTATACTTGTTGGGCAAACTTGTTGCTCACCCTTGTTATATCATGATAAACATTGTAGATTAAGACGAATACGTTGGATACAGAAAAAGTCAAAGACAATTCCAGCATTTGTTCATTGTATAGATTAAAGTTTGTAATAGAATTGTATGATAATGACATTGTATGTCGATTAGATTATGAATTGTGTATTAAGTTAAGGTTACTCGACCTTGGGGATTGTGTGTAAAGTTTAATGTATAAACAATTTATGTTTATATATTTCGCAATTAGTTATAGAAATAGTATACTGGATCCTTGGTGATTGGGACCCGAATTTGGGGCTATTACACCAAGTTGGTCAGCTTGCAACCACAGTAGGAAGGTTACTTTCTCAAATTGTTGAAAATATAAGTGCCATAACATTGAGATGTGGTGCAGAGGATCAACGACAAGGAAAGTCAATACAAAGCATATAATAACCCAATACTTTTAATATAATTAAATAATAAATTTTGCATTTAATTTTTTTTTTATATAAAGGAGGGAATATGTGCAAATCAAAGTATACGTATTTATGTGATAAATAAAACTTATTAATTACATGAATTGTGACGCCCCCAAAATAGGTATACAACACCCATTCTGAGTCGCCAAATACATGGTATAAAAAACAAACTACAACTTCAATAATACAATTGTCGTGCAAAATACGACAACACATACTGTTAGTTTAAATACAAATATTGTCTTCTAGATAATATCCACACTCAAATAAGTCCTCATTACAATTATTCAAACACTATTTTACAGAAATAGTGAGGACAGATAAAACATCTTTCTAGAACTATCACTCCATATCCCGACTAGATCCTGCTATGTTCTCACCTCCTGAGAAGAAAAATAGAACAAAAAGGAAAAGGGTGAGCTCAACTAGCCTAGTAAAGAATATTATGACTAAGATAATATACAACAAATTATCATTAGTATTCAACGGGGAAAAATCTGATAGAATATAATCGACAACAAATTTTAGATCAACAACTGCAGCGGAAACAACAAACCATTAGAAGAGTCAAGTAGAGAATGAATTCTACTATCTTCTAAGATTTAAAAGTCCATCATCAATATTTTATCCTTGTAACATCAATTAATAATCATCTTTAACCAAATATTCATCTTTGCACTACAGGCCAAAGACATTCATTTGTATCACTAGTCGGTCATGTTCGTCTCAACACCTGTCATCTATGCACTACGGGCCAAAGATATTCATCAGTTAATCATTCATCTTTGCACTACAGGCCAAAGATATTCAGTAATATCATCATTTAGGACTGGGGATGATGAAAAATATCTTAAAGAAAATGAATCCAGTGGGACAGAAGGACAAATAGTAGGGATTCGTATAACAGTTTATCCAAGATCAATAATACTTCATAATAATCAATTGTGAAGCAGAATTCAAAAATAAAGATCAAAACATGGATACAATCAAAGATAGTAACCATAATAGATATCTTGGACAAAAATAGAAAATTTTATTTTTTGGTGAATAGTGCCGTATACGTGAATAGTGCCGTATTCGTGAATAGTGCCGTATACGTGAATAGTGCCGTATACGTGAATAGTAACCCCGACACAAAAAGTTCCAAATTTGATAAAAAGTTCATATCAATATTTCGGCATAATGATGTTGAAGAAAATATCATTTAAGAAGAAGATAATATCCCTTACCTCAAAATATCAGTACTTCTGATCGGAATACCGGTATAAGGCTGAAAGAAACTTGATCTGATGAATAAAAACTCTCAAAGTATCTAAATACTCACAAAATATACTCAATAATCTAGAGAGAGAAAGAGAGAAAACTTGTTTCTGGTGTGATTTTCAATTCTAACTTAGCCCTCTATTTATAGAAAAATGTTAGCACGCCGAAGCAGACTTAACCTGCAACCTGATGGCTTTACCTGCTACTATTCAAGCCTCCACATTTGAATAAAAATCTCAGTACATTTCTTCACCAACCAAGAGTGGGGCCCACCAATTCTAGAATTTTCCACCAAAATGATAAACTCCGAAAATTCAACAATTTCTGAACCAGTCATCTCGTAAAATTCATAATAAATCATACGTTCATTTTTAACGGTTCAAATTTGTGTACATATACTCAACTTATATATGTATAACATATCCAAAAATTATCACGATCCAACGGTCGGATTAAAAATTATAACTCCCGCAAAATATCTAAAAAACCCTGATTTTTAATACCTCCATTCCGACAAAAATACTGGTAAAACCCTCAACATTAACTCCTTCATTTTTAACCACAAAAATATATCCCTCATTTATATCCACACAAAATAAATATTTCCTTATCATATGAATCAATAATTAATTATTCATAAATAATATTATAAAATAACATTTATGACAACCAGGCCGTTCCCAAGAAAGAGGGGGCTTTCCAATAAGGATTTCTCCTTACTAGCGCGCAATTAGATGACCAAACCTCTCTTAGACAGAACTTTATAGACATTGCCAATAATACTATCTAATATTATTATTCAAATAATATGAATTATTGATCTGATAATGGAAAATACTATGCAGTGACAATTATTGAAACAACAATAATATAAAATATCAATGCAGCAATTATGGAATCAATAAAATAAAATATTGAACAGTAACTACTGTAACAATTATTAAGTAGTGCCTTCCTTCGTAAGAATCAATAATTGGTGCAATACCGCGTGCTACTGTATTTTAACCACCAGGTATTTCAACAGTATTAACGGTAACAACTACGCCGTTAATTATAAACAACTTATACTTGTCATTTTCTTCATCCAATCGCTTTCCGTTATGGGGCCCACACAAGGCTGCGCCGTCATACGAATATTCCCCGACAGCAAGAATATTTCACGACCAAACGAATATTCACCGACCAAAAATGAATATTTTATAACCACTTGCTTATTTGAAATATTTGCACATTTTACCCATAACTAACCACATTAATCAAATCAACCCTTTCTATTCTAAAATAATAAATAGAAGAAATTTAATTTCATTTATTAATAAGTTGGGGTCTTACAACCTCCCCTCCTTATGAAATTTCGTCCTCAAAATTGACGTACGTACCTGGTGTTTCGAAAAGGCGAGGATACCTCGCTTTCATTTCTGATTCCAACTCCCAGGTCATTTCTTCAATAGCATGGTTTCTCCACAAAATCTTAACTTGTGGTATAACCTTCGTGCGTAGAACATGCTCTTTTCTATCCAAGATCTTAACAGGTACCTCCTCGTACGTTAAATCTTCGGCTATCTCATCTGGTTCTAACTCAATAATGTGGTTCGAGTCTTTCACATATTTACGAAGCACAGATATGTGAAAAACATTATGAACACGAGACATGCTTGGAGGTAATACGAGTCTATAGGCCACATTTCCTATTCGGTCAAGAATCTCAAATAGACCGACAAATCGTGGATTGAGCTTTCCTCTCTTCCCAAATCTTGTAACTCCCTTCCATGGTGCAACACGTAACAATACATGATCCCCAATATTGAATTCTACATCTTTTCGATGAAGATCCACATAACTCTTTTGTCGATCCTGTGCCGTTTGTATACGTTGTTGAATTGTTTGGATCTTCTCTGTAGTTATGCGTACCAATTCTGGTCCCGACAATGTTGCTTCACCCACCTCGTCCCAGCATACTGGAGAACGACACTTTCGTCCATATAAGGCTTCAAATGGAGCCATACCTATACTTGCCTGATAACTGTTGTTGTAGGAGAATTCCACCAGTGGCAAGTACTTATCCCAACTTCCTTTGAAATCTAGAACACAGAGTCTTAATAGATCTTCAAGGGTTTGAATAGTCCTCTCTGATCTTCAAGATGGTCAAGGGAATAAGTCTTATGTATAGGCAAGAAATGGGCAGACTTGGTTAATCTATCAACAATGACCCAAATCGCATCTATGCCTTGAGAAACCTTGGGAAGACCTGTAACGAAATCTATGGTAATGTGTTCCCACTTCCATTTCGGGATCTCAAATGGTTGCAATGGACCCTTTGGTACTTGATGCTCCGCTTTTACACGTTGACAAGTTAAACACCTCGAGATAAACTCCGCGATCTCTCTTTTCATATTGCTCCACCAAAATGTATGTCTAAGATCGTGATATATTTTGGTACTCCCATGATGGATTGCAAACAGTGTGTTGTGTGCCTCCATCATTATTCTATGCTTCAAGTCAAAATCGTTAGGAACACAAAGTCTGGAGTTGACTCGAAGTATTCCTTCTTCATCGATTCTTGCTTCTGGAATAGCACCTTCTTGCACTTTCTTCTTCATATGCATCAGCTCTATGTCCGTAGCTTGAGCGGCTTTAACTTTATCAATTAAAGTCGGTTCTACTCGTATATTTGATATCATCACGTGGGTACTTGGAGCCTTCAACTCTATCTCCATCCTTTGAAAATCATACAAAATGGGCCTTTGTGTTAACACCATTGCACTCGTACCCGCGTATGATCTTCTACTCAATGCGTCAACTACTACGTTCGCTTTTCCAGGATGATATTGGATGGTATGATCGTAATATTTCAACAGCTCAAGCCAACGTCGTTGCCGCATGTTGAGTTCCTTTTGGGTGAAGAAATATTTGAGGCTTTTATGATCCGTATAGATCTCTACTTTCTCCCCATACAAGTAGTGTCTCCAAATCTTCAATGCGAAAACGACTGCTGCCAACTCCAAATCCAAATCGTTGCCGCATGTTGAGTTCCTTTTGTCAGAACAGGTGACGAAATGAGTCTCCTCTGGAGTTCTTGGAAACTCTTCTCACATTCCTCACTCCATACGAATTTTGTATCCTTCTAAGTTAGCTGAGTTAACGGAGTAGCGATTCTAGAAAATTCTTCCATGAATCTCCGGTAATACCCAGCTAAGCCCAGAAAGCTACGTACTTCGGTCATTGACTTCGGTTGCTCCCAACTTTGTATGGCTTCAATTTTTGCCGGGTCGACAGATACTCCATGTTTTGACACCACGTGCCCAAGAAATGCTACTTCCTCAAGCTAGAACTTGCATTTCTTCAATTTGGCATATAGCTTGTTTTCACGAAGCCTTTGCAGTACCAGCTTCAAATGGCACTCATGATCTTCACAGCTTTTGGAATAGATGAGGATGTCATCAATAAAGACAACAATGAACTGATCTAAATATTCTTTGAATACACGGTTCATCATATCCATGAAAGCAGCAAGAGCATTAGTCAATCCAAAAGACATGACTAAGAATTCATAATGCCCGTACCGAGTTCTGAAGGCAGTCTTTAGAATATCCTCAGTTTTAATCTTCAGCTGATGATATCCAGAACGAAGATCGATCTTTGAAAAGAATTGTTCTCCTTGCAACTGGTCAAACATGTCATCAATGCGAGGTAGCGGATACCTATTCTTGATGGTGATATGGTTCAATTCCCTATAGTCGATACAAAGTCGCATACTCCCCGTCTTTCTTCTTTACGAATAAAACAGGAGCTCCCCAAGGAGATGTACTAGGACGAATAAAACCGATGTCTAATAACTCCTGTAATTGGACTTTTAACTCCTGAATTTCAATAGGAGCCATTCGATATGGGGTTTTAGAAATGGGCTTTGTACCGAGTTCAAGGTCAATAAAGAATTCAACTTCACGTTCTTGGGGTAGACCAGGAAGTTCTTCAGAAAATACATCGGGAAATTCTCTAACAATAGAAATATTATTCAAATCTGACTTGTCTTTGTTCAAATCCATAACATGGGCTAAGAAAGCTTGACATCCATTTTTCAATAAACGAATAGCTTTGTGACTTGATATGACAGTGACTGATTTTAGTGGTTTAGTAGTTTGAATTCGTATGACAGGTTGGTTAGGAATATGAAAACTAACAACCTTACGAAAACAATCAATTTTAGCCTGATGAATGGTTAACTAATCAATTCCTAAAATCACATCAAAAGCAAGTATCTTTAAAGAGATAAGATCAACAGGTAATGTGATAGTGCCAACTTAGATCATGCAAGATTTATAAACTGTAGATGTAACGAAGGTTTCACCCAACAGAGTTTCAACAGATAAGTCAAAGTCCAATTTCTCCGGAGTCAAGTTTAAACGTTGAGCACAAACATGAGAGATAAAAGAATGGGTAGAACCGATACCTAATAAGGTATAAACTTCGCAAGAGTTTATGATTAGCTTACCCGTGATCACATCGTTCGGGTTCCTCACGTTTTGGCCAGTCACGACCAACGCTCTTCCAGGAACCGCTGATTTCGACTTATCCAGGACAGCCCTTGGAGTCACCATCCCCGTTGAATTTGGTTTTGCTACAGAACAATCCCGAGCTATGTGGCCTTCCTTTCCACAGTTGTAACATACCTTGGATTGTTGTGGACAGTTTGGACTGATATGTCCCTCTTTCCCGCATTTGTAACATCTAACTGGCGGTCGTTCTCCTCCCCTAGAATTTGTTGTTGGTGCTGGTGCAGCTGCTGATGTCTTCTCGTCATTGTTGAATCTCCTCTTTCTAAAATTTCCACTTGACTCACCTCTCCTACTATCATGGCCACGATGACCACCCAAGTGGTTACCACCTTTGTTCGTATTTTTCCCTCCTCTTTGGTTATCATCGCTCTGATGACTGCTGTCACTGGTATGACCCTGGTTGTGTTCCCTCGGTTGCACATACTCATTATCTCGCTCTAATAATTGAGCCCTGTTTACAACATCTGAATATAAAGAAAATTTATGAGAGATAAGATATTGCCGAATCTCGGGTTTTAGACCTCTTAGAAATATCCTTGTCATTCGTTCCTCATTTTCGACCAAATGAGGTGCAAACCTGGATAACTCTGCAAACTTCGCCTCGTAGTGGGACACCGTCATGTTATTTTGTTCCAGTCTGATAAACTCCACCTCCTTCATATGACGAATACTTTCAGGAAAGTACTTGTCATTGAACAGTTTTTGAAATGTTTCCCAGGACATGTTGAGTGCGTCAGGCTGGGTACGCTTCACAGACTCCCACCAGTAGTCTGCCTCACCGCGGAACATAAAGGTGGCGAATGGAACCTTCTGTTCCTCCGTGCATCCCAAGACATCGAATATCTTGGTAATTTGCTTGACCCACGTTTCTGCCATGATCGGATCCGGCTTTCCCTTAAATTCTGGTGGTCCCAATTCTTTGAACTGCTTAGCTGTGATAAACCGCGCGTTGTTATCATTTCCACCCGTATTCTGCACACGAGTCTCCCTCGTCTGATTTTGCATGAACTGTAAAAAGCTCCTAAACATTCCATCATTCATCGTTTGCTCAGTAACGTTGTTTACAGGAGGAATATTGCCTTCCTGTTGCACGTTCCCCTGGGTGGTGATCAAAGGTGTCTCCACGGTCTGATTTACTCCATTATTAACGTTCTCAGCTGCCATTCTTAAATACTACCATAAAACAAGGGTTAATAGTCATGTCATATATTATCCCTATACTCTGACCGACCAAATAAACACCAAATAAACTTAGTCAGGTCATACTAGCGAAGGAATTCCCCGTCTCTCCCCTCCTAGTTCTTGTCTCACATCTCAGCCAGGGATCATATCCCTAAGCTCTGATACCAATTGTGACGCCCCCAAAATAGGTATACAACATCCATTCTGAGTCGCCAAATACATGGTACAAAAAGTAAACTACAACTTCACTAATACAATTGTCGTGCAAAATACGACAACACATACTGTGAGTTTAAATACAAATATTGTCTTCTAGACAATATCCACACTCAAATAAGTCCTCATTACAATTATTCAAACACTATTTTACAGAAATAGTGAGGACAACCAAAACATCTTTCTAGAACCATCTCTCAGACTAACCTGTTACTGAATAAACTACAAGATTGTGCTCGGTATATTTTGTGGATGTAGTAATTTGAAACTATAAATGAATGGTATAATTGGGATGTATTTTGAATGGTTGATACATTTTAGCTTTAAATTTAAATGAGAATTTAGACCTTTTTTAGCTATATATCATGACATTAGCAGATTGCAAGTGCACCGGTAATATAGGTGAACCACGCCTTCTTTTTTTTTTTTAAGTCAATTTACAATATTTTATAAACGTTGTGTGGAAGCATACCATCTACAACGTTTTCAAGTATCTACTAATTTATGAAAAATAAATCTACAACGTTTTTTTCTTAAAAAACGTTGTATAATGTGTCTAACCACAACGTTTTAAAAATGTTGTATAAGGGTGTCAAATAGACGACACCCTTAACCACGACGTTTTTCTGATAGAAATCACAACGTTTTTTACGCGTTATCTATTTACTGTTTTGTAGTAGTAACTGCAAGCTACAAGGATCTAAAGTAGCACAATCGAACTATTCTTCATTTCTGAAAACCCAGAAATGAAGAATAGCTTCTGACAAGGATTTGTGAGGCTTTTATCTCACTGATCTGATGTTGTATGGCCATGAACTTAGTATGTAGTTGTAATATTACATAAGTACTATAACATTAATACACTAAACTGCCCAGATAACATCAAGAACATGAAATTTAAACTGGTCAAACTAGGCCCCTGCAAACTGTGTATGAACATTATAAGTTTGTGAAGAACACCTATAGCGACGGTTCTGTCGCTACAGGGCCCTTTAGTGACACTTTAATTTCTGAAAATTAATTATTTTAATTAAATAAATAGAAAAAATAGTTTTTAATTATTAAAAATACAAAATAAATTCCTAAAAATTATTTTAATGCCTAAAATTGGGTTTTTAATAATTTTGATTATATTTCATAAATATTTAATATTTTTGGAATATTAAAGGTATTTAATGATAATATTAAATAAATTACTTAAAAATAATTTTAATACTTGAAAAATTATATTATGGTGTTAGAAAATATTTTAAGTTATTTTTAATAACTTTTGATATTTTGTGATGAATTTCATTAATAAATTAATATTAATGTTAATTAATTTATTTAATGAATATATTAAATAAATTATGGAAAATAGAATTAATGTTTTAAAAATCATATAAAAATTATTTAAGGGTTAGCAAAATATTTTGAGTTATAAAATATAACTTTTGATATTTTGTCATGAAAAACATTAATATTTTAATGTTAATGTCAATTATTGGATAATGAATTTAAATATTTAAAAATCATTTAAATGAGAAATTAAGGTATTAAAAATACTTTGAAATATTATATATTATAATATTATATTGATAATTTCATTAATATTTGAAATTAAATAAGTATTAATGATAAGAGAATACAGTGGTATTTATATCATATAAATACGATATTAATGATTGAAAAATCACGATAAATGGTAATAATTATTACGAGCTTATGAAAAATATTCTAACTGATAATAGAATTATCTAAGTTATTTGTGAAGCATTTAAACTGAGTCTTAGTGATATTAGTCTCGAGAATATTCCGACTAGACCGTCGGGATGTTAAAATTGTGTCGGGTTCAACTCAAACTGAAATAGTTTGACTTGATTCCGAGTCAGAGGTAGTTTGTGGACTGACATGGTTATGTGTTTAGGATTATTTTATAAATATATTTATAAAAGTATTATATTATAATAATATTATTCTAATTTGTAGATCGATATTATTTATAATATGTCTTCAAACAAAGCTTATTAAATTGCGTAACAGTAATCGACCGAACATGCAAGTTTTTTTTAACTCGACCTCGAATTATTTCATATGCTTATGGTTAATCATTGTTGATTACCATGTCTATGAATTATTGATTCGCACTCTGTGCATATTGCATGTATTCATCAGGTATGAAAGGTTGATTACATTCATTACCATCAGATCCAGATTGTGACACCCCCAAAATAGGTATACAACACCCATTCTAAGTCGCCAAATACATGGTACAGAAAGCAAACTACAACTTCAATAATACAATTGTCGTACAAAATACGACAACACATACTGTGAGTTTAAATACAAATATTGTCTTCTAGACAATATCCACACTCAAATAAGTCCTCATTATAATTATTCAAACACTATTTTACAGAAATAGTGAGGACTGTTAAAACATCTTTCTAGAACCATCACTCCATACCCCGACTAGATCCTGCTATGTTCTGACCTCCTGAGAAGAAAAATAGAACAAAAAGGAAAAGGGTGAGCTCAACTAGCCCAGTAAAGAATATTATGACTAAGATAATATACAACAAATTATCATTAGTATTCAACAGGAAAAAATCTGATAGAATATAATCGACAACAAGTTTTAGATCAATAACTGCAGCGGAAACAACAAACCATTAGAAGAGTCAAGTAGAGAATGAATTCTACTATCTTCTAAGATTTAAAAGTCCATCATCAATATTTTATCCCTGTAACATCAACTAATAATCATCTTTATCCAAATATTTATCTTTGCACTACAGACCAAATATATTCATTTGTATCACCTGTCAGTCATGTTCATCTCAACACCTGTTTATCTTTGCACTACAAGTCAAAGATATTCATCAAATAATCATACATCTTTGCACTACAGGCCAAAGATATTCAGTAGTATCATCATTTAGGACTGAGGATGATGAAAAATATTTTAAAGAAAACGAATCCAGTGAGATAAAAAAATAAATATTAGGGATTCGTATTACAGTTTATCCAAGTTCAATAATACCCCATAATAACCAATTTTTGAAGCAGAATTCAAAAATAAAGATCAAAACATAGATACAATCAAAGATAGTAACCATAATAGACAACTTAGATAAAAAGAAGAAAAATTTATTTTTCGGTGAATAGTGTCGTATTCGTGAATAGTACCGTATACGTGAATAGTAACGTATACGTGAATAGTAACCCCGACACAAAAAGTTCTAAATTTGATAAAAAATTTATATCAATATTTCGGCATAATGATATTGAAGAAACTATCATTTAAGAAGAAGATAATATCCCTTACCTCAAAATATCAATACTTCTTGTCGGAATACCGGTATAAGGCTGAAAAAAACTTGCTTTGATGAATAGAAACTCTCAAAGTATCTAAATACTCACAAAATACACTTAATAATCTAGAGAGAGAAAGAGAGAAAACTTGTTTCTGGTGTGATTTTTAATTCTAACTTAGCAGACTTAACCTGCAACCTGATGGCTTTACCTGCTACTATACAAGCCTACCACAGTTGAATAAAAATTTCAGCACATTTCTTCACCAACCAAGGGTGGAGCCCACCAATTCTAGAATTTTCCACCAAAATGATAAACTCCGAAAATTCAACAATTTCTGAACCAGCCATCTCGTAAAATTCATAATAAATCATACGTTCATTTTTAACGGTTCAAAATTTGTGGACATATACTCATCTTACATATGTATAACATATCCAAAAATTACCACGATCCAACGGTCGGATTAAAAATTATAAACCCCACAAAATATCTCAAAACCCTGATTTTTAATACCTCCATTCTGACAAAAATACTGATAAAAACCTCAACATTAACTCCTTCATTTTTAACCACAAAAATATATCACTCATTTATATCCACATAAAATAAATATATCCTTATCATATGAATCAATAATTAATTACTCACAAATAATATTACAGAATCACATTTATGACAACCATGCCGTTCCCAGGAAAGAGGGGGCTTTCCAATAAGGATTTCTCCTTACTGGCGCGCAATTAGATGACCAAACCTCTCCTTAGACAGAACTTTCTAGACATTGCCAATAATGTTATCTAATAATATTATTCAAATAATATGAATTATTGATTTGATAATAGAGAATACTGTACAACAACAATTATTGAAATAACAATAATATAAAATATCAACGCAGTAATTATTAAATCAATAAAATAAAATATTGAACAATAACTACTGTAACAATTATTGAATAGTGCCTTCTTACGTAAGAATCAATAATTGGTGCAATACCGTGTGCTACTGTATTTTAACCACCGGGTATTCCAACAGTATTAATGGTAACAACTACGTCGTTATTTATAAATAACTTATACTTGTCGTTTTCTTCATCCAATCGCTTTCCGTTATGGGGCCCACACAAGGCTGCGCCGTCGTACGAATATTTCCCGACAGCAAGAATATTCCACGACCAAACGAATATTCCCCGATAAAATGAATATTTTATAATCACTCGCTTATTTTGCAAAATTTGCACATTTCAACCATAACCAAAGCATTATATCAAATTAACCCCTTATTATTCACAATAATATTTAGAAAAAATTTAATTTTATTCATTAATAAGTTGGGGTCTTACAACCTCCCCTCCTTATGAAATTTCGTCCTCGAAATTGACGTACGTACCTGATATTTCGAAAAGGTGAGGATACCTTGCTTTCATTTCTGATTCCAACTCCCAGGTCATTTCTTCAATAGCATGATTTCTCCATAAAACCTTAACTTGTGGTATAATCTTTGTGCGTAGGACATGCTCTTTCCTATCCAAGATCTTAACAGGTACCTCCTCGTACGTTAAATCTTCAGCTATCTCGTATGGTTCTAACTCAATAATGTGGTTCGGGTCTTTAACATATTTACGAAGCATAGATATGTGAAAAATATTATGAATACGAGACATGCTTGGAGGTAATGTGAGTCTATATGCCACATTTCCTATTCGCTCAAGAATCTCAAATGGACCAACAAATCTTGGATTGAGCTTTCCTCTCTTCCCAAATCTTGTAACTCCCTTCCATGGTGCAACACGTAACAATACATGATCACCAATATTAAATTCCACGCCCTTCCGATGAAGATCTGCATAACTCTTTTGTCGATCCTGTGCCATTTTTATACGTTGTCGAATCGTTTGGATCTTCTCTGTACTCATGCGTACCAACTCTGGTCCCAATAATGTTGCTTCACCCACCTCGTCCCAGCATACTGGAGAATGACATTTTCTTCCATACAACGCCTCGAATGGAGCCACACCTATGCTCGCCTGACAACTGTTGTTGTAGGAGAATTCCACCAATGGCAGGTACTTATCCCAACTCCCTTTGAGATCTAGGACACAGAGTCTTAATAGATCTTCAAGGGTTTGAATAGTCCTCTCTAATCTTCAAGATGTTCAAGGGAATAAGTCTCATGTATAGGCAAGAAATGGGCAGACTTGGTTAATCTATCAACAATGACCCAAATCGCACCTATGCCTTGAGAAACCTTGGGAAGACCTGTAACGAAATCTATGGTAATGTGTTCCCACTTCCATTTCGGGATCTCAAATGGTTGCAATGGACCCTTTGGTACTTGATGCTCCGCTTTTACACGTTGACAAGTTAAACACCTCGAGATAAACTCCGCGATCTCTCTTTTCATATTGCTCCACCAAAATGTATGTCTAAGATCGTGATATATTTTGGTACTCCCATGATGGATTGCAAACAGTGTGTTGTGTGCCTCCATCATTATTCTATGCTTCAAGTCAAAATCGTTAGGAACACAAAGTCTGGAGTTGACTCGAAGTATTCCTTCTTCATCGATTCTTGCTTCTGGAATAGCACCTTCTTGCACTTTCTTCTTCATATGCATCAGCTCTATGTCCGTAGCTTGAGCGGCTTTAACTTTATCAATTAAAGTCGGTTCTACTCGTATATTTGATATCATCATGTGGGTACTTGGAGCCTTCAACTCTATCTCCATCCTTTGAAAATCATACAAAATGGGCCTTTGTGTTAACACCATTGCACTCGTACCCGCGTATGATCTTCTACTCAATGCGTCAACTACTACGTTCGCTTTTCCAGGATGATATTGGATGGTATGATCGTAATATTTCAACAGCTCAAGCCAACGTCGTTGCCGCATGTTGAGTTCCTTTTGGGTGAAGAAATATTTGAGGCTTTTATGATCCGTATAGATCTCTACTTTCTCCCCATACAGGTAGTGTCTCCAAATCTTCAATGCGAAAACGACTGCTGCCAACTCCAAATCCAAATCGTTGCCGCATGTTGAGTTCCTTTTGTCAGAACAGGTGACGAAATGAGTCTCCTCTGGAGTTCTTGGAAACTCTTCTCACATTCCTCACTCCATACGAATTTTGTATCCTTCTAAGTTAGCTGAGTTAACGGAGTAGCGATTCTAGAAAATTCTTCCATGAATCTCCGATAATACCCAGCTAAGCCCAGAAAGCTACGTACTTCGGTCATTGACTTCGGTTGCTCCCAACTTTGTATGGCTTCAATTTTTGCCGGGTCGACAGATACTCCATGTTTTGACACCACGTGCCCAAGAAATGCTACTTCCTCAAGCTAGAACTTGCATTTCTTCAATTTGGCATATAGCTTGTTTTCACGAAGCCTTTGCAGTACCAGCTTCAAATGGCACTCATGATCTTCACAGCTTTTGGAATAGATGAGGATGTCATCAATAAAGACAACAATGAACTGATCTAAATATTCTTTGAATACACGGTTCATCATATCCATGAAAGCAGCAAGAGCATTAGTCAATCCAAAAGACATGACTAAGAATTCATAATGCCCGTACCGAGTTCTGAAGGCAGTCTTTAGAATATCCTCAGTTTTAATCTTCAGCTGATGATATCCAGAACGAAGATCGATCTTTGAAAAGAATTGTTCTCCTTGCAACTGGTCAAACATGTCATCAATGCGAGGTAGCGGATACCTATTCTTGATGGTGATATGGTTCAATTCCCTATAGTCGATACAAAGTCGCATACTCCCCGTCTTTCTTCTTTACGAATAAAACAGGAGCTCCCCAAGGAGATGTACTAGGACGAATAAAACCGATGTCTAATAACTCCTGTAATTGGACTTTTAACTCCTGAAGTTCAATAGGAGCCATTCGATATGGGGTTTTAGAAATGGGCTTTGTACCGAGTTCAAGGTCAATAAAGAATTCAACTTCACGTTCTTGGGGTAGACCAGGAAGTTCTTCAGAAAATACATCGGGAAATTCTCTAACAATAGAAATATTATTCAAATCTGACTTGTCTTTGTTCAAATCCATAACATGGGCTAAGAAAGCTTGACATCTATTTTTCAATAAACGAATAGCTTTGTGACTTGATATGACAGTGACTGATTTTAGTGGTTTAGTAGTTTGAATTCGTATGACAGGTTGGTTAGGAATATGAAAACTAACAACCTTACGAAAACAATCAATTTTAGCCTGATGAATGGTTAACTAATCAATTCCTAAAATCACATCAAAAGCACGTATCTTTAAAGAGATAAGATCAACAGGTAATGTGATAGTGCCAACTTAGATCATGCAAGATTTATAAACTGTAGATGTAACGAAGGTTTCACCCAACAGAGTTTCAACAGATAAGTCAAAGTCCAATTTCTCCGGAGTCAAGTTTAAACGTTGAGCACAAACAGGAGAGATAAAAGAATGGGTAGAACCGATACCTAATAAGGTATAAACTTCGCAAGAGTTTATGATTAGCTTACCCGTGATCACATCGTTCGGGTTCCTCACGTTTTGGCCAGTCACGACCAACGCTCTTCCAGGAACCGCTGATTTCGACTTATCCAGGACAGCCCTTGGAGTCACCATCCCCGTTGAACTTGGTTTTGCTACAGAACAATCCCGAGCTATGTGGCCTTCCTTTCCACAGTTGTAACATACCTTGGATTGTTGTGGACAGTTTGGACTGATATGTCCCTCTTTCCCGCATTTGTAACATCTAACTGGCGGTCGTTCTCCTCCCCTAGAATTTGTTGTTGGTGCTGGTGCAGCTGCTGATGTCTTCTCGTCATTGTTGAATCTCCTCTTTCTAAAATTTCCACTTGACTCACCTCTCCTACTATCATGGCCACGATGACCACCCAAGTGGTTACCACCTTTGTTCGTATTTTTCCCTCCTCTTTGGTTATCATCGCTCTGATGACTGCTGTCACCGGTATGACCCTGGTTGTGTTCCCTCGGTTGCACATACTCATTATCTCGCTCAAATAATTGAGCCCTGTTTACAACATCTGAATATAAAGAAAATTTATGAGAGATAAGATATTGCCGAATCTCGGGTTTTAGACCTCTTAGAAATATCCTTGTCATTCGTTCCTCATTTTCGACCAAATGAGGTGCAAACCTGGATAACTCTGCAAACTTCGCCTCGTAGTGGGACACCATCATGTTATTTTGTTCCAGTCTGATAAACTCCACCTCCTTCATATGACGAATACTTTCAGGAAAGTACTTGTCATTGAACAGTTTTTGAAATGTTTCCCAGGACATGTTGAGTGCGTCAGGCTGGGTACGCTTCACAGACTCCCACCAGTAGTCTGCCTCACCGCGGAACATAAAGGTGGCGAATGGAACCTTCTGTTCCTCCGTGCATCCCAAGACATCGAATATCTTGGTAATTTGCTTGACCCACGTTTTTGCCATGATCGGATCCGGCTTTCCCTTAAATTCTGGTGGTCCCAATTCTTTGAACTGCTTAGCTGTGACAAACCGCGCGTTGTTATCATTTCCACCCGTATTCTGCACACGAGTCTCCCTCGTCTGATTTTGCATGAACTGCAAAAAGCTCCTAAACATTCCATCATTCATCGTTTGCTCAGTAACGTTGTTTACAGGAGGAATATTGCCTTCCTGTTGCACGTTCCCCTGGGTGGTGATCAAAGGTGTCTCCACGGTCTGATTTACTCCATTATTAACGTTCTCAGCTGCCATTCTTAAATACTACCATAAAACAAAGGTTAATAGTCATGTCATATATTATCCCTATACTCTGACCGACCAAATAAACACCAAATAAACTTAGTCAGGTCATACTAGCGAAGGAATTCCCCGTCTCTCCCCTCCTAGTTCTTGTCTCACATCTCAGCCAGGGATTATATCCCTAAGCTCTGATACCAATTGTGACGCCCCCAAAATAGGTATACAACATCCATTCTGAGTCGCCAAATACATGGTACAAAAAGTAAACTACAACTTCACTAATACAATTGTCGTGCAAAATACGACAACACATACTGTGAGTTTAAATACAAATATTGTCTTCTAGACAATATTCACACTCAAATAAGTCCTCATTACAATTATTCAAACACTATTTTACAGAAATAGTGAGGATAACCAAAACATCTTTCTAGAACCATCACTCCATACCCCGACTAGATCCTGCTATGTTCTCACCTTCTGAGAAGAAAAATGAAACAAAAAGGAAAAGGGTGAGCTCAACTAGCCCAATAAAGAATATTATGACTAAGATAATATACAACAAATTATCGTTAGTCTTCAACAGGGAAAAATCTGATAGAATATAATCGACAACAAGTTTTAGATCAACAACTGCAGCGGAAACAACAAACCATTAGAAGAGTCAAGTAGAGAAAGAATTCTACTATCTTCTAAGATTTAAAAGTCCATCATCAATATTTTATCCCTGTAACATCGATTAATAATCATCTTTAACCAAATATTCATCTTTGCACTACAGGCCAAAGATATTCATTTGTATCACCAGTCGGTCATATTCATCTCAACACCTGTTCATCTTTGTACTACGGGCCAAAGATATTTATTAGTTAATCATTCATCTTTGCACTACAGGCCAAAGATATTCAGTAGTATCATCATTTAGGACTGAGGATGATGAAAAATATTTTAAAGAAAACGAATCCAGTGAGACAGAAGGACAAATATTAGGGATTCGTATAACAGTTTATCCAAGATCAATAATACTTCATAATAATCAATTGCGAAGCAGAAATCAAAAATAAAGATCAAAACGTGGATACAATTAAAGATAGTAACCATAATAGACATCTTGGACAAAAATAAGAAAATTTTATTTTTTGATGAATAGTACCGTATTCATGAATAGTGCCGTATACGTGAATAGTGCCGTATACATGAATAGTAATCCTGACACAAAAAGTTCTAAATTTGATAAAAAGTTTATATCAATATTTCAGCATAATGATATTGAAGAAAATAATATCATTTAAGAAGAAGATAATATCCCTTACCTCAAAATATCAGTACTTCTGGTCAGAATACCGGTATAAGGCTGAAAGAAACTTGCTCTGATGAATAGAAACTCTCAAAGTATCTAAATACTCAAAAAATACACTCAATAATCTAGAGAGAGAAAGAGAGAAAACTTGTTTCTGGTGTGATTTTCAATTCTAACTTAGCCCTCTATTTATAGAAAAATGTTAGCACGCCGAAGCAGACTTAACCTGCAACCTGATGGCTTTACCTGCTACTATTCAAGCCTACCACATTTGAATAAAAATCTCAGCACATTTCTTTACCAACCAAGAGTGGGGCCCACCAATTCTAGAATTTTCTGCCAAAATGATAAACTCCGAAAATTCAACAATTTCTGAACCAGTCATCTCGTAAAATTCATAATAAATCATACGTTCATTTTTAACGGTTCAAAATTTGTGGACATATACTTAACTTATATATATATAACATATCCAAAAATTACCACGATCCTACGGTCGGATTAAAAATTATAACCCCCGCAAAATATCTCAAAAATCCTGATTTTTAATACCTCCATTCCGACAAAAATACTGATAAAAACCTCAACATTAACTCCTTCATTTTTAACCACAAAAATATATTCCTCATTTATATCCACATAAAATAAATATTTCCTTAGCATATGAATCAATAATTAATTATTCACAAATAATATTACAGAATCACATTTATGACAACCAGGCCGTTCCGAGGAAAGAGGGGGTTTTCTAATAAGAATTTCTCCTTACTGGCGCGTAATTAGATGACCAAACCTCTCCTTAGACAGAACTTTCTAGACATTGCCAATAATGTTATCTAATAATATTATTCAAATAATATGAATTATTGATTTGATAATAGGAAATACTGTGCAGTGATAATTATTGAAACAACAATAATATAAAATATCAATGCTGTAATTATTGAATCAATAAAATAAAATATTGAACAGTAACTACTGTAACAATTATTGAGTAGTGCCTTCCTTCGTAAGAATCAATAATTGGTGCAATACCGTGTGCTACTGTATTTTAACCACCAGGTATTCCAACAGTATTAACTGTAACAACTACGCCGTTAATTATAAACAACTTATACTTGTCGTTTTCTTCATCCAATCGCTTTTCGTTATGCGGCCCACACAAGGCTGCGCCGTCGTACGAATATTCCCCGACAGCAAGAATATTCCACGACCAAACGAATATTCACAGACCAAAAATGAATATTTTATAACCACTTGCTTATTTGAAATATTTGCACATTTTACCCATAACTAACCACATTAATCAAATAAACTCTTTCTATTTCAAAATAATAAATAGAGAAAATTTAATTTTATTTATTAATAAGTTGGGGTCTTACATTTTTCATCATCCTCAGTCCTAAATGATGATATTACTAAATATCTTTGGCCTGTAGTGCAAAGATGAATGATTAACTGATGAATATCTTTGGCCCGTAGTGCAAAGATGAACAGGTGTTGAGATGAACATGACTGACTGGTGTTACAAATGAATATATTTGGCCTATAGTGCAAAGATGAATATTTGATTAAAGATGGTTATTGATTGATGTTACAGGGATAAAATATCGTTGATGGACTTTTAAATCTTAGAAGATAGTAGAATTCATTCTCTACTTGACTCTCCTAATGGTTTGTTGTTTCCGCTGCAGTTGTTGATCTAAAACTTGTTGTCTATTATATTTTATCGGATTTTTCCTTGTTGAAGACTAATGATAAGTTGTTGTTTATTATCTTAGTCATAATATTCTTTACTGTGCTGGTTGAGCTCACCCTTTTCCTTTTTGTTCCATTTTTCTCAGGAGGTGAGAATATAGCGGGAACTAGTCGGGGTGTGGAGTGATGTTTCCAGTCAGTTGTGTTAGTAGTCCTCACTATTTTGTAAAATAGTGTTTCAATAATTGTAATGAGGACTTATTTGAGTGTGGATATTGTCTAGAAGACAATATTTGTATTTAAACTCATAGAATTTGTGTTGTCGTATTTTACACGACAATTATTATATTGAAGTTGTATTTGTTTCTGTACCATATATTTGGCGACTTAGAATGGGTGATGTATACCTATTTTGGGGGCGTCACAGGAACAATTATAGTAAAACAGTGTAAAACCCTAGCATTCACTACTACAAAATAGTAAATAGATAACACAGAAAAAATGTTGTGGTTTCAATCAGAAAAACGTCGTGGTTAAGGGTGTCATCTATTTGACACCCTTACACAACGTTTTTAAAACGTTGTAGTTAGACACATTATACAACGTTTTTTAAGAAAAAAATGTTGTAGATTTGTTTTCCATAAATTAGTAGATGCTTGAAAACGTTGTAGAATGTATGATTTCATAACGTTTTCTGGCTAAAAATTTTATAGTTTAATATATCAGACAACGTTTAGGCACATTTACACAACGTTTATAAAGTGTCATCTATTTAGAAGGTGTCATTTATTTATACAAATATACAACATTTTTAAAATGTTGTAGATTAAAAAAAAGGTTGTGATTCACCTATATTACCAATGCACCTGCAATATGCTAATGCCATAACATATAGCTAAAAGGTCTAATTTCTCATTTAAATTTAAAGCTAAAATGTATCAACCATTCAAAATACATCCCAATAATACCATTTGTTTACAATTTTAAATTACTGTATCCACAAAATATATACCAAACTATCCATATATACATCTCAAGTTCACTTTTTAATCCACAAAATAAACCATAAAATAAACCAAACTATCCATAAAATTAAGCTACTATCTAAGCATGTGCAAAAAAGCCTAGGTTCTCCCAAAATACGCCAGTAACTTTTGCTCTAGCACTAGCCATGGATGGCAGTAATTTTTTCTCTAGCACTAACCATGGATGGCAGTCGAGAACCCAGTGCTGATACAGAATGATATACATTAGAATTTTGGTATGATCAATCTGATTCCTCAGGTCATTAACCCAAGCAGATGCTATCACCCACAAAAGTAGATATTTTTTAGTCTTCATTGTGTATAATATAATATGAAAACATATGCTAAAACACATGAATTGCTATAAAAAATTGTACATGCCAAGCATGCAAGCATGAATGCTTGAACTATGTACTGCATGAATGCTTGAACTGCAAACTGGCCTCCTCGAAACTTGGACAACTAAGCTATGCAGTTTTTACATATATATTTTTATCAAAAAAACTTCTATATGTTTCACATTATATCAAACAATGGTACATACCTGCAGTAATAGTTACATACACAATTATATCAAGAGCTTCATTCCAGTCAGTGGGACTAAGCTGTGTGACAACTTCATACCTGCAGTCCTTGAGCTTGTTTATGAGCCCTGGCTCTCAGTCAAGCTATGTGACAGCTTTAAGGCAGATCTCACCCACTGGGGCAGAGAGTTTGGTCATGAAAACAAAGAAAATAGGGTCTGTAAAAATGGGTCAAAAGTAGACTGTTCATAGGAAGTCTATTAAAACATTTGGGCAAAGAACATCTCAGTATCGAGGTCTCACAAGGTTAGTTCACATTATTTCATTTTTTTATAGTTAATGTTTTCCTACTTTGAATGATTTCTTCTTAGTGTATGTTTAGTTTCATAGCGTTTGGAAGTTTCAGTGCGTTATAAGCTCCAAATGTACATGTATTTGAAGTTCAAACGTAACACACCAAAAATGGTGTGGTGCAGGGTATTTGAAGGTTCAAATGCACCAAACAATGCAAACTCTAATAACCGAACAAACTCGTGTTCTACAAAACCACATGTTAAATGATAATATTTTATTTAGTCATAGATGGACTGGTAGATATGAAGCACATTTGTGGGATAACAGTTGCAAAAAAGAAGGACATACCAGAAAAGGAAGACAAGGTTAGTACATGGTAGTTAAGATATGCAAAATTTAACACTATCCTTTTGTAACTATTAGTTCCTTTTGGACAGCTATATTAGATGGTCAAAACAAACCTGCTTAGGAGAACCATACACAATTATATCAAGAGCTTCATTCCAGTCAGTGGGACCAATAGAACTAGCAAGTGTCCAGGGCATTGAATGCCTCTCCATATGAAAATCATGATGATCATAATTGAGGTTGAGTTCTTGAACATTAAAAGCCTTGGTCAGAAATGTGGAGAAAACATATGTAACATCTTACATATTTAGCAAAGAGATTACCTCTAAGGTCTCAACAGCTTTGTTAAGATCAAGAGTTCCATCTTTTGTATGCTTGATTAAGTTGATAAATTTTTTTGTCAAAAGCCCTGAAAGTCATAAGACAAGTTAATGCCATCCTACAGCCCAAAGATGTATAAGGATGCCGCTTGTAAAAATAATTGATGTTTGACGCAAGCAAAATAATTATATTACCCAAGGAACTATCATAACGGCAGCTTCCAGCAAGAGTAAGAGAAGAAGGAGAGCCTGCATCAACCACAATAAAAAGGTCGTCAATGAGAATGGTATCAGCCATGTATTTTGTTTAGGTACACCAGAATGTATTTTGTTTAGGTACACCAGAATAGTATATAAGTCAATTACGACTGTAAGGTTTGTTAAGTTGCTGTGTTATATAATTAATGACAATTATTATAGATTTAATGTTAATTAAGAAAACACTAATTAATATTTAGAAACCCTAATTACTAAATTAGAACCCTAATTGCTAAGTTATAATCCCTAATTATTAATTTAGCAAGGTTAATGGTAATTAGTAAATTATAAGGTCTAATTTACATATCCTAGGTGATTAGGAAACTTAATTTAATTAGGGAACCCTAATTCACATTTTTTTGAAACTAAGATTTCCATTTTTGGCATAATTACACAATCCTAGAAAGTGATCTTAGGAAACCTTAGGGTTAAACCCTAAGGGTTGAAATAAATTATCAAGCTTGCCACTAAAAGTAAAAGTCAATTAACCAAATTGCCCTTTTGAATATTTTAATGAGATGGAGTGTAGATCTTGCCCTAGTAAGTGGTTGGTGACCAACTCTAGCTAGCCATGTGATCAAGAAATAACTTTAATCAGTCAAAAATCTGATCACATGATCAACCATAAGCATTACACCATATTATATATAGATTGAGAGAGAGGAAAGTTCATCATTTAGCCCCATTTGTTCACAAATACACCACCAAGCCTCTCTCTCTCTCTCCAACCCATGAAAATATTAAGTATATCAGTCCCCAATCAAGTTCCTAGAACACTACAATCAGATAAGGAGGCCAAGATTCAAGAAAGATCAAAGTGAGGTATAAAACCCTAAACTAAATATGATCTTTAAAGTCATGTTAGATGTTATGTTTAAATGTTTAAATATGTTGTTTATAGTATAACTAAGTGATCTGAGTTGCTAGATAGTAGATCCATAACATTTATATGCTCGAATTTAATGTTTTTCAAAATTTGGGAAATAGTTTCTTTGTTGTCTGACAACGAATGTCAGACCTTCTAGATCTCATCCTATTTATGTTTTTAGTTGTTTAAACGTTTAAACTAGTTGTATGTTACGATATCTTTAATCTGGAACTGGAATCAGGGTCAGTGGATATGTAGATTGCATGTTATTCTTGGTCAATTTTGGTTGACCGAGCATGACTGGAAAATTCTGGTTAACCCAGAAACTGCCTAGATCATGTCTGACAAGAACTTTGTGGCCCCCGATCTGTCAGTGTTTTGTTGTTGTATCTAAGTTTGTAAGGTTTTGTGAAAATCAAAGTAGCAATCAAATTGCAAAAATAGCGGAAGCATAATAAAATCAGATTTTAAAATTTTTCACAAACCAATTACCTGGATCATCCTTTATGCATATTATTAATTAAACGAAGAATAAGAAATTATGAAATCATACCTTTGTAGAAACGAGCTTCCTCAGGTACGAGTTCACCTCCTACTTCTCCGCGATCTCCTTGAATCTCCGAGTAGATTCCTTCCTTTGATCAATGTAAGCCACCCAAGTGTATGGCCTCTAGAGGTGATCTACCAAGAAAGAAGAATTTTCAAGAAGAATGGTGTATTGGCTCAAACCCTAGTTTTTCCTATCTCTATAGAAAAAGGGGCGTACTCTCCAACTATTGGAATTACGTATATCTTGATATCTAATATAAGACTCCTCTTATAAAGATATCAGGCAACCCTATTTAATTAAATAAGGTATTATTTATTTAATTAAACTATTTTAATTAAATGGGCTCCCTAATCTTATTAGGGATAATTAATTAAACTTCTTTAACTAATTTTCCCTCATAATCCTATTAGGAATAAATGAGAGTACTTATATTAAGTTAATTCCTAAACTCTTTTAGAAATTAAAATAATAATAATTGTAATAATATTAATAAGACTCCTCTTATTAATTTATATTTAATATTTCTAAAATATTAAATAATAAATATTAAGCTATTTAATTTATTTTATCACCATAGATTAAATTAAATATACTTAATATATTATTACGATTATGCCATTAACTTCTTAAATAATTATTCTTCCTTTTATGATGTGACCCTTTAGGTTCTCCATATTAAACCGGTTGTGAATAAATCAATTAGAACAATTCTAATCTTATTTAAATAAATAAATTAAACGATTAATTTATTTAAATAAGTAATATTTATTCTACAATAGGGATAAGCATCCCTAGCGATCAATGACTTTTCAGATAATATAGATTTTAACATTAATCATAAAAGAACATTTGAGTTAATAGTTACCGTACAATTCAATCCTTCCACCATACAATGTCCCAATTAAATATAAGACATAGAATTACTGTCAAGTCTTATTTTATTTAATTATATGTATTTCGATTCCTAAATGGACAACTCCTAATGAATGCAAATTAAAAACTACTTTCTAATTTCATTCCACATTGGCCAAGGATTCCTGGGTTGTCATTTATCGAATCACATAGGACATTTCTCTTCTTTTACTAGAAGTGGTAGATTCTTTATTGATCATTCATTATCTTCATATATAACTTATTACACCCAAGCATACCCTTTGATATACTCTAAGAGTCTTAAGGAATAAGTCAAAGTGTAATTCATTATATATAAGATACTATGATGATCTCAAGTCTAAGGATCATTTGTACTACTATCACTACAGGAATTCCTATTGACAGGCAAGTAAAACTCCATTAGGTATTCCTTAGCGAGTCACATTCATTGAACTTATTCTCTAATAAGCACCTACATACTTGCTTTAGTGTCTCTACACAAATGATCATGAGATCAATCATCCTCATCCAATGAGCAAGCAATGTACGTACCAATCTATCCGAATTCACTAATCCCTTTATTAGTAATCCATTGATTGGGAACATTTTAGTTTTAAGCTATCTAAGAATTTAGATCTCATTAGCATGATCTCATCATGATTCTTAAAGTATTGCTTAAAACTATGGGCTTATCACATATTATTAAAACAACACCATGTAGATAATAAATGCCTTTAATAAATAATTCTTTTATTAATAAATAAATAAGATTGATTACAAAGTATATGCTTTATCATCATACATGATTGGCTTGTATGCATACTACTTTCAATCTCCCACTTGGACTAAAGCCAATCGCCATGGTATCTCATACCCATCTTCTCTAAGTGACGATCAAACTGCTGTTGTGTTAACACTTTAGTAAATAGATCTGCAATATTGTCTTAAGAGCCACACGCTCCAGGGTGACGTCTCATCTTTCAATGATCTCTCTGATCAAATGAAATCGCCGCAACACGTGTTTGGATTTGTGATGAGACCTGGGTTCCTTAGCTTGCGCAATAGCTCTAGTGTTGTCACAAAATAAAGGCACTGGTCCTATAATGCTAGGAACCACACCAAGTTCAGTAATGAACTTCTTCATCCAAACAGCTTCCTTTGCAGCTTCACTTGCAGCTATGTACTCTGCCTCTGCCACTGAATCAGTAACTATTTGCTGTTTGGAACTCTTCCAACTCACTGCGCCACCATTTAAGGTAAACATATACCCCAAAATGGATTTACTATCATCTTTGTCTGTTTAAAAACTTGAGTCTATGAAGCCCTCTAGTTTCAATTTAGACCCGTAGTAGACAAGAAATACATCCTCAGTTCTTCTTAAGTACTTTAGGATATTTTTCACTGTCTTCTAGTGGTCTTCTCCTGGATTTGACTGATATCTGCTTGTTAGACTAAGTGCATGAGCGACATCTGGTCTAGTACATATCATGCCGTACATGATAGATCCTATTGCTGAAGCATAAGGAATCTTACTCATACGGTCTCTCTCCTCAGGTGTCTTTGGGGCCTGTTTCTTGGAGAGATATATTCCATGGCTCATCGGCATGAGACCTCTTTTGGAATCTTCCATGCTAAACCTCTTTAGCATCGAGTCAATGTACGTTCCTTGGGACAAGCCAAGCACGCTTTTAGATCTATCACTATAGATCTTTATCTCCAAAATATAGAATGCTTCTCCCAAGTCCTTCATGGAGAAGTGTTTAGATAACCAGATTTTAATTGATTGTAGCATAGGAATATCATTCCCTATCAGTAATATATCATCAACATATACTACGAGGAATGAAACAGCGCTCCCACTAACCTTCTTGTACACACATGGTTCATCCTCATTTTTGATAAAATCAAACTCTTTGACTGTCTCATCAAAACGGATGTTCCACATACGAGAAGCTTGCTTCAATCCATAAATGGATCGTTGTAGCTTACAGACTTGATTTGTTCCAACCTTTGAAACAAATCCCTCTGGCTGTGTCATATACATATTTTCCTCAAGTTTCCCATTGAGGAAGGCAGTTTTCACGTCCATCTGCCATATTTCGTAGTCACGGTAAGCTGCAATCGCAAGCAAAATCCGAATGGACTTCAGCATTGCTACTGGTCAGAAGGTTTCGTCATAGTCAACTCCTTATCTTTGTTTGAAACCTTTTGCGACCAGTCGGGCCTTATAGGTCTCTACCTTGCCATCTGCTCCAATCTTTCTTTTAAAGACCCATTTACACCCAATAGGCTTAATGCCTTCAGGTGGTGAAACCAAAGTCCATACTTGGTTCTCATACATGGAGTCCATCTCGGATTTCATGGCTTGTTGCCACTTCTCTGAGTCTTTATTACTCATAGCCTGTTCGTAATTCAATGGATCATCATCATCTATGATGCATACCTCATCGTCATCCTCTATGACAAGTCCATACCTTTCAGGTATCTTTGGTACTCTTCCAGATTTATGAATAGGGTGTGGTACAGAAGGAATCTCTACTTGGACAGGTTCATCCATTTGATCTGTAGTGGTGTGTGGTTCTTGAATTTCTTCAAGATCTATTTTCCTCCCACTGACCCCTTCAAGGATAAACTCCTTTTCCAAGAAGGCAACATGTTTGGCAATAAACACCTTTTGTTCAGTAGGATTGTAGAAATAGTATCCTAAACTTTCTTTAGGATATCCCAGAAACGTGCACTTATCAGATCTTATTCCAAGCTTATCATTCTGAAACCTTTTCACATAAGCAGGACATCCCCAAATCTTAACATGCTTAAGACTAGGCTTCCTCCCTGTCCACATCTCATATGGAGTCTTATGGACGGATTTCGAGGGAACCGTATTTAGTAGATATGTAGCCGCTTCTAGGGCATATCCCCAGAATGACACCGGAAGATCGGTAAAACTCATCATGGAACGAACCATATCCAACAGTGTTCGATTTCTCCTTTCAGATACACCATTCAGTTGTGGCGTCCCTGGTGGAGTCCATTGTGAGATTATACCATTTTCTTTGAGACAATTGAGAAACTCACTGCTTAAGTATTCACCCCCTCGATCTGATCGAAGAATCTTAATACTTTTACCCGTTTATTTCTCTACTTCACTTCTGAATTCTTTGAACTTTTCAAATAATTCAGATTTGTATTTCATTAAATACACATATCCAAATCTTGAGTGATCATCAATGAATGTAATAAAATAAGAATACCCTCCTCGTGTATTCGTTGTCATAGGTTCACATACATCCGTGTATACCAGCGCTAACAACTCTGTAACTCTTTCTCCTTTTCCACTAAAAGGAGATTTAGTCATTTTTCCCATGAGACAAGATTCATAAGTTAGATATGATTCATAATCTGATAGCTCTAGGAGCCCATCTTTATACAACTTGGATAATCTTGTTTCATTAATATGACCAAGTCTATAGTGCCACATATAGGTATACTTAACATCATCTCTTTTTCTTTTCTTAGTTTGTTCAATTTGAAGTATATTTTCATGCAAGTCAAGAATGTAAAGTCCATTTCGTAAATTACTAACACCATATAAAACATTATTATTATAAATAGAATAACTATTGTTCTTTATTATAATGTCAAAACCATCCATATCCAATACAGATATTGAAATAATGTTTCTAATAAGTGACGGAACAAAATAAAAATTATTTAAGCTAATGGATTTGACCGTAGGCAGTGCTAAACAATAAGTTTCTACAGCTAATGCAGCAACCTTTGCTCCATTTCCTACTCGTAGGACAACCTCATCCTTGCTCAACTTTCTACTTCTGACCAGTCCCTGCATATTATTATATATGTGAGAACCACAGCCGGTATCCAATACCCAAGTAGAAGATTGACTTTTAGAAAAATTAATTTCAATCATGAACAAACCTTGATTAGGATTTGAAGCTTCTCCAAGCTTCTTCTGCTTTTGTTCCGCAAGATAATCCTTGCAGTTCCTCTTCCAGTGACTCGGCTTGTTGCAATGGAAACAAATTTCTTTGCTTGATGGATCAGGTTTCTTTTGATCCTTCACTTTCGCCTTTCCCTTATCCTTCTTGGATTTCTTCTTTTCAGAAGATACCTTGGGCCTCTTCCTTTTCTCGGAAGAATCATCCACCAGTAAGACATGGTTCTTCTTGGATGGGAGGTGACCTTCAGCAGTTTTCAACATGTTAAGTAATTCAGGCAAGCTGACATCCAAGTTATTGATGTGAAAATTCAACAAATTGTGAGAAAGTGTCCGGGAGTGACTGCAAGACTAAATCTTGACTCAACTCTCCATCCATGATGAACCCAAGCTGTCCAAGACGTTTAATCAGATTGATCATTTTTAAGACATGAGTCTCAACGGTAGTGCCCTCTGTCATCCGAGATCGGAAGAGCTCTTTAGATATCTCATATCTAGCAGTCCTACTTTGCTCACCATACAGCTCTTGCAGGTGCAGCAGTATAGTAGGAGCATCCATGTTTTCATGCTGACGCTGAAACTCGTTACTCATGGATGCGAGCATGATGCTTTGAGCCACAGATGCATCATATTGCCACTGTTTAAAAGTAACAATCTCTTCCTCAGAGACTGTCTCTGCAACTTTTGCATGTACAGGCGAATTTAGGACATAAAAAATCTTTTCAGCAGCGAGAACAATTCTCAGATTCCTTAACCAATCCGTGTAATTCGGTCCGGTCAGTTTGTTAGCATCAAGTATGCTACGCAGTGAAATTAGTGAATGTGACATTTTCAAAATTCTGCATGTAAAAAGACAATATTTTAGCAAACATTCATTTAATTAATTACCAAAATAAATTAGGTCTTATTTTATATTGGTATCTCCCACTATTTTCTTCAAACTATATTACCCTCATGAATATAGTTCGACAATATCTAATTAAAGATTTGTTAGTGAGAATGAGGATTCCATTTCAAATGTATATAGTCTTGTGTGTGCACAACAAACTATATATAAATAAATAGGTAGACAACTCTTATCAATTACATCATCATGTAACTCCTTATATTTTGCCTCTTAAATCACAATGGCCAAGTGTGTGCACATCTGAACTAAAATGATTTAAGTTAAGTCATACCCAACATTTCCATATAAGTGAAGAGAAAACTATAACCCTTGTGTGTGCACAACACAGCGGTAATGTTCAATTCCTTATAAACATCAAATGTAATAAATATAACATCTCAAATATTTAATACTCGCCTTGTGTGTGCACAACAAACTCATATTAAATATTCAATGCTCTATTATTTTTGTCATGCTAGAAGGCGACGTTCGATATTCCAAATATCTTTGAACGTTACAACTTAATATAATAAAAACTTTGAGGGGTTTGTTTTTATTAGTTTCATCTTGTTTAGCGCGTATGCATATATATATATATATATATATATATATATATATATATATATATATATATATAAAATACGCGTCATATTATTAAACATGCGAAGCATGTTTACATAATATATAATATATATAATACTAGCATGCACATATAGAATACTATATTCTACCCGGATTGATTATGGACTTTTATTCTAGTTTGGTTCACTAGAGCCACCAAGTGAACCAAAAGGTCAAACCCTAGGGTGCAAGAATAAACATTTAAATATAACTATTACATTTAAACCTGGGCTCCATTACCAACGGGTCTTCGAGCACTCCTTTCTCCTTGATCTCCAGTTCTTCGAAAAAATTCTAACTAATTCTATTACATAAACTATTTAATTTAAATAGAAACCTTGATCAGCAGTCAAGGGGAATTACATAAGAGAGAGATAGAATTTACATCAAGAAAGAAAACCAGAAAAGACGAGGTACGCAGACCCCATTTAATAAAACTCATTCATTCATACATCCAACCAAAATAAATCCAATCACATTGGTCAATAGTCCATAATCAATCCCATTTATTATCATACATATCATCATATGTATCAATAAATAAAATCATTCCATATATATATGAATATCATTTAATGGGCAATTTTATGTTGCATGAAATCCAATTTCAAGATTAAAATAAACTCTTTATTTTAATTATAAAATTATTAAGAATATATATATATAATATTAGCCGTACCCCTTTTTGGAAGGAATCCATGTTACCTTATAATGTTTCCATGACTTCCATTCTTCCAGTAAACATGTTTAACCATGACATATATATATATATATATATATATATATATATATATATATATATATATATATATATATATATATATATATATATATATATTACGTGAAACTAAATAATCCTACTAACCAGGAAACCTTATAATTAACAAAATTACCTTTATCATACACATAAATATATAATAACGGTTACTATATATATACATAATCTGATTCAACGCAAATCATGGAAATAGGATCAGTTTTTGAAAGAAAAAAAATCAATCAACGACACGGACTCGAAAAAATAAAATAAAATCGAAAACAATTTTCGACAAAGAATATTTTTTTTTTCATAAAATAATAATTTTATACAATAAATTATGCCTAATAAATTATTCAAAATATATACCCATATATATATAGAATCAAAACAATTAATAATTCGCATAAAGTTTGGCTTTGATACCACTATAATGAGTATTTAGATTCTAAAGACTTGATATGCCATATTACGTTTTGTTATGTCTCTAAACATGATTCGTAGGTAATGAACATAAAGATGATTTAATTAAACATGAGTTAAAGAATATTTCAAAGTGTTAAACAATGCTAGCTATGAATGAATGATATGAAAATCATGATCATATGTATTAACAGATTGTGAGACTCTATATGTAGAAATATGACCAAAGTAATAAAGCATGATAAATACATAACCTTTTATGCTTTAATTTCATGGAAAGTCAGGAACTAAAACTTGTAAATAATGAACTCAAGAATGGTCTTATGCTTATGTGAGAACCTCTAACATGTATGTATGTTAAAGTATAAGTGAATATGTGTGTTAGAGTTGGGCAGAAACAGGAAGTGCAAGCTCAACCCTGGTCTGGCCAGGGGACAGCGCAGCTGCGCCGTCCCTAAGCCTAACTAGGGCGCAGCTGCGCCATAGGGCAATGATGTCTTATTATTTTAACTGTGAATCTAGACCTTAAAGCATGTAGGTATGAATGTCTAAAGCTATAATACTTGACATACATGATGTTTTAAGCACAAGAGCATTCAATGGTTATATAAAACACAGAGTTGTTAAATTTTGCAAAATGCAAGAACTTTGTGAATCATGCATCTATTAGTTTGAAATGTGTAACGAACACATTGCGAGTCAAGTATGTAATAGATATATATGAACGTTGATGTAAAGTACGAGCGGTTAAGGTATACCTATACATACCTAGCTATTCTAAGAGTATGATGAGAAAGTGAAATGTAGGTTTTACAAATCTAGTTAGGAAATAATGTAACATTATTATTATATTAAGAATGTATGAAATATGACTAATGGATGTGAATCCATGATTATATAACTGTGTAGGAATACACGAAGTGCAGATACGCGTAAAGTAGTTAAGTCGTAGTTCATAAACTATGAATCAGGCAAGTCTTTCAGTTCCTATTTGCTATGTGAACTTGATGATTAACTGTTTTAAATTTTTATTGCTAAGAGCATGATGTGTTATATATATGTTGAAAGTATGAAATGTTAAAGTCAGTTTATGACTACGTTGATTTATTAAAGAATGCTGATTGAGTAAGGAACTCAATCTTTATACTTGTTATATGAATTGCGACATGTGTGTTATATATTGAGCATGTTATTATGTTCTATGCGATGCATGAAAACTGTTAGATTTTGTTGGGTCGTCGAGCTCAACCTTACAAATAACCACTTTTGCAGGTTCAAGATTCAAGGTAAAGTTGTGTGTTACTTGAAAGACATGAATCAGATGTGATACTTGAAGATTTATACACGTTGGTTGTGTTATTATTATTTGAACCATGTTTAAGGTTCCGAATAATGTATTAATGTTGAATTGTAATATCGTTTTGCGATGTAAATTTTTATAGTATTAAAATGATTCTGAAATAGTTATATGTAAAGGTTGAAGGTTTTGGGAACTAGAATAGTTTGTAATAAAAAATTTTAATTATTCTGCAAATTCAAATGGTTATCTTATCATTTAATTATGTAAAATTAGATGTTGAATGTATTGTTAACAACCAAAGTCGATAATTAAATTGTCTAAATTTTGGGGTCGTTATAGTTGGTATCAAAGCTGTAGGTTATAAACCTCAGGTAAGAGTACCCTAGACTATAACCTTAGAGAATAAAGGAGAAGATGATAAAGAAGTTAAGAATCAAAAAGTTATATTTAAGTATGGTACAGTTGTACTCTTTAATAGTTGATGTATGGTATCTGGGCAAAACGATTCCTTCATAGAGTGGAGGTATATACGAACTAACAACTCGGAACCTAGTTTGTTGGTTGTTTGTGGGAAACCACTCAGCGTGCCATATTAAAACTGTTAGAGACTCGATGTGTACCAAGTATAGAAAATGGATACGTATGATGAAAAATGAAAGAAAGATGATCGTAAAATAAAACAATCACGAGTTAAGAAAAGAATTTTAAGGGAGATGATTATAGAATAAGATAACAACGTTATCAGTTTAAGTTATAAAAGAAAGATGGTCTGTAATGTTTGAATAATGATAGCTTGATGCTATGAAGATAATGTACTATGAAATAGTACAAGATAAACTCACGAGGAGTTGTAGATAATGTGATACGAGGAATTCGTATCGAGCAAGTTAAGAGCAAGTTATGAGTAAGATAGAGTTAGATGTGATTTCAATTGACGACTCATGTGATGACTGAGTTATACAAACCTTTGTATGGGCAGAGATTTTGTGCTTGCACTCAGTTTATCACATTGATAATCATTGGAATGTTGGTGTCGCGCTATCAATGTATACGTGGCGATAAGGTGATTCTTTTCTCATGTGTATGTTTGATAGTTAGAAACTATTAAGATTTGTTAGATATTATTAGGATTACGTGCGGTTCTTAAAACTAATGCATATGGTATGTTCGTGACTTATAATAATATGGTATGTTTGGAACCCCTCAGCAAATGGACGCCTAAGGTCTAACTAGGATAAGTTCTTAAACTCATATTATTGTGGCGAGTTCCTGAACTTCCAATGTGCGGTAAGTTTGATGAACTATATTGGGTAGAAAATGGTTATAGTATTGAGAGCATTGATGAAGTTGAAGATTGATAGAATGGTTAAGTAAGGAATTAATGGAGTAAATATTGAAGTTGATGGATACTTGGATATTCTAAATATACTAGCTATGCTAGACATTCGAAATTTATTGACTTAGTGTTGATGTTTGCACTTCTTTTTACTTGAAAAACATTGGATCAAATGATGAAACCAATGAGTTTTAAAAACAATACCGTTATTCGTATGTCTATGCTAATGCTTCGGCTATACAAAAATAATTTGAAATATATCAAAATGTATTTTTTTATATCATCAATGCATCATGGAACCTGGTGCAGAGAAGATAAAAACGATGGAGTCATCAATGCAGTATTACTTAGTGTTGGATGTGATCTAAGGATCGTCAACCCACTAAGGTATGATGTAGTATGATAAAATCACCAAATGACGGAATCCTCAAACGGACTGTAAATACAGTGCGATATCATGAAGTCATAAAAAGATTTTTATGAGATTTCTTTAAGGTATATATATATATATATATATATATATATATATATATATATATGTATATTTTGATTGACGTCCGAATTGTTGTAGAAGTCTATGCTATTTGATTCAGCTAGACGAATATTGAAAGATGTTCATGAAATTCAAGCGTTCTTTGTCAAACTATACCAAACCAAATTGTTTTGGTGCAGATTCAGATATTAAGAAGCTGAGGAGAACAACCCTATAAAAGGGGACATGTTACCGGAGGCAATGGTTTCGAAAGTAACGCATATAGTCGTTACGATGTTAAGATGTAATACGTTATGCATGACGTAGTGGTACGATAGGTTGATCACCTAGAGTACTTGCAGAGGGTGTTTTCAGTCTTTGTGATTGATAAACATTCTGTTAAAAGGGTTTAAAGTGTGAAGAACCGGGGGTGAAGCACTATTAAACCTAGAGATGAGTTCATGGTCTTAAGACCCCTCAGCATGATTTGGAATCTTTTAAATTCCTGAGTTATTCATACTGCTTTCCCATTATTGAGTAGTTGAGGAAGATTCTTACTATTCTAAAAGGCGAATGTGGTAAGATTGATATTCCTTAGAAAGAAGTAAGTCGTAGAATGCAACACTAAATGATAAATATATTGAATAAGTGAGAAAAGAAATTTTAAAATGAGAAATAGATGAGTTATCAAAGAATAATGTAAAACTTTTAATAGAACATTTTAATAATTGTAGAAAGATCGTTGTGGAAAGAAAGTGGTTATAGAACCCAATGAATGAATAAAGTATTAACGTAAAATCTATTTTGATAGATTGAATGAATAAAGATTAATAAAATTTCGAGGACGAAATTCTTAGAAGAATGGGTGAATGTAATATCCTGAGTGTTTATAATAACGATCCTTAGAGAAGGAAATGAATGGGTTAAAGAATATATAATACTCAAAATATAATTGAGTTCAAGTAAACGTTATGAAATAAAACCTAGAATTTGTTGAGGTAATGAATGTAATAGGAAATATAAAACATATATTAAGGTAATGTGTTGAAGATATTCAATGATAAATTTTGAAAAGAGATTTGATGAAAACCGAGTAAGGGAGGTTTCGTTGATTCTGAAGATAGAATCCTTATAAGGGGGGAAGGATGTGACAACCCAAATTTTTATAAGTTATTAAAATAGGAATTTAATAATTAAAATTCTTATTATGAGATGTTTTGAGTTTGAATATGTACATATACATGCTATATATTTTTTTAAATATGTGATCGGGTGTGAAGAAGAAATATATTCATATATTGGGAAAGTGATGTTCGATAGTTAAGTTAAATATTTAGTTACGTGTGTATGATAATTAAATTAAAGCAAAGGTAAAATTTATTATTTGAAGATTTAATTTAATTAATTAAATTAAATAAGTTGTTTAATGTTAAAGAAAATAAGTAAATTAAATAAAGCGATGTTTAAATCTAATTTATTAATTAAATTAGATATGTGATTATTTATTAATCATCTGAAGAATTATAATAAATGTTATAATTATTATTGTATGTTATGTAAATTGGTTACAGGTGTGACAAATAAAAACTATATAATATTAAATGATTAAAATAATCTAGTATGGGGGGAAATTGTGTGTAACCAAACAAGGCCTTATGGATGTTGGTTTATTGTAACTGACGCCTTTTTATTTTCTTCACCTGACGTACGTGGGTTATATCACATATTCTCCTAATAAGCTAAGAACAAAGAAAAGGAGAAACACAAAGAACTTTTAGAGAGAATCAAATGAAGAATTTATAAACATTGTTAACATCATCTTGCTACTAGGAGATTCAAGGTATAATCAATTCTTAAATTTTCAAGTTTTTGTTTTGTAATTTTATTCTCTAAAATTATTGAATTTTGTTGGGATAGGGTTTGAGGTGTTGATTATGTATGTAACGACCCCAAAATTCATACAGTTTAATTCTCGATTTCAGTCATTAATAATACTTTCAACCTCTACTTTTACATCATTAAATGATAATACAACTATTGAAAATTTGCGGAACAATTAAAATTTTCTATTACAAACTATCCTCGTTCTCAAAACCTTCAACCTTTACATCTAAATATCTCAAAATCAATTTAATACTACAATAGTTTACATCACGAAACGATATTACAATTCAACATTAATACATCACTCGGAACCTTAAACATGGTTCAAGTAATAATAACGCAACCAAAGTGTATAAATCCTTAAGTACCACGTCAGATTCATATCTTTCAAGTAACACACAACTTTACCTTGAAATCTTGACATGCAAAAATGGTTATTTGCAAGGTTGAGCTCGACAGCCCAGCAAAATCTAACAGTTTTCATGCATCACATAAAATATAATAACATGCTCTACATATATTTCTTAAACATTGGACTAACATAACATACATGCTACAGTTCATATAACAAGTATAAAGATTGAGTTCCTTACTCAGTCAGCATGCTTTACTTAATTAATGTAGTCATAAGTTGACTTTGACGTTTCATGCTTTCAACATAAATATAACACATCATGTTATTTGCAATAAAGACTTAAAACAATTAATTATCAAGTTCACGTAGCAAATAGGAACTGAAAGACTTGCCTTGATCGTTGTTTACCAACAATAGTTTAACAGCTTACAGCTAACTACACTTCACGTGCCTTACACAATTATATAATCATTCACATTAACTATTAGTCATATAGTAACGCATAGTAGTTGTAATATAAATTTTACTGTACATCTCATGACCCTTTCTATTAACCAATACACAATGTTCAATTTGATTGTGTTAACTTTTGACTTGTATCTTACTACATTTCATACTCGAAGTTCATTCAAGTGTTTAAGCATTGCTAGGAATCATTATTGGTTTTATGTTAAACCCATTTCATATCTTATAATATTCATTTCATTTAAATTGAAACACTTTTTAAGTTCATTAACACTTGGCACGACGTTTCGACGTTCATTCGTCACACGCCCGATTCGACTCTCTTGTGTGTGCTTAGTATGCTTATACATCTTATCTAATATATTATTTATTATTGTTAAGTATCATTGTATTTACTAACATTTATATTTTATAACTTAGAACAACATCTTTTATTGTCAGAAGCACTACACTTGCATACGTGCATGCCCGACGCCCTCCGATTACCTTCGAAAACATAATAGTCCCAAAAATGACCATTTTTACCCTTCCTAATGACCTCAAATTGAAAACCTTAAAGAACAAAAGTTGTAGGTCTATCTGTTCCCGTTTCGGGTCATCTTGAATCGCTTCCATCGGAATTCGTATGAAAAAGTTATGGTAGTTTTACCAAAATAGGTCAAAGCAGTCAAAGTTAGCACACCTTGGGCGCGCGCCCGCATGACTTCCAGCGCGCCCGTGCGATCTCCCAGCCCTAGCTGCGCGCCCGCGTGCACGGGCGGTGCCCCCGCGCAAGGCTTCCCACAGATTACAGTTTTTTTGACATAACTTTCTCGTTTTAAGTCCGAATTAGTTGGTTTTCGATTCTATGGACTCGTTAAACTCTTAGCTACTCATCTAGAGAATAATTATAACACTTCAAACATATTAACAAATCATTTTAAGGGTTTCAATTCAGTATTCATGCTATATTTTTATGTTTTAAACACAATTAGCGAATTCAATCGCCACGACTTCGTTTCTTAACCAATTGACATGATTCAAACTACATCATTTTCGTTTCTTCACATACTAACATAATCCAATACCAATTTATAGATAATAACACATATTAGACATAAAATTTCGTACTTTCTTAAGCCATTTTTCATAAACATACACTGCTATTTACTTTTCTCCCTACAAACCCAAATTTCATGAATTTGATACTCAAACAACACTCACATGTGATGATTAACAAAGTATAAACCTTGCATACATGTATATGTATCAATCCAACACCATTAACAATAGAAATTCCAAACATAAGAGTTAAAATTAGGGTTATCCCTTATTCCTTTGATTGTTGACTAGCAAAAGATGATGACTAGGTTTAGAATTCCTCTCCTTGACAATCACAAAGAATCCAATTCACCATGTTTCCTCTCTTGCTCTCTCTCTCTCCAAACTCTCTGTGTTTCCTTCTTCTCACCAAACCCTCTCTGAACTTATCCTTAAAAATTTGACGCATAGAAAATAAACTGATATAGCTTTCACCCTTATTCTTCCGTTAGCAAAACAATACGTCAGTTACAATAAGCCAAAGGCCACAAGGCCTGGTTTGACTACACCCAATTATCCCCCACTAGTTTATTTTAATAATATTTTATTATATAGTTTTTATTTGTTACACCTGTAACCAATTTTTATAACTTTCAATAATAATTAAAATAATTATAATTTTTATTATAATTATTTTGATGATTAATAAATAATCATATATCTAATTTAATTAATAAATTAGACTTAAACATCACTTTATTTAATTTACTTATTTTCTTTAATATTAAACAACTCATTTAATTTAATTAATTCATTAAATTAAATCTTCAAGGAATAAAATTTACCTTTGCTTTAATTCAATTATCATACACACCTAACTAAATTATTATACAACAATATCATAAATTATTTATTTTTCTCAATAAATAAATTATTTAAAATATTTATTTAATTTAGTAAATATTTAAAATTAATTACCAAATTCATTTAATTTCTTCAATAGTTAACTTAACTATTGAACCTCACTTTTTCAATATATGAATATATATTTCTCTTTACATCAGATCACATATTTCATAGTATATAGCACATATATATACATACTCAAACTCAAAACATCTCATAATAAGAATTTTAATTATTAAATTCCTATTTTAATAACTTATAAAAAAATTGGGTTGTCACATCCTTCCCCACTTATAAGGATTCTGTCCCCAGAATCATAACTCAAACAATTCATTCGTCACAATGTACATGTGTAATCTGATAATTGTTATATAGAAGTTGTATTGAGTAATCAAATTCATGGAAAAGTGGTTTGTTGAAGAAAATTAAGATAGCAATGTTTTGTATATGAAAATGGCTTAGTAAGTCCAAATTTGATGTTCAATCTTTGTTATATATCTGTTAATTGGTTATATATTGTGTTAGTATATTAAGAAACGAAAACAATGAAAGTTGAATGAATCAAAATGGTTGAGAAACAAATTTGTAGTGAACGAATTCGCTAAATTGTCAAAACATGAACAATTAGTATGAACATGAGTTATAAATTCATAATTGGGTTAGTTAATGCTTATGTTAATTGTTGGTATTTGGCATGTTGTAGTTTTATGAGTTACAAACCCATAGAATCGAGAATGAACCAATTTGGATGAGTATAACTTATGTTATGAAAATCGAAAGGGGTAGGGGTTTGCAAAATCACGATGAACAGAGCCTGAGGGGCTGTACTGCCTCCTAGGGTGCAGCTGCGTTGCCCTCAAGGCCAATTTGGGTGCAGCTACGTCGGGCATCAGTAACTGGTGGACTGCTCTGACCTGTTATAGTAAATTAAGCATAACGCATTCATACGAACTCCGATTGAGGTGATTCAAGATGATCCGGAACGAAGACAAATAGACCTACGATTTTTGTTCTTTAGGTTTCTCAGTTTGAGGTCATTAGGAAGGGTCCAAATAGTCATCTGTGTGACTATTACGTATTCAGAGGTGATTAGAGGCCGTCAAGCGAGCACATACTCAAGTATAGTGCTCCCAACGATTGAATATGTTATTCTAAGTGATATAACGTGAAAATGCCTGATATTATACATGACATATAAGATTTTCTTGCTCATAATAGAAAGCACTGGCATGACTTAGTATGCGTTTTGAAAAGAAACTTAAAGATTTTTAAAACAAACCTTGTGGAAACTTATGTTCTATAAGTTTTGAACTTAGTGGTTTATAAACATGATTGAGTTCAAATATAAATAAGCATGATATGGTGTTTATAGTGTCTTTGTTCATGATTAAACTTGTTAGACCTTGTGATTAGATAAATTTCAAGAAAAGCTTAGTATAATAAGCTAATGAACATGAATGCTATATGATATAGTTTCTGAACCTGAAAAGATATTAACATGACTTAGTTACTTATGGTAAGAGTTTCAAAGTTGATTTACATACGCTATATTGCATCATTCATATAAAAGGATTTCAAAGGCAACCTCGAGCATGTTTTCAAACTTAAGTTATATTACATATGAGTATTTAGATTCTAAAGGCTTGTTATGCTATATTACGTTTTGTTATGTCTCTAAACATGATTCGTAGGTAATGGACATAAAGATGATTTAATCAAACATGAGTTAAATCATATTTCAAAGTGTTAAACAATGCTAGTTATGAATGAATGATATGAACATCATGATCATATGAATTAACAGATTGTGAGACTCTATATGTAGAAATATGACCAAAGTTATAAAGCATGATAAATACATAACCTTTTACGCTTTAATTTAATGGAAAGTCATGAACTAAAACTTGTAAAAAATGAACTCAAGAATGGTCATATGCTTATGTAAGAACCTCTAACATGTATGTATGTTAAAGTATAAGTGAATATGTGTGTTAGAGTTGGACAGAAACAGGAAGTGCAAGCTCAACCCTGGTCTGGCCAGGGGACAGCGCAGCTGCGCCGTCCCTAAGCCTAACTAGGGCGCAGCTGCGCCATAGGGCAATGATGTCTTATTATTTTAACTGTGAATCTAGACCTTAAAGCATGTAGGTATGAATGTCTAAAGCTATATTACTTGACATACATGATGTTTTAAGCACAAGAGCATTCAATGGTTATATAAAACACAGAGTTGTTAAATTTTGCAAAACGCAAGAACTTTGTGAATCATGCATCTATTAGTTTGAAATGTGTAACGAACACATTGCGAGTCAAGTATGTAATAGATATATATGAACGTTGATGTAAAGTACGAGCGGTTAAGGTATACCTATACATACCTAGCTATTCTAAGAGTATGATGAGAAAGTGAAATGTAGGTTTTATAAATCTAGTTAGGAAATAATGTAACATTATTATTATATTAAGAATGTATGAAATATGACTAATGGATGTGAATCCATGATTATATAACTGTGTAGAAATACACGAAGTGCAGATACGCGTAAAGTAGTTAAGTCGTAGTTCATAAACTATGAATCAGGCAAGTCTTTCAGTTCCTATTTGCTATGTGAACTTGATGATTAACTGTTTTAAATTTTTATTGCTAAGAGCATGATGTGTTATATATATGTTGAAAGTATGAAATGTTAAAGTCAGTTTATGACTACGTTTATTTATTAAAGAATGCTGATTGAGTAAAGAACTCAATCTTTATACTTGTTATATGAATTGCGACATGTGTGTTATATATTGAGCATGTTATTATGTTCTATGCGATGCATGAAAACTGTTAGATTTTGTTGGGTCGTCGAGCTCAACCTTACAAATAACCACTTTTGCAGGTTCAAGATTCAAGGTAAAGTTGTGTGTTACTTGAAAGACATGAATCAGATGTGATACTTGAAGATTTATACACGTTGGTTGTGTTATTATTATTTGAACCATGTTTAAGGTTCTGAATAATGTATTAATGTTGAATTGTAATATCGTTTTGCGATGTAAATTTTTGTAGTATTAAAATGATTCTGAAATAGTTATATGTAAAGGTTGAAGGTTTTGGGAACTAGAATAGTTTGTAATCGAAAATTTTAATTATTCTGCAAATTCAAATGGTTGTCTTATCATTTAATTATGTAAAATTAGATGTTGAATGTATTGTTAACAACCAAAGTCGATAATTAAATTGTTTAAATTTTGCGGTCGTTACAGTTGGTATCAAAGCTGTAGGTTATAAACCTCAAGTAAGAGTACCCTAGACTATAACCTTAGAAAATAAAGGAGAAGATGATAAAGAAGTTAAGAATCAAAAAGTTATATTTAAGTATGGTACAGTTGTACTCTTTAATAGTTGATGTATGATATCTGGGCAAAACGATTCCTTGATAGAGCGGAGGTATATACGAACTAGCAACTCGGAACCTAGTTTGTTGGTTGTTTGTGGGAAACCACTCAGCGTGCCATATTAAAACTGTTAGAGACTCGATGTGTACCAAGTATAGAAAATGGATACGTATGATGAAAAATGAAAGAAAGATGATCGTAAAACAAAACGATCACGAGTTAAGAAAAGAATTTTAAGGGAGATGATTATAGAATAATATCTCGACGTGATCATTTTAAGTTATAAAAGAAAGATGGTCTGTAATGTTTGAATAATGATAACTTGATGCTATGAAGATGATGTACTATGAAATAGTACAAGATAAACTCTCAAGGAGTCGTAGATAATGTGATACGAGGAATTCGTATTGAGCAAGTTAAGAGCATGTTATGAGTAAGATAGAGTTAGGTGGAATTTCAATTGAGAACTCATGTGATGGCTGAGTTGTACAAACCTTTGTATGGGCAGATATTGTGTGCTTGCACTCAGTTTATCACATTGATAATCATTAGAATGTTGGTGTCGTGCTATCAATGTATATGTGGCAAAAAGGTGATTCTTTTCTCATATGTATGTTTGATGGTTAGAAACTATTAAGATTAGTCAAATATTATTAGGATTAGGTACGGTTTTTAAAACTAATGTATATGGTATATTCGTGACTCATAATAATATGGCATGTTTGGAACCCCTCAGCGAAAAGACACCTATGGTCTGACTAGGATAAGTTCTTAAACTCATATTATTGTGGCAAGTTCTTGAACTTTCAATGTGCGGTAAGTTTGATGAACTATATTGGGTAGAAAACGGTTATAGTATAGAGAGCATTGATGAAGTTGAAGATTGATAGAATGGTTAAGTAAGGAATTAATGGAGTAAATATTGAAGTTGATGGATACCTGGATATTCTAAATCTACTAGCTATGCTAGAGATTCGAAATTTATTGACTTCGTGTTGATGTTTGCACTTCTATTTTCTTGAAAAATATTGGATCAAATGATAAAACCAATGAGTTTTAAAAATAATATCGTTATTCGTATGTCTATGCTAATTGCTTCGTCTAGACAAAAATGATTTGAAATATATCAAAATGTTTTTTTTTATATCAGCAATGCATCATGGAACCTGGTGCAGAGATGATAAAAACGATGGAGTCATCAATGCAGTATTACTTAGTGTTGGATGTGATCTAAGGATCGTCAACCCACTAAGGTATGATGTAGTATGATAAAATCACTAAATAACGGATTCCTCAAACGGACTGTAAATACAGTGTGGTATCATGACGCCATAAAAATATTTTTTTGAGATTTCTTTAAGGTATATATATATATATATATATATATATATATATATATATATATATATATATATATATATTTCGATTGATGTCCGAATTGTTGTAGAAGTTTATGCTATTTGATTCAGCTAGACGAATATTGAAAGATGGCCATGAAATTCAAGCGTTCTTTGTCAAACTATACCAAACCAAATTGTTTTGGTGCGGATTCAGATATTAAGAAGCAGAGGAGAACAACCCTATAAAAGGGGACATGTTATCGGAGACAATGGTTCCGAAAGTAACGCATATAGTCGTTACGATGTTAAGATTTAAAACGTTGTGCACGACGTAGTGGTACGATAGGCTGATCACCTAGAGTACTTTCATAGGGTGTTTTCAGTCTTTGTGATTGATAAACATTCTGTTAAAAGGGTTTAAAGTGTGAAGAACCGGGGGTGAAGCACTATTAAACCTAGAGATGAGTTTCATGGTCTTAAGACCCCTCAGCATGATTTGGAATCTTTTAAATTCCCGAGTTAGTCATACTGCTTCCTAATTATTGAGCAATTGTGGAAGATTCTGGCTATTCTAAAAGGCGAATGTGGTAAGGATGATATTCCTTAGAAAGAAGTAAGTCGTAGAATGCGACACTAAATGATAAATATATTGAATAAATGAGAAAAGAAATTTTGGAATGAGAAAGAAATGAGTTATCACAGAATAATGTAAAACTTTTAATAGAAAATTTTAATAATTGTAGAAAGATCTTTGTAGAAAGAAAGTGGTTATAGAACCCAATGAATGAATAAAGTAGTAACGTAAAATCTATTTTGATAGATTGAATGAATAAAGATTAATAAAATTTTAAGGACGGAATTCTTAGAAGAATGGGTGAATGTAATATCTTGTGTGTTTTTGATAACGATCCTTAGAGAAGGAAATGAATGGGTTAAAGAATATATAATACTCAAAATATAAATGAGTTCAAGTGAAAGTTATGAAATAAAACCTAAAACCTGAGGTAATGAATGTAATAGGAAATATAAAACCTATATTAAGGTAATGTGTTGAAGATATTCAACGTAATTGTTGATATTCAAGAATTTTGAAAAGAGTAAGGGAGGTTTCGTTGATTCCGAGGACAGAATCCTTATGAGGGGGGAAGGATGTGACAACCCGAATTTTTATAAGTTATTAAAATAGGAATTTAATAATTAAAATTCTTATTATGAGATGTTTTGAGTTTGAGTATGTACATATACATGCTATATATTTTTTTAAATATGTGATCAGGTGTGAAGAAGAAATATATATTCATATATTGGGAAAGTGATGTTCGATAGTTAAGTTAACTATTGAAGAAATTAAATGAATTTGGTAATTAATTTTAAATATTTACTGAATTAAATAAATATTTTAAATAACTTATTTATTGAGAAAAATAAATAATTTATGAAATTGTGGTATAATAATTTAGTTACGTATGTATGATAATTAAATTAAAGCAAAGGTAAAATTTATTATTTGAAGATTTAATTTAATTAATTAAATTAAATGAGTTGTTTAATGTTAAAGAAAATAAGTAAATTAAAAAAAGCGATGTTTAAATCTAATTTATTAATTAAATTAGATACGTGATTATTTATTAATCATCAGAAGAATTATAATAAAAATTATAATTATTATAATTATTATTGTAAGTTATGTAAATTGGTTATAGGTGTGACAAATAAAAACTATATAATATAAAATGATTAAAATAATCTAGTATGGGTGGAAATTGTGTGTAACCAAACGTAGCCTTATGGCTTTTGGTTTATTGTAACTGATGCCTTTTTATTTTCTTTACCTGACGTACGTGGGTTATATCACGTGTTCTCCTAATAAGCTAAGAACAAAGAAAAGGAGAAACACAGAGAGCTTTTAGAGAGAATCAAAGGAAGAATTTCTAAACTTTGTTAACATCATCTTGCTAGTAGGAGATTCAAGGTATAATCCATTCTTAAATTTTCTAGTTTTAGTTTTGTGATCTTATTCTCTAAAATTATTGAAGTTTGTCGGGTTAAGGTTTGAGGTGTTGATTAGGTACATGTGTAATCTGATATATAGAAGTTGTATTGAGTAATCAAATTCATGGAAAAGTGGTTTGTAGAAGAAAATTAAGATAACAGTGTTTTGTATATGAAAATGGCTTAGTAAGTCCAAAATTTGATGTTGAATCTTTGTTATATATCTGTTAATTGGTTATATATTGTGTCAGTATATTAAGAAATGAAAACAACAAAGTTGAATGAATCGAAATGGTGGAGAAACAAATTCGTAGCAAACGAATTCACTAAATTGTCAAAACATGAACAATTAGTATGAACATGAGTTGTAAATTAATATTGGGTTAGTTAATGCTTATGTTAATTGTTGGGTATTTGGTATGTTATAGTTTTATGAGTTACAAATCCATAGAATCGAAAATGAACCAATTTGGATGAGTATAACTCATGTTATGAAAATCGGAAGGGGTAGGGGTCTGCAAAATCGTGAAGAACAGAGCCTGAGGGGCTGTACTGCCTCCCAGGGGGCAGCTGCGCTACCCCCAAGGCCAATTGGGGAGCAGCTACGCTGGGCAACAGTAAGTGGTGGACTGTTCTGACCTGTTGTAGTAAATTAAGCATAAATTTTTCATACGAACTCCGATTGAGGTGATTCAAGATGATTCAGAATGAAGACGAATAGACCTACAATTTTTGCTCTTTAGGTTTTTTAGTTTGAGGTCATTAGGAAGGGTCAAAATAGTCATCTTTGTGACTATTACGTATTCGGAGGCCACATATGCAAGTATAGTGCTCCCAACGATTGAATATGTCATTCTAAGTGATGTGACATGAAAATGCCTGATATTATACATGACATATAAGATTTCCTTGCTCATAATAGAAAGCATTAGCATGACTTAGTTTGTGTTTTGAAAACAAACTTAACGAATTTGAAAACAAACCTTGTGGAAACTTATGTTCTATAAGTTCTGAACATAGTGGTTTATAAACATGATTGAGTTCAAATATAAATAAGCATGATATGGTGTTTATATTGTCTTTGTTCATGATTAAACTTGTTAGACCTTGTGATTAGAGAAATTTTAAGAAAATCTTAGTATAATAAGCTAATGAACATAAATGCTATAAGATATAGTTTCTGAACTGGAAAAGATGTTAACATGACTTAGTTACTTATGGTAAGAGTTTCAAAGCTGATTTACATGCGCTATATTGCATCATTCATATAAAAGGATTTCAAAGGCAACCTCGAGCATGTTTTCGAACTTAAGTTGCATTAGATATGAGTATTTAGATTCTAAAGTCTTGATATGCCATATTACGTTTTGTTATGTCTCTAAACATGATTCGTAGGTAATGGACATAAAGATGATTTAATCAAATATAAGTTAAAGCATATTTCAAAGTGTTAAACAATGCTACTTATGAATGAATGATATGAACATCATGATCATATGTATTAATAGATTGTGAGACTCTATATGTAGAAATATGACCAAAGTTATAAAGCATGATAAATACATAACCTTTTATTCTTTAATTTAACGGAAAGTCATGAACTAAAACTTGTAAAAAATGAACTCAAGAATGGTCATATGCTTATGTAAGGACCTCTAACTTGTAGGTATGTTAAAGTATAGGTGAATAGGTGTGTTAGAGTTGGACAGAAATAGGAAGTGCAAGCTCAACCCTGGTCTGGCCATGGGACAGCGCAGCTGCGCCGTCCCTAAGCCTAACTAGGGCGCAGCTGCGCCATAGGGCAATGATGTCTTATTATTTTAACTGTGAATCTAGACCTTAAAGCATGTAGGTATGAATGTCTAAAGCTATAATACTTGACATACATGATGTTTTAAGCACAAGAGCATTCAATGGTTATATAAAACACAGAGTTGTTAAATTTTGCAAAATGCAAAAACTTTATGAATCATGCATCTATGAGTTTGAAATGTGTAATGAACACATAGCGAGTCAAGTGTGTAATAGATATATATGAACGTTGATGTAAAGTATGAGTGGTTAAGGTATACCTATACATACCTAGCTATTCTAAGAGTATGATGAGAAAGTGAAATATAGGTTTTACAAACCTTGTTAGGAAATAATGTAACATTATTATTATATTAAGAATGTATGAAATATATGACTAATGGATGTGAATCCATGATTATATAACTTTGTAGGAATACACGAAGTGCAGATAGTTAAGTCGTTGTTCATAAACTACGAATCAGGCAAGTCTTTCAGTTCCTATTTGCTATGTGAACTTGATGATTAACTGTTTTAAATCTTCATTGCAAAGATCATGATGTGTTTTATATATGTTGAAAGTATGAAATGTTAAAGTCAGTTTATGACTATGTTGATTTATTAAAGCATGCTGATTAAGTAAGGAACTCAATCTTTATATTTGTTAAATGAATTGCAACATGTATGTTATATATTGAGCATGTTATTATGTCCTATGTGATGCATGAAAACTGTTAGATTTTGCTGGGCCGTCGAGCTCAACCTTGCAATTAACCACTTTTGCAGGTTCAAGATTCAAGGTAAAGTTATGTGTTACTTGAAAGACATGAATCAGATGTGATACTTGAAGATTTATACACGTTGGTTGTGTTATTATTATTTGAACCATGTTTAAGGTTTCGAATAATGTATTAATGTTGAATTGTAATATCGTTTTGAGATGTAAACTTTTGTAGTATTAAAATGATTCTGAAATAGTTATATGTAAAGGTTGAAGGTTTTGGGAACGAGAATAGTTTGTAATAGAAAATTTTAATTATTCTACAAATTTCAATGGTTGTATTATCATTTAATTATGTAAAATTAGAGGTTGAATATATTGTTAATGACCGAAGCCGATAATTAAATTGTATAAATTTTGGGGTCGTTACATTAGTCACCATATGAGTCCTCAATTGAAATCCCACTTAACATTACCTTACACTTAACTTATTCTTAACTTGCCCTTAACTTTCTCAATACGAATTTCTCGTATCACATTATCTATAACTCCTCGTGAGTTTATCTCGTACTATATCATAGTACATTATCTTCGTAGCATCAAGCTATAATTATTCTAACATTACTGACCATCTTTCTTTTATAACTTAAATAGATCACGACATGATCTTATTTTATAATCATCTCCCTTACAATTCTTTTCTTAACTCGTGATCGTTTTGTTTTACGAGCCTCTTTCTTTCCTTTTTCATCATTTACAATTTCATTTATGCTTTTAATCTTACAGACTTTGTCTATTCATCATTATTCATTATCTTGGCTATTGGAGTTAGGTAGCTCCCATTTCTTATCTCTGTATCTCTTCAAGATTCTTCTTTGAATTTTCTTGTTTATATAACAATTCTTCCTTTAAGAATTCCTAACTTCATTTACATTGCTCAACATTTCATTCGAGTTCCACATTTTCATCATACTTATCCATTTTCTATATTTGGTACACATCGAGTCTCTAATAGTTTTAATATGGTATGTTGAGTGGTTTCCCACAAACAACCAACAAACTAGGTTCCGAGTTGCTAGTTCATATATACCTCCGCTCTATGAAAGAATCGTTTAGCCCAGATACCATACATCAACTATTAAAGAGTACGATTGTATCATACTTAAATATAATTTTTTATTCTTAACTTCTTTATCATTCTCTTCTTAAAGACATTACCTATTTATTATCACCTTATATTCTTATTATTGGAGTTGGGTAACCCCACATTCATATTCCTTATAACTCTACGAGATTCTTAGTTGAATCCTCTCACACATGTTTTAATCTCTTATTTATAAATTTCTTAAATTAATTCTTATTGTTCAAACTCTTTTTGAGCTTATTCTTTCATTATCTTCACCTCTCTTCTGTATGGTTATTTCCTAAGGTACTCTTACCTATGGTTTCAAACTTATCAGCTTTGATACCAACTGTAACGACCCCAAAATTCGTACAATTCAATTATCGATTTTGATCGTTAATAACACGTCTAACTTCTGATTTTACATCATTATTCGATGTTAAATTTAATAAAATACGGAATAATTTAAACTTTTCTATCTTCTTACTTTAATTCCCTGAATCAAAACCTTTATCATCTACATGTCTTTGAATCATATATAACCCATGATTCACTTTATCAGAGTTAATATATATATATATATATATATATATATATATATATATATATATATATATATATACACACACACACACACACACACACACACACACACACTTATATATCAAATCGATATCCTTATACATCGGACATCTCAAACTTTAACTTTACAACTCAATATAAAATATACATCATAAAATATTAAGTACATCTCATGTACCTTAATCATGATTTAAATAATTATCAATGTTAGCTAAAATATTAATCTTCGTGTATTATTTCTGATCCACGTCATTCAAGTAGCACATAGTGTTACCTTCAATCTTTAACCTGCAAAAATAGTTATTTGCAAGGTTGAGCTTGATAGCTCAGCTAATCTAACAGTTTGCATGCATCACGTAGCACATAATAACATACTTATCATACATCTCATAAACATTAGACTAACATAACAAATATGTTGCAGTTCATATAACAAATATAAAGATTGAGTTCCTTACTCAATCAGCATTCATTACTCAATCAACGTAGTCATAAGTTGACTTTAACGTCTCATACTGTCAACATATATAACTCATCATGCTTTTTCCAATAAAGATTCAAACAGTTCATCATCAAGTTCACATAGCAAATAGGAACTGAAAGACTAGCCTTGATCGTGGTTTACTAATAATAGTTTAACAGTTTACAGCTATCTGCACTTCACGTGCCCTACACAATTATATAATCATGTACATCAACTATTAGTCATATATCAACGCATAGTAGTTGTAATATAAACTTTAATCTATATTCCATAACCCTTCATATTAATCAATACACAAAGATCAATTTGATTGTGTTAACTTTAGACTTATATCTCACTATATTTCTTCTTAGTCAAACTCGAAGTTCATTCAAGTGTTTAAGTCTTGTTAGGAATCATTATTGGTTTTATATTAACCCCATTTCATATCTTATAATATTCATTTCGTTTGACTTAATACACTTTTTACGTTCATTAACACTTGTCATGGCGTTTCGACGTTCATTCATCACACGTCCGATTCGTCTCTCTTGTGTGTGCTTAATATGCTTATACAACTTATCTAGTACATCATTTATTAATGTTAAGCATCATTATATTTACTAATATTCATGTTTTATAACTTAGGACAACATCTTTTATCGTCAGGAGCACTACACTTGTATACGTGCATGCTCGACGCCCTCTGATTGCCACCTAATACATATTAGTCCCACAAATGACCATTTTGACCCTTGTTCCTGACCTCAAAGTGAAAACTTTAAAGAACGAAAGTTGTAGGTCTACTCGTCCTCGTTCTAGATGATCTTGAATCACCTCAATCAGAGTCCGTATGAAAATGTTGTGGCCGTTTTACTACAGGAGGTCAAAACTGTCCAGCCCCGACTACTATTCTGACGCTGCAATGCCCCAAATAGCATTGGGGGCTGTGTTGTAGCACCCCTTAGCAGTAAGGTGCACGATATTTTCCCAATTTTACTATTCTTGCGAATTTTTGGCCCTTTCTCCTTCCAACCTTCATAACTCGAGTTATACATACCCAAATCAGTCCGTTTTTTGACTCTATAGATTCGTAATTCATAGAACTACAACATACTAGAATTATTACAATTTACAAAAACACTAACAATCCTAAGTCTTCACCCAAAACTCATGTTCATATTAGTTTTACATGTTTTAACATATTTAGCGTAATCATTCACCACAAATTCAATTCATAACTAAATCAATCTGTTTAAACTTCGTTGTTTTCGGTTTTCAACATACTAACAACATCTATTATCAATTTCAGATTATATACATGTTCTAACCATCAATTTAAGCCTTAAAATAGACCAAAATACATATACTAAGCCATAAACCAAATTTCTTCTTCTAACACTTGTTCCCACAAATTTGATTACATGAAAACCTGTTATAGATTACATATAACAAATTATACATACTAATTAACATATATGATCAATCTCTTAAAAATCTAACCATAGAAATCCAATTTTTCCAAGAAACTCAAGAAGTATAATACTAAAAACTCAAAGCTAGATTACTACCTTTGATTAGCTATAAAATTTTGAACAATCATCTTGTTTCTTCCTTCCATAATTCTCACAAATTTTTTCTCTTAATTTACAGAGAACTTCTTCTCTTTCTCTCCCAATTTCTCTCTTTCTCTCCTCTTTTCCTCTTCTCTGTTCTTTCTTCCTTCTGTTATTTTACGTAATAGAAAATATAACTGATATATATATATATATATATATATATATATATATATATATATATATATATATATATATATATAACTGATGTCAGTTATAGTTTTTTTAAAAAAAATCAAAAGTCATAAGGCTTTGTTTGGAAAAACTAATTAAAATAATGACTTAATCATTCCTTAAGCCTTGTTTGGCAAAACAAGATTAAAATAAGAATTTCAAAAGCTCTAAGGCTTTGTTTGGTAAAACTAAATTAAAACTCTTTTAATTTATTTTCATATGTCATTTATATATAGTTTATTGTCACACTTTATTTAAATAAATTCTCATATTCAAATTAAATCTAATAACAATTTATTAAATCAATTTACCACATAAACCAATACAATAAAATTATAATTTTCATTATAATTATAATTTATTTAATAAATTAACACATCACTTTAATTATAAAATCAAATTAAAATAACATTATAATAATTCATTTAATCATAATATAGTTTCAACATAATTTAAATTACCCAATATTTATAGGGTTAATTTCCCTTGGCACCAAATTCCTTATCGTGACCAATATTTTTTATTTTCTTTAATAGTTTAATCAACTATTAAATCTCATAAAAATTTAATTTTTTCACACCAAAACACATAATTCAAAATATATAAATCTCATAATAAGAATTTTAATTATTAAATTCTTATTTTAATAATTTATGAAAATTCGGGTTGTCACATCATTCCCCCCTTATAAGGATTCTGTCCTCGGAATTACCGAAACCTTACCTTACTTAGGTTTTCATCAAATCTCTTTAAAAAAACTTTAAAAATTTATCGTTGAATAACTTCAACACATTACCTTAATATAGGTTTTATATTTCCTACTACATTCATTTTTTTAACAAATTATACGTTTTATTTCACAACTTTCACTTGAACTCAATTATATTTTGAGTATTATATATTCTTTAACACATTCATTTCCTTTTCTAAGGATTGTTATCATAAACACTTGGGATATTATATACCCTGCCTATTATCAGTTGTGAATTCAACACCTCCTACTTGAATATTATTACTCAGTTAATATCCCCCAACTCATGCTTTGTTGTGACGCCCCCAAATCTATACTCCCACGGTATCCGATCTAGTGTTCACAATTAATTATTTAATATAACGCATCCCAATCTATACACTCACGGTATCCAATTTGATTCTTATATCTAATTGAACTACTATACATATTTTATAAGATACAATTCCTATAGATCCAAGGTTCACAGTATCCCATAACAAATAATAATTCACTGAAGAACTATTGTTGTGTTTGGATACCCTCACTTGGGTGTATAGACTGTATCTACGAATAGTATCTATCTATCTGAAATCCAGAGTACTAGTAATAACATGAACAGTCCATATTACTAATACCCTCACTCAGATGTATAGTTTATATCTTGAGGATTATCCTATCGTATCGATAATACCTATCTATCTGAAATTCTGAGTATCGACAATAACATGAACAATCAATATTGCCAATACCCTCACTCAGATGTGTAGTTCCCAAGGATCTAAAAATAAATAAAAAGTTCTATCTACATCTATCTATGTAAAGGAAACACGATCGCGAAAATAAGGGATGATATAATATCATATATATATAAAGGTTCGATTACATAATTCTTCATAAAGAATTTGTTATTACAAAAGTATTACATCCAGCTAGATAATAATTTAAACTAATCTAAGCATAGTCGCTTCCCATTGTTCACTCCAGATGTGCTAGGGTTACCATCTAATATTGCAAACGGAATGTTTTGCAAGGATGAGCTATGACATGCTCAGCAGGTTTTATATTTATAACACAATATAGGATTTGAAGAAGTATAATAGTTCAAAACTTTTCTCAACTGAGTGTTGTATACCATTTCTGGAATTTTAAATTTCAACCATTTCTAGACTTTTTATTATTTCTGTCAGTTAGAAAGACTTAGAAATCTTGTTTAGATGTGAGACAGGGGATCAGCCTATTCAACATCCTAGGAGTGTGCATATCATCCTAATCGTGCCCAACTTGCACTAAGTGCTAGATATACTAGCACATAATTTTTCCCTTATGGGATTTACAACTCAGTATATGATGTCTTACCAAAGCAATTTGGTTTGACATAACTGTTTATGCTCAATAAACAATATCATATGAATAAATATTTCATTTCTTAGTTATGCTGAAGCTATAGCGATAACCTTGCAATAATTGGCAATCGAGTGAGGTTTGGTATAACATATCAAAAGTAAAACAAGATAGGAATCTTGTTCAACGAATAAGCAGGGTTTAATAAACTTGCGAAAGTAATTATGTTTAGGGAACTTGCGTAAGTAATTAGGGTATAGGAAACTTGCCTGAGCGAATACTGATTAAGCAACGCTACTCGATTGATTTATAAACACCTAAGATGTTCATTCATATAAGTTTAACACATTAATATTGATAACAATACTCAAATACATAAACTATTCACGTTTGGGTTAAATTTGATATGATTTCTATGACGAATGATTTGTTTGAGTTGTTGTTTGAGTTGTGATTCTGGGGACAAAATCCTTATAAGGAGGGAATGATGTAACAGTCTAGAATTTTATGTGTAATTTAAAATATTTATTGAATTAAATAAATATTTTAATTGATGTGTTTATTGTTAAATAAATATTTGGTTTAATTTGATTATTTAGTAGTTAAGTAAATAATTCATGAATTGTTGGGAATTAACTTAATTAAGGTAATATGTTAATTAAGTTGATAATTGGTAATTTGGTCGTTTGAAGTAATTAAAATAAAAGAGTGATGAATTAATTATTATGAAATAATATTCTAATTTAATTTAATAATTAAATTAGAGAGTTGATAGGGATTAAATGAATTATTATAATGTTGTTTTAATTTGATTTAGTAATTAAGGTGATGTGTTAATTTATTAAATAAAATTATAATGAAAATTATAATTTTGTGGTAATTTGATAATGTGGTATGTTAATGTAATAAGTTGTTGTTAGTTTTAATTTAATTAAATTTGAATATGAGAATTTAAATAAATAAAGTGTGATAATTAAACTATATAATAAATGATTTATTAAAATAAATCAAAAGAGTTTTAATTTAGTTTTGCCAAGCAAGACTTGAGGGTTTTAAGTCTTTAATTTTAATTTAGTTTTTGCCAAACAAGCCTTAATGACTTTTGAATTTAAAAAAAATAATTGACATTAGTTTTATTATACATTAATATGTATTATATGTTATACGTTTATATTATATTAGTTTTTATAAGTTACGTAAAGTTATAAGAGAGAAAAGAAAGAAAGAGGATAGAAAAGAAAGAAAGAGGAGAGAAAAGAAGAAAATAGAGAGAAACTAAAGGATTTCTTTGTGAGCTTGAGAATTTGGAAGAAGGAGGAAGATTAACAAGCCTCTAGTATTTTCTAATAAAACTAAATAAGTAATTAAATGTATAAATTTTTATTCTCTTTCATTTTCTTGAGTTTGCATTCTCTATAATTGATTTTGAAGAAAATTATTGAAGATATGGTTATATGTATGTTAATTTCTGTATATAAACTGTTTTATGTGATTTGTATATGATTTAGAGTAGTTTAATTTATAAAAGTATAATACATGTGAAGAAATTTTGTTTACAGAAAAATATAGATATGTATATTTGATATGGCTTATTTTAGAATGAAAATTGATACTCAATTCATAGTATAAAGTGTAAATTGATTATTGATTGTGAAAATACATGACAAAACGAAAATAATATGATTTAAACTAACTGTTTTGGTTGAAAAACAAATTCACAATGATTAATTTCACTAAGATTGTCAAAATGTGAAGAAATAGTAAAAATAATTAATTTAAATGTTGTAATTTTGATGTTTATGTTTTTTATATGGTTAGAAACATGTTAGAAACCTTAAGTTATGTTTCTGTAAAGTTTATGTATTTGATATGTGCTAAATTTGATGTTAGCAAGGAGTTTTTAGGCCAATTTGGCTTTATTTTGTGTTCTTCGCGAACACTGTCTGCGTGCAACTGTGTCGCGGATCCGTAGCGCCAGTTCTATGAAGAAACTGGGCGCTGCAGCACCATTCATTGCCTATTGTCGAGCACAGGAACTACAGTGTCGGTTCTGTGAGTAACCAGAAGCACTACAGTGCCAGCCAGTACCGCAACGTCGGTTCTATGAGTAAACAGAAGCGCTACAGCGCTAGGCCAGCGACGCAGCTCTGGTTTCCAGTTCAAACTTGAGCACTGGAACGCCAATTAGCAGTTTGACTCAAAAAAATTATTTTAATTATACAATTCCGTAATTACTAAAAAAGTGTAGTGTTATGGCTATTAAAATGTGAATGATCATATTATGGTGTTGTGGTATTACCAAATATGAAAATTTTTAGTGAGTTATGTGATAAATGAAAAGTTATGTTACCGCATTAAAATTGTGGCTTAATCGTGTAGTTAAACCTAAGACTACAAGTCGTTTATGGAATAGATACTTAATTATGTACTGAGAACATGTAGTAACTAATTATGTCATGATGACATGTGTATAATGTGAGGACCCCAAACTCGGATACTTGAAACCCGAACTCGGTTCTTCACGATACCATTTCTATGAGCGGAATAATACTAATAATAATAACAATAATATAAAAGATCAAATTAATTTACATAATTATCAGAGTCTAACTCCCAAGTACGTAACCTTTAAACATTCATTACAACCCATGATAGATAATATATATATCATAATTGTCTTAATAACATTAAACTATTACATAATATAGTAATTCGTTCATTCAGCAACCTTCCCTTTTTCTTTGTTCTTAGCAGAGTTCTCTGGTCGTTCGCACTTAGCTGAAAACATTTAAATTTAAGCAAGGATGAGCATTTGAGTGCCCAGCAAGCAATAGCAATTATATATATATATATATAAGCTGAAAGGATTTAAATGTTTTCTTTGTACTATTCTTCTACAACTAGTCAATGGTTGTGAAGTATTCTGAACCGATGATAATAACATAACAACTCTCTTTCAAATTTTTGAAACTACATAATGACTATATCTGGGGTTATGGTGACATTCCATGAACATTGTTTTCATTTTCGAAAAGGTTAAACAGAAATTCATCTGTAAACCGTCATAACTTACGGGCACGGGGGTGATCAGCCCGTCATGCCCTGCATTGATCAATACTACATTGCTAGAACGATATTATCGTTCATCCTTTGTTCGCCGGAGCGCATAAAAATTTTCCCGTGTAGGGATGTTCATACCTGTCTGGGTTCTAAATCAAAAGTTTTATCTTGTTCAACAATAATCTATAATTCAACATATATGTATACGGGTAATTGACAAAGGTATATCAACATGTGATTAAATACAATGATTATCCAAGTGGGGACACTTGTTTAACCACTTCTAGAAATTAACGAACAAAATATATAAGTCCGAATTATCATATACTAACATGTTGATATTCAATGAGCTTATATAATATAAAGTTCATAATCTGTACAATAATAATATAGTTTAGAAATATTCTTACTCACATCCATTGCATAAAGAAAATGCAAATGTTAGATACTTGCCTGAAGCGCTGCTTACAACTTGTAATTAAGATCTATCGCTTATCTCACGACCTATCATTAATAAGATAGTTCGTTCGATTAGAACAACATACTATAACACATAACACTGCTTATTGCAGTCAGTACATACCCTAATCACATTGACATATAAACTTAACAACCATTGAATCACAAATAATCACTTATCTAATCACATTATCTAAGTCCAGATCAATTTCTGAAACATGTCGGTCTACCGACAACTTTATCAGGTAATTATCGAGTCAAGACTCTATACTATAACTTAACATCAGTACGTATCAGTCATATTATTTTTAAATGACTCAATAAAATTTTAAAACATTTATTATAATTTATCATAAATTTTCAAACATCGGAATCATATTAAAATAATTTAAATACTAATCAATTCTATTATCATTAATATTTAATTAGTATTAAACTATTAATGAAATCATTTCCAAAATATTAATGTTATGTATAATAACTCAAAATACTTTTAAAGTATTAATATTACCCTTAAATGATTTTTAAAACATTTAAAATTATTTTTAAATAATTAACATTAATATTAAAGTATTAATGTTCTATTTATCAAAATATTAAAAGTCATTATTCATAACTTAAAATATTTTTAATTCATTTATATCCCTTTTAAATGATTTTTAAATTAATAAAATCATTTTTAAACTATTTATTTAATATAATTATTAAATAAATTTAATGTCAATAATAATAACTTAATAATCATTAATATTAAATTATTAATGAAATTATCCTTTAAATATTAAAAGTTATATTTTATAACTTAAAATATTTTTAAACACTTTATTTTCATTTAATATGATTTTTAATATAATAAAATCATTTTTAATTAATTTACTTAATTCATTTAGTAAATAAATTAATTACCATTAATATTAATTTATTAATAAAATTTATCATAAAATATTAAAAGTCATTAAAAATAACTTAAAATATTTTCTTATATCATAATATAATTTTTAATGATTTTTCTAATATTAAAATCATTTTTAAATAATTTATTTAATATTATAATTAAATAAATTAAATGCTTTTAATATTCCAAAAATATTGAATATTTATGAAATATAATAAAAATAATTAAAAACTAATTTTCGGAATTTTTGATAATTTTTAATAATTTAAAACTAATTTTTTTCTATTTTTTTATTAATTTTCGGAAAATAGAATATTATCTGTCGCTAAAGACCACCTATAGCGACAGAACCGTCGCTATAGGTGTTCTTCATGTTCTTGATACAAACCCAGAAAACCAAGTCAGTGATCATGTGGCCTAGTTTGACCGCGATTAAAATCGAGTGTGATGTGTTTCTGAACATGTTGTTGATAAGATAATGTAGTACAAGTACAAGACTACACGATCCAACAAACAACATCATTAAACCATGCATAACTAACGAGATCTATACCCTTGAACAAGCTGTCAGAGCTGTTCTTCATTTTCTGGGCTACCCAGAAATGAAGAACGGTTCGTGTAGCCATATTTGGGCTTCCACAACTTGAAATATGTGTAATGTTTTTGTGATTTAAAACCGGTAGTGTGTAGCTAACATGTAGGAGAGTAGATCTATCACATAATATCAACAAAATCATAATAAAATCATCAGATCCAGACCGGTCAAACCTCGTCAGAAACTGTGTTCATAGGTTTTCTGGGTTACCCAGAAAACCGAATCTGTGAACAAAGTACCTACTTTGACCGGCCACTATGTTAAATCCATTTGATGTTTAAGGGATTTAAAAGCATGGATCTATATTACAACTAACAGGCTACAAGATGTACTAAATATCAACATCAGAACATCAATAACATTACAGATACAAGCTTGACAAAATGTTGTCAGGTACTGCAAACTAGTTTCTGGGTTACCCAGAATTGGTCTGGTCATGGTCGGTCAACGACCTTTGACCACGAATAACTTGCAATCTGTTGAAGCTATGACCTTGATTCAACTTTTAGACTAAAGAACACATACACGACTACAACTAAAAGCTTTCAAAACACGTAAATCTCTACAGATCACCAAGATATAATGACTGACATTTACTGTCAGAGAACAAAAATTTATTTTTCCAGATTTTGTAAATCTTCAAATCCGAGCCTCTAGATGTTATGGATCTAACATCTAGCAACCCAGATCATCCTTAGACACCTTATACAACATATTTTAACAATCAAACATAACATCTAACACAGAATCGTTGGACAGAAATTCTAGGTTTCGTTTATACCTTCTTTGAAAAATTTCTGATTTTGTGTTGCTGATCTGTTTATGGTAAACGTGGGGCTTTGATTTGGGACTAATATACTTGTGTATTTTGAAGGTTAGAGAGAGAGAGAGAGAGCTTAGTTTGAGTGTTATGAAAAATGTAAGCAACAAAATGAATTCCTCTCTCTTCAATCCTATTTATACTAGTCTAGATGCATGTAATGGCTGATGAAAGTGGCTTGTGGCTGTCATTTTTAGCACATGGAGTTGTTGGGTTTGGTTCACCAACTAAACCTAATGTCAAAACCTACATACTAGCCAAAATAATGTATTAGGGGTAAAATGGTAAATTGGTAAATCATTTTAATGGCATACTTGGAACTTGGCAAACCCTTAGGGTTTAACCCTTAGGGTTTAACCCTAAGGTTTTCCAACATTTACTTTTCTAGAATTACATTTTAGGGTTTACACAAAAATAAATAAAATCAAATAAAAATTAAATAAAATTTTAGTTTCCTAAAATTTTGAAATTAGGATTTTCTAATTGTGATTAATTTTATAATTACCTTATACAGGAACATTAGGGTTTAAATCATATAATTATCATTAACTTTGCCAGTAAAGCAATTAGGGTTCACAAATTGGTAATTAAGTTTTATAATTTCTAATTAGGGTTAGTAATTATAGAAATTAGGGTTTCTAAAACTTTAATAAGGGTTTACCTAATTAATCACTTAGTACACAACATAAAACATATAACATAGTTATATGACAGTCTTAATCTCATAATTCACAGTTACCAAAAAGCTTCGAACTCGTATTCAAGTTTTAAATTAGGGTTTTGAAATTAAATACCATAATTGACCAATTATCATCAATACGTACATGCAGTACATATTCATAGCACTGAAAAATCAAAATATAATTAATATTATATTATTATTCTCATACCTTGACAATAATCCAAAATTAGGGTTTGGATTCCATATCTGATTTATCTATCAAATTTACCCTTAATAATTAAGGTAAAATAATTAACTTAATAACTTGTACTAAAATTCATATAATAAAATAATTATTATAATTATTCTAAAAATCAATTCATATATTATTTAAATAATATATGATTATATATTTTTATGGAAAATAATTATTAAAATATTTCTACCATAAATTAATTATTATAAGTATATACTTTTTAATAATCAATAATTCTAAAATAAATTCATTTGTAAATAATTATGTAATAAATATATTTTTACTTACCACATATATACATATACACATAATCTTGTACAAATCCTCATCCTTAATATAAAAAAAAATTTATTCACAAAATTTCTTATTTATTTATATAGAAAATATCGGGTTGCTACATTCACCCTCCCTTATAAAGATTCCGTCCCCGGAATCACCGTTTTAAAGCCTATACATACACGGTCACATAGCGTACACAATCATTGTAAGTAAATCTCGATCAACTTTGATCAAACTGATCTTTAACTATTCACACAAAGCTTGTCTTTCTGATTACACAGAAAAAATTGGTTTCTAAAAGAACTCAAATTCCTCCTCAAAATTTCTTTATAAAATAATTTTACTATATATAGAAAAATCATGCATAAGAAAATAAAAAAGCATACGAATAATACCTGGAGTTCCAGTGCCAGCTGCTGCCGTATCCTGAACTGTCATGTTGTAGACCCTTGCCGTAGATTTTGTTGGCTTGCTTGACGAAGTCGGTCCCGTGATTGCTAACGTTCCACTGCCAGTGCCCATATTCACACTTCCTGTCTCCACCCTCCTCTTTGGACAATCTTTCACCCTGTGCTCTGTCGATCCGCATATAAAACATCCACTATTCATCCTAGGATTGGGGCAGTTGGGAGAAATATGGCCCTCCTGCCCGCACTTATAGCAAACAAATTTTCCTTGTAAACACTCCCCCGAGTGATTCTTCCCACATGTCTTACATGGCACTATCTATTTCTTAACACCTTCCTGTTTCACTTGTACACTTGCAAAACTGCTCACCTTCCTCTTACTATCTCCACTCCTGCTTCCACTATTAATTTCCACCTTCCTAGCTCCTTCTATCTTACCCTTATTCTTCCTCTCCTTATTGTAAAGGCTCATGGCCTCACTTCCCTCCTCAGCTATGATTGCTTTCTCCATGAGTGCTGCAAATGTAGGAATTTGCAACACCGCCACTTTGTTATAGAGCCAGGGTTTCAATCCCAGCTCAAACTTTCTAGCTTTCCTAGCCTCCGTATCAACTTGATGCGGAGCAAACCTAGCTAACTCATTAAATTTGGCGGCATATTCAGACACCGTCATATTCTCCTGCTTCATCTCTAAAAATTTAACCTCCATCCTCGCCTGCATACTTGGTGAAAAATAATTTTTGAAAAACAAAGTTTTAAATCTATCCCATGTGACTACACCTTCTCCTGCCCTAGCCTGATTCGCTTCCCACCAAAAATTTGCTTCCCCCTTCATCATGTAGGTGGCAAAAGCAGTTTTCTGCCCCTCATCTACCCTAGCTACCATAAACGCTTTTTCAATTTCCTTAACCCAAGTTTGAGCTTCTACATGGTCAGTTGTACCTTTGAATTCTGGTGGTCCTACAGCCTTAAAGTCTTTGAAGTTTGCTAAGCGGTTGCCCGGCTGGTTTCCAGCGACCGGTATTCCCTGTTGCATAGCCTGAGCTATCATGTTCGCAAATTGCTGCATTGGGTCCGGTTGTTGTTGTCCTTCTACGTTGTTGACAGATTCCTCTGCCCTTTGATTGCGAGTTCGACGTCTTGGCGGCATTATCTTTTCCTTGGACATTCTCTCGCCTGATGACCTTCTATACCACAGACATAACATGCTCTTTTTTTGTAGTCAGGACAGTACGGAGTGGTATGTCCTTCATAGCCGCAAAGATAACATATTTTTTTCCATTTCTTCTTATTGGATTTTCCTAAGTCATGGTCTTCTATCTTTCTTTTCCCCTTCTTATCCGGAGCTGCACACGATGTGCTGCTTGTGGCTCCCATCTGACCAATTTGGATTTTAAGCTTATCTTGTCCTTCCAATGTTTCTATTAACGCTTGACGCAACTGACTATTCAACAGCTTTTCTATCTCCCACAACCTTTCCAGAGAAGAAACCTTGTTCTTCAGATTCTGCACCTCTGTTGATGCTTGTTCAGCTCCAACTTTAGTGTCTGAATCGCTATCTGTCAGCTCCACCATCTCCGGATCTGGTTGAAAGTAGTATGCACACAAACCAATCATGTTTGATGATAAAACATATACTTTGTAACAATCTTATTCATTTATTAATAAAAAGTATTTATTTATTAAAGGCTTTTAATTATCTACATGATACTGTTTTATAATATGTGATAAACCCATAGTTTTAAGTAATGTTTTTAGAATAATGATGATGATCATTCTAATGAGATCTAAATTCTTAGAAAGCTTAAAACTAAAATAGTTCCCAATCGTTGGATTACTAAATTGGGGATTAGTGAATCCGGATAGATTGGTACATACGTTGTTTTCTCATTGGATGAGGATGATTGATCTCATTATCATTTGTGTAGAGACACTAAAGCAAGTATGTAGGTGCTTATTAGAGAATAAGTTCACTGAACGTGGCTCGCTAAGGAATATCTAATGGAATTTTACTTGTTTGTCAATAGGAATTCCTGTAGTGATAGTAGTACAAGTGATCCTTGGACTTGAGATCATCATAGTATCTTGTGTATGATGAGTTATACTTTGACTTATTCCTTAAGACCCTTAGGGTATATCAAAGGGTATGCTTGGGTATAATAAGTTATACATGGAGATAATGTATGATCAATAAAGAATCTACCACTTCTAGTAAAAGAAGAGAAATGTCCTATGTGATTCGATAAATGACAACCCAGTAGTCCTTGGCCAAGGCAGAATGAAATTAGAAAGGAGTTTCTAATTTGCATTATTTGGGGTTATGCATTTAAGAGTCGAAATACATATAATTAAATAAAATAAGACTTGACAGTAATTCCACGTCTTATATTTAATTGGGACATTGTATGGTGGAAGGATTGAATTGTACGGTAACTATTTACTCAAAGGTTCTTTTATGATTAATGTTGAAATTTATATTATCTGGAAAGTCGTTGATCGCTAGGGAGGCTTATCCCTATTGTAGAATAAATATTATTTATTTAAATAAATTAATAGTTTAATTTATTTATTTAAATAAGATTAGAATTGTTCTAATTGATTTATTCACAACCGGTTTAATATGGAGAACCTAAAGGGTCACACCATAAAAGGAAGAATAATTATTTAAGAAGTTAATGGCATAATCGTAATAATATGTTAAGTATATTTAAATTTAATCTATGGTGATAGAATAAATTAAATAGCTTAATATTTATTATTTAATATTTTAGAAATATTAAATATAAAGTAATAAGAGGAGTCTTATTAATATTATTATAATTATTATTATTTTAATTTCTAAAAGAGTTTAGGAATTAATTTAATATAAGTACTCTCATTTATACCTAATAGGATTAGGAGGAAAAATTAGTTAAAGGAGTTTAATTAATTATCCCTAATAAGATTAGGGAGCCCATTTAATTAAAAGAGTTTAATTAAATAAATAATACCTTATTTTTAATAGGGTTACTTGATATCTTTATAAGAGGAGTCTTATATCAGATATCAAACATACGTTATTTCAGTTGTTGGAGAGTACGTTCCTTTTCTATAGAGATAGAAAAAACTAGGGTTTTGCCAAATACCCATCTTCTTGAATTCTTCTTCTTCCTTGGTGGATCACCTCTAGAGGCCAAACACTTGGGTGACTAACGTTGATCAAAGGAAGGAATCAAACCCGGTGGATTCAAGTTGAACGCGAAAAGGATTGGAGGTGAACTTGTACCTGAGGAAGCTCGGATCTTCAAGGGTATGATTCTTGTTCTTTCTTTTTCGTTTAATTAATAATTGCACATAAAGGGTGATCCGGGTATATGATTTGAAAAAATTTTAAACTCTAATTTCTTCACGTTTCCGCTATTTTGTGCAATTTGATTGAGTTCATGAATATTACAAACCTAACAGTGGCATCAGAGCCAAACTTTTATGCAAATTATTAATTGTTCATATTTGATATGTATATTGATATATGTTTAGAACAATTTAATTGGGCATAATTTGTTGTATAAAATTTATTTTATAAAAGAAAAAAAAAATCGCAAACAAATTTTCCCTATTTCGCATGGCCACGTACTGAATACATATATACGAATTATTAATCTCTTCTTTTTCCTGTTGCTTCAATGATTCGTTTGGTTAATATGTATTATATTATATATTATATATATAAGTATGAATTACGTGGCCCAGCTGTATTCACCAAGTAGGATTCACAAAGCAGTATACATGTTTTTGGTGAGTTTCCGGTAATGTAATCTTTTGATTACTTATATATATATATATAATATTCTTAATAATTTTATTATTAAAATAAAAATTTTATTTTAATATTAAAAGAAAAAGTTTATTTTAATATTAAAATATAAAGTTTATTTTAATTTTAAAATTAAATTTCATGCTAACTAATTAGAGTTGGAATTGGATTCCATGATAACTAATTGGAGTTGAAATTGGATTTCATGTTTCCTAAAATAAAGGAGTTTATTTGTGAATAGGAAAGAGAATCTGTATTTCCTTAAATAAAGGAGTTTATTTAGATATGAAATAAGATTTCATATTATTCAAAATAAAGGAGTTTATTTGTGAATAGGAAAAGAATATGTGTTTCCTTTAATAAAGGAGTTTTTTTTACTTGGAATTGGATTCCATAATTAATTGAATAAAGGAGTTTATTTTGATTAAAATAAAATAGTTTATTTTATTCAAAATTGGATAAATTAAAATAAAAGAGTTTATTTTGATTTAAATTTGGATTAAAATAAATGAGTTTATTTTGATTCAATATTAGATTTTATACTAACTAAATTTGCCCATTAAATGATATCAATATATATATTGAATGTTTATAATTCATGATATGAATGTTATTTATTGATGCATATAGTGATGTGTATGATAATAAATGGGATTGATTATGAACTATTGACCAATATGATTGGATTTTATTTTAGTTGGATGCATGAATGTATGGGTTTTATTAAATGGGGTCTGCGTACCTCGTCTTCTCTAATTTTTCTTAATGTAAATTCTATCTCTCTCCTATGTACTTCCCCTTGACTGCTGATCAAGGTTTCTATTTATTTTAAATAGTTTTGTAATAGGAATAGTTAGAATTAATTTTAAAGAATTGGAGATCAAGGAGCAAGGAGCGCTTGAAGACCCGTTTGTAATGGAGCCCGGGTTTAAATGTAATAGTTATATTTAAATATTAATTATTGCACCCCTAGGATTTGACCTTTTGGTTCACTTGGTGGCTCTAGTGAACCAAACTAGAATAAAAGTCCATAATCAATCCAGGTAGAATATAGTATTCTATGTGTGCATGCTTATACTATATATATTATATATTATGCAAACATGCTTCGCATGTTAATTAATATGACTCATATTTTTTATATATATGTGCATGCGCGCTAAACAAGATGAGACAAATTAATGACAAACCCCTCAAATTTTTATATTAAGTCTTAAGCGTTCAAAGATATTTGGAATATCGAACGTCGCCTTCTAGCATGATAAGATCAATAGAGTATTAAATATTTAATATGAGTTTGTTGTGTCACCACAAGGCAAGTATTAAGTATTTAAGATGTTAATTTATCACATTTGATGCTTATAAAGAAAATTGAACAATATTATTTTGTTGTGTCACCACAAGGACAATATTTTTCTTTTTTGAATATATGGAGTGCTAGGTTGGACTTAACTTGGATAATTTTAATTCGGATGTACCACCACTTGATCAAAATAATCTAAGAGGCAAAATACAAGGAGTTGCATAGTTGATGTAATTGACAAGAGTTGTCTACCTATTTATTTATATATAGTTTGTTGTGTCACCACAAGGCTATATACATTTGAAATGGGATCCTTATTCTCACTAGCATATCTTTAATTAGATATTGCCGAACTATATATATTGAGGGTAATATAGTTTGATGAAAATAGTGGGAGATACCAATTTAAAACAAGACCTAATTTATTTTGGTAATTAATAAAAGAATGTATGCTAAAATGTTATTAATTATAAATTCATTTACAGAATTTTAAAATGTCTAAATTACTATCACTGTGTAGCATATTAGATGCTAAATTAACCGGACCGAATTAAACGGATTGGTTAAGGAATTTGAGAATAGTTCTCATGGCTAAAAAGCTATCGTATGTCCTTAATACGTCTTTCCTGCAATGGTTGCAAACAATGCCTCTGAGAAAGAGATTGCTACTTTTAAAAAGTGGCAAGATGATGCATAGTTGGCTCAATGCATCATGCTCGCATCCATGAGCAACGAGCTTCAGCGTCAGCATGAAACTATGGATGCTCCTACTATATTCCTTCATATCAAATAGTTGATATTAAGAAAAGTAGGACTAATAGATATCAGATATCTAAGGAGATCTTTCGATCTAGAATGACCAATGACACTACAGTACAGATAAAAGTCATTAACATGATCAATTTGATTGAACAATAAGGACAACGAGTTTTGTCATGGATGGAGAGTTGAGCCAAAATTTGATCTTGCACTCACTCCCGGACTCCTTTCATAATTATTGTAAATTTTTCATATGAACAAACAAGATATCAGCCTTGCTGATTTGCTTAACATGTTGAAAAATGTTGAGTCACTTTTCAACCAAGACAGACTGTGTCTTACTGGTAGGGGCCAAAGGATCTTCTAAAAAGAAGAACGATTCAAAGAAGGTAAATAGAAAGGCAAAAACAAAGGATAATAAGAACAAAACTGATACGGATAGCAAAGGAGTTTGCTTCCACTGTAATAAGCCTGGACACTGGAAAGAAACTTCAAGAAGCATCTTGCAGAGGCTAACCAAAGAAGCTTAGTAAAGTTTCGGTTATAAATACAAATTTGTTCATGATTTAAAATAATTTTTTCTTTAAGTCAAGGTTCTACTTGGGTATTTGATACCGGCTTTGGTTATCATAAATATAGATTTATGAAGGGACCAAGCAGAAGTAGAAAGCAAAACAAATATAAGTAATCCTATGTGTGGAAAATGAAGCAAAGGTTGCTACATTAGCCATAAAAACGTATAGTTTAGCAATGCCTAAGGGCAAATCTATTAAGTCAATAAGTTGTTATTGTATTCCAGTTCTTGTTAAAAATATTATTTCCATTTTATTGTTGGACAATGAAATCTTTGGTATTATAATTAAGAACAATTGTTGTTCTATTTATAATAATAATGTTTTGTATAGAACTGGAATATTACTTAATAAATTTTGTATACTTGACTTACATGAAAATAATTTTGCATATTGAACAAATTAGTATAAGAAAAGGAGATGATCATTCAAAGCGTTGAATGTTTGTATTTGATGAAATACAATTGTGAATTGTTTGAAAGGTTCGAAGAATTCAGAAGCGAAGCAAATTGACAAAGTATTAAGATTCTTTGATTAGATCAAGGAATAAATACTTGTGCAATAAGTTTCTAGATCATCTCAAATGATTTTCTCATAATGGACACATCCTGATACGTAATAATTGATTGATGTATCTGAATGGAAAAATTGTACCCTGTTGGACATGGTGCGGTCCATAATGATTTTACCGACATTCCAGTATCCTTCTAGGATCATGTCCTAGAAATGGCTGCATATCTACGAAAAGGTAACCTCAAAATCCGGCCCCAAGACTCCATAAAAAGTTATGGACAGGGAGGATTCCTAATCTTAAGTATGTTAAGATAAGGGGTTGTCCAACTTATGTGAAAAAGGTTTCAAAGGATAAGCTTGGACAAGATTTGACAAGTACAGATTTGTGGGACATCCTAAAGTAAGTTTAGGGTATCTGTTCTATAATCTTACTTAGCAAAAGGTGTTTGTTGCGAAACACGCTACCTTCTAAGATAAAGGTGTTTATCATTGAAGGAGCTAGTGAGAGGATAATAGATCTTGAAGAGTTCAAGAACCACAAATCACTATAAGTCAAATAAGAGGAACTTGTAGATAGACCTATTGTACCACAACCGAATCGTAAATCTGGAATAGTACTGATGATACCTGGGAGGTATGGATTCATCATGGATGATGATGATGAGGTACGCATCATAGAAGATGATGATCCAGAGTTACATACGATAAGGTAAGAGTTCTAGTGTGTACAAAAGGGTCAGTGGGAGCGTCGTGAACTTTCTAATATTATATGTTGATATACTACGGATGAGGAATAACATACCAATGCTATAATCAGTAAAAATAAAGTTGTCTAAATATTCCTTCATGAATGATTTGAAAGAGTATCATAATTGGGGATACAAATTTATATAGATAGATTTAAGAGGATGCTCGACATAACCCAATGAATGTATATTCATTTGATGCTAAAGTTGTTTAACATGGCAAACTCCATGGGATGTCTCATGTTGATGAGCCCTTGGAGTGTATCTCTCTGAATAGTCCCCATAGACTCCAAAAGAGAGATCGCATGAGTAATTATCATGTATGCAATGAAATATACGAGACCTGATGTTGATCAGTTATATTCTGGAGAAGTTCACTGTGAGACAGTGAAAAATATCTTAAAGTACTTAACTGGCACTAAGGATGTGATCCTACATGGTGGGTCTGAATTAAAACTAGAGAGCTTAACAGACTCAAGTTTTTCAGACATACCATGACGACCGAAAATCCACTTTAAGGTAAAGTGTTACCTTGAACAGTGGTGCAGTGAATTGGAAAGGTTTCAAACAGCAAAGATTTGCTGGTTTAGTGATAAAGACAAAGTATATAGCTATAAATGAAGCTGCAAGTTGAATGTTTGGATGATAAGTACATTACAGAACTAGGAATAGTTCCTAAGTCTCATCTTGGATCTAAACATGTGTTGTGGCACTTTCATTTGATTATAAGAATCATTGAAAGATGAGAAATTACTATAGAGATAGTGGACTCTCAAGAACAACATTACATATCCATTAACTAAAGCTTATCCAACAGCAGGATAATCGTCACTTAGAGAAGAAGGGTATGAGATACCATGGCGATTGACTTTAGTGCAAGTGGGAGATTGAAAGTAGTATGCACACAAGCCAATCATGTTTGATGATAAAGCATATACTTTGTAACAATCTTATTCATTTATTAATAAAAAGTATTTATTTATTAAAGGCTTTTAATTATCTACATGATGCTGTTTTATAATATGTGATAAACCCATAGTTTTAAGTAATGTTTTTAGAATAATGATGATGATCATTCTAATGAGATCTAAATTCTTAGAAAGCTTAAAACTAAAATAGTTCTCAATCGTTGGATTACTAAATTGGGGATTAGTGAATCCGGATAGATTGGTACATACGTTGTTTGCTCATTGGATGAGGATGATTGATCTCATTATCATTTGTGTGGAGACACTAAAGCAAGTATGTAGGTGCTTATTAGAGAATAAGTTCACTGAACGTGGCTCGCTAAGGAATATCTAATGGAATTTTACTTGTCTGTCAATAGGAATTCCTGTAGTGATAGTAGTACAAGTGATCCTTGGACTTGAGATCATCATAGTATCTTGTGTATGATGAGTTATACTTTGACTTATTCCTTAAGACCCTTAGAGTATATCAAAGGGTATGCTTGGGTATAATAAGTTGTACATGGAGATAATGTATGATCAATAAAGAATCTACCACTTCTAGTAAAAGAAGAGAAATGTCCTATGTGATTCGATAAATGACAACCCAGTAGTCCTTGGCCAAGGCAGAATGAAATTAGAAAGGAGTTTCTAATTTGCATTATTTTGGGTTATGCATTTAAGAGTCGAAATACATATAATTAAATAAAATAAGACTTGACAGTAATTCCATGTCTTATATTTAATTGGGACATTGTATGGTGGAAGGATTGAATTGTACGGTAACTATTTACTCAAAGGTTCTTTTATGATTAATGTTGAAATCTATATTATCTGGAAAGTCGTTGATCGCTAGGGAGGCTTATCCCTATTGTAGAATAAATATTATTTATTTAAATAAATTAATAGTTTAATTTATTTATTTAAATAAGATTAGAATTGTTCTAATTGATTTATTCACAACCGGTTTAATATGGAGAACCTAAAGGGTCACACCATAAAAGGAAGAATAATTATTTAAGAAGTTAATGGCATAATCGTAATAATATGTTAAGTATATTTAAATTTAATCTATGGTGATAGAATAAATTAAATAGCTTAATATTTATTATTTAATATTTTAGAAATATTAAATATAAAGTAATAAGAGGAGTCTTATTAATATTATTATAATTATTATTATTTTAATTTCTAAAAGAGTTTAGGAATTAATTTAATATAAGTACTCTCATTTATACCTAATAGGATTAGGAGGAAAAATTAGTTAAAGGAGTTTAATTAATTATCCCTAATAAGATTAGGGAGCCCATTTAATTAAAAGAGTTTAATTAAATAAATAATACCTTATTTTTAATAGGGTTACTTGATATCTTTATAAGAGGAGTCTTATATCAGATATCAAACATACGTTATTCCAGTTGTTGGAGAGTACGTTCCTTTTCTATAGAGATAGAAAAAACTAGGGTTTTGCCAAATACCCATCTTCTTGAATTCTTCTTCTTCCTTGGTGGATCACCTCTAGAGGTCAAACACTTGGGTGGCTAACGTTGATCAAAGGAAGGAACCAAACCCGGTGGATTCAAGTTGAACGCGAAAAGGATTGGAGGTGAACTTGTACCTGAGGAAGCTCGGATCTTCAAGGGTATGATTCTTGTTCTTTCTTTTTCGTTTAATTAATAATTGCACATAAAGGGTGATCCGGGTATATGGTTTGAAAAATTTTAAACTCTGATTTCTTCACGTTTCCGCTATTTTGTGCAATTTGATTGCGTTCATGAATATTACAAACCTAACACTGGTACTATGTTTTCCACAATAACCACATCTTCTGAGTTATTTTCATTATGAGCCTCTATGTCAGCTATCGGCTTCGATATGGGCTCCTTCTTTACGATCCGAGGGTAATCGAATCCTTTTTCACCTGACATCTACACACATAAATTCTCCTAATTAGCATATAGTATATACACACAATAAATAAGAGTTTTATACAAGTTATCTTTTATTTAGTTTGACGATAAATTTACTCAATTCATCTCTTTTTAAACTCTATATGAGTTGTTTATATTTTCAACGTTTCCCTCTGTTCTAAGGTTATAGCCTAAGGTCTAGCTCACCTAAGGTTTCTAACCCTATAGCTCTGATACCAACCTGTGAGGACCCCAAACTCGGATACTTGAAACCCGAACTCGGTTCTTCACGATACCATTTCTATGAGCGGAATAATACTAATAATAATAACAATAATATAAAAGATCAAATTAATTTACATAATTATCAGAGTCTAACTCCCAAGTACGTAACCTTTAAACATTCATTACAACCCATGATAGATAATATATATATATATCATAATTGTCTTAATAACATTAAACTATTACATAACATAGTAATTCGTTCATTCAGCAACCTTCCCTTTTCCTTTGTTCTTAGTAGAGTTCTCTGGTCGTTCGCACTTAGCTGAAAACATTTAAATTTAAGCAAGGATGAGCATTTGAGTGCCCAGCAAACAATAGCAATTATATATATATATATATATATATATATATATATATATATATATATATAAGCTGAAAGGATTTAAATGTTTTCTTTGTACTATTCTTCTACAACCAGTCAATGGTTGTGAAGTATTCTGAACCGATGATAATAACATAACAACTCTCTTTCAAATTTTTGAAACTACATAATGACTATATCTGGGGTTATGGTGACATGCCATGAACATTGTTTTCATTTTCGAAAAGGTTAAACAGAAATCCATCTGTAAACCGTCATAACTTAAGGGCACGAGGGTGATCAGCCCGTTATGCCCTGCATTGATCAATACTACATTGCTAGAACGATATTATCGTTCATCCTTTGTCCGCCGGAGCGCATAAAATTTTTCCCGTGTAGGGATGTTCATACCTGTCTGGGTTCTAAATCAAAAGTTTTATCTTGTTCAACAATAATCTATAATTCAACATATATGTATACGGGTAATTGACAAAGGTATATCAACATGTGATTAAATACAATGATTATCCAAGTGGGGACACTTGTTTAACCACTTCTAGAAATTAACGAACAGAATATATAAGTCCGAATTATCATATACTAACATGTTGATATTCAATGAGCTTATATAATATAAAGTTCATAATCTGTACAATAATAATATAGTTTAGAAACATTCTTACTCACATCCATTGCATAAAGAAAATGCAAAGGTTAGATACTTGCCTGAAGCGCTGCTTACAACTTGTAATTAAGATCTATCGCTTATCTCACGACCTATCATTAATAAGATAGTTCGTTCGATTAGAACAACATACTATAACACATAACACTGCTTATTGCAGTCAGTACATACCCTAATCACATTGACATATAAACTTAACAACCATTGAATCACAAATAATCACTTATCTAATCACATTATCTAAGTCCAGATCAATTTCTGAAACATGTCGGTCTACCGACAACTTTATCGGGTAATTATCGAGTCAAGACTCTATACTATAACTAAACATCAGTACGTATCAGTCATATTATTTTTAAATGACTCAATAAAATTTTAAAACATTTATTATAATTTATCATAAATTTTCAAACATCGGAATCATATTAAAATGATTTAAATACTAATCAATTCTATTATCATTAATATTTAATTAGTATTAAACTATTAATAAAATCATTTCCAAAATATTAATGTTATGTATAATAACTCAAAATACTTTTAAAGTATTAATATTACCCTTAAATGATTTTTAAAACATTTAAAATTATTTTTAAATAATTAACATTAATATTAAAGTATTAATGTTCTATTTATCAAAATATTAAAAGTCATTATTCATAACTTAAAATATTTTTAATTCATTTATATCCCTTTTAAATGATTTTTAAATTAATAAAATTATTTTTAAACTATTTATTTAATATAATTATTAAATAAATTTAATGTCAATAATAATAACTTAATAATCATTAATATTAAATTATTAATGAAATTATCCTTTAAATATTAAAAGTTATATTTTATAACTTAAAATATTTTTAAACACTTTATTTTCATTTAATATGATTTTTAATATAATAAAATCATTTTTAATTAATTTACTTAAGTCATTTAGTAAATAAATTAATTACCATTAATATTAATTTATTAATAAAATTTATCATAAAATATTAAAAGTCATTAAAAATAACTTAAAATATTTTCTTATATCATAATATAATTTTTAATGATTTTTCTAATATTAAAATCATTTTTAAATAATTTATTTAATATTATAATTAAATAAATTAAATGCTTTTAATATTTCAGAAATATTAAATATTTATGCAATATAATAAAAATAATTAAAAACTAATTTTCGGAATTTTTGATAATTTTTAATAATTTATTTTGTATTTTTAATAATTTAAAACTAATTTTTTTCTATTTTTTTATTAATTTCCGGAAAATAGAATATTATATGTCGCTAAAGACCACCTATAGCGACAGAACCGTCGCTATAGGTGTTCTTCATGTTCTTGATACAAACCTAGAAAACCAAGTCAGTGATCATGTGGCCTAGTTTGACCGCGATTAAAACCGAGTGTGATGTGTTTCTGAACATGTTGTTGATAAGATAATGTAGTACAAGTATAAGACTACACGATCCAACAAACAACATCATTAAACCATGCATAACTAACGAGATCTATATCCTTGAACAAGTTGTCAGAGCTGTTCTTCATTTTCTGGGCTACCCAGAAATGAAGAACAGTTCGTGTAGCCATATTTGGGCTTCCACAACTTGAAATATGTGTAATGTTTTTGTGATTTAAAACCGGTAGTGTGTAGCTAACATGTAGGAGAGTAGATCTATCACATAATATCAACAAAATCATAACAAAATCATCAGATCCAGACCGGTCAAACCTCGTCAGAAACTGTGTTCATAGGTTTTCTGGGTTACCCAGAAAACCGAATCCGTGAACAAAGTACCTACTTTGACCGGCCACTATGTTAAATCCATTTGATGTTTAAGGGATTTAAAAGCATGGATCTATATTACAACTAACAGGCTACATGATGTACTAAATATCAACATCAGAACATCAATAACATTACAGATACAAGCTTGACAAAATGTTGTCAGGTACTGCAAACTAGTTTCTGGGTTACCCAGAATTGGTCTGGTCATGGTCGGTCAACGACCTTTGACCACGAATAACTTGCAATCTGTTGAAGCTATGACCTTGATTCAACTTTTAGACTAAAGAACACATACACGACTACAACTAAAAGCTTTCAAAACACGTAAATCTCTACAGATCACCAAGATATAATGAATGACATTCACTGTCAGAGAACAAAAATTTATTTTCCCAGATTTTGTAAATCTTCAAATCCGAGCCTCTAGATGTTATGGATCTAACATCTAGCAACCCAGATCATCCTTAGACACCTTATACAACATATTTTAACAATCAAACATAACATCTAACACAGAATCGTTGGACAGAAATTCTAGGTTTCGTTTATACCTTCTTTGAAAAATTTCTGATTTTGTGTTGCTGATCTGTTTATGGTAAACGTGGGGCTTTGATTTGGGACTAATATACTTGTGTATTTTGAAGGTTAGAGAGAGAGAGAGAGAGAGAGAGAGAGCTTAGTTTGAGTGTTATGAAAAATGTAAGCAACAAAATGAATTCCTCTCTCTTCAATCCTATTTATACTAGTCTAGATGCATGTAATGGCTGATGAAAGTGGCTTGTGGCTGTCATTTTTAGCACATGGAGTTGTTGGGTTTGGTTCACCAACTAAACCTAATGTCAAAACCTACATACTAGCCAAAATAATGTATTAGAGGTAAAATGGTAAATTGGTAAATCATTTTAATGGCATACTTGGAACTTGGCAAACCCTTAGGGTTTAACCCTAAGGTTTTCCAACATTTACTTTTCTAGAATTACATTTTAGGGTTTACACAAAAATAAATAAAATCAAATAAAAATTAAATAAAATTTTAGTTTCTTAAAATTTTGAAATTAGGATTTTCTAATTGTGATTAATTTTATAATTACCTTATACAGGAACATTAGGGTTTAAATCATATAATTATCATTAACTTTGCCAGTAAAGCAATTAGGGTTCACAAATTGGTAATTAAGTTTTATAATTTCTAATTAGGGTTAGTAATTATAGAAATTAGGGTTTCTAAAACTTTAATAAGGGTTTACCTAATTAATCACTTAGTACACAACATAAAACATATAACATAGTTATATGACAGTCTTAATCTCATAATTCACAGTTACCAAAAAGCTTCGAACTCGTATTCAAGTTTTAAATTAGGGTTTTGAAATTAAATACCATAATTGACCAATTATCATCAATACGTACATGCAGTACATATTCATAGCACTGAAAAATCAAAATATAATTAATATTATATTATTATTCTCATACCTTGACAATAATCCAAAATTAGGGTATGGATTCCATATCTGATTTATCTGTCAAATTTACCCTTAATAATTAAGGTAAAATAATTAACTTAATAACTTGTACTAAAATTCATATAATAAAATAATTATTATAATTATTCTAAAAATCAGTTCATATATTATTTAAATAATATATGATTATATATTTTTATGCAAAATAATTATTAAAATATTTCTACCATAAATTAATTATTATAAGTATATACTTTTTAATAATCAATAATTCTAAAATAAATTCATTTGTAAATAATTATGTAATAAATATATTTTTATTTACCACATATACACATATACACATAATCTTGTACAAATCCTCATCCTTAATATAAAAAAAAATTTATTCACAAAATTTCTTATTTATTTATATTGAAAATATCGGGTTGCTACATATAAGATGTTGAAAATCAAGTTATACTGTTAAGCTTACTCGCAAATCAAGTTTTTGAACACTAATCTCTATCTGAGTTTGTCATATCTTACTTACTTTATGCAAGTTTTCTTTACCCTATCTTGTTTACAATTGAGAAAGTTCTTAATCTTACTCTTATGTATCATAAGTTGATTACATTCATGCAAGTTACTTAACATTTGTTACTTTATTATTCGCCAAGGTTTACTTTTCGCTATCATGTTATGATTTTAAGATTACGCAAGTTACTTAATCTCTTATTAAACTCTTGAATCCTATTTATGTTGTATGATGCAAACCATATCGATGCATTGAGCACGTTCCTTACCTTATTTCAATTACGATTTCTCAAGTAGTATCTTATTGAACAAGTTGCATATTCCTTTATTGAACAAAGTTCCTAAATTGTTTCCTTATTGACAACGAATGTAACCTTAGCTTATTATCATTGTTCAAGCAAGATTTATTTTTCAATGCTTTCTAGTTTATTCCTAAAGTATAATTTTGACGCGTGATGTTTAGTCACTTATAACCCATGATTATTTCACACTACGATGTTATCAAATCCTTGAATCGCTATTACACTTTTGATTCAACTAATCCTTAGTTGATGTTTGTTGAATTCTAAATTACCCTTGAAAATTATCCAAACCAAACTTCCTTTGGTGCGGACTCGAATGTTACAAAATTGAGACGAATAACCCGATTATAGGGGATTTACTACGCATAAGTGTTTAGATGTTTGTGCACAATACATGGTATGAAAGGTTGACCACCCTAAGTACAGGGAGTCCCTATAGTGTTATGACTGTTTAGGTTTAAGTTGAAAGAATACTTATAACTATGACATAGTTCATGGCCTTGTGACCCTTAGATAAACTTCAGATTCTATTTACACTTCTTGATTGTCAATGATAAAGAATGTTATTCAGTCATGTTGAGCTTATTCGTTGGCAGTTATTATGTTGTTATTATTCATTGCCATTTTAAGTGAGCATTTGTTTCGCTCACTCTTGCATATATAATCATTGCAGCTAAAATTGAGAAGGTTGATGAACCAACCACCAGTAAAGGGAAAGGAAAAATGAACAAGTGTTGAAGGCTTGTAAATTTATTAACTGTTATGATGTCAGACTTTATTTTAACTACTGTGATGTAATTATTTACTTTTCCCTGTTTGATGAATGTTTAAGGTTAGATAACTTGGGATTTTATTGAATTTAAGGATGTAACTGTAACCCCCCGAAATCTGGTCTATCTTCACACCCATATTCCGTGCATCACGAGTACATCATCTTCCAAACATACATCATTATATAATGAAATATAACAACAGACATTCTCAAACCCCATGTTCTAAAACCTTATAACCTCTTTCATTACAAATAATGAAAAATACATTATTCATTCCATCTTACAAGAGTGACTTTTATCTGCCACCAAGGATACATAACAGTTCATTAAGTTAATCTATAGTTCAATTAAACTATTCTACATTACAAGTCTTCGCTTGCTCTTCACGCTCATTCACATACTGAATGACACTTCATCTAAATACCGGTCAGCTTGATGTTTACGGGATCCTTAAGTTCTTTCTAACATCGTTTGCTGAAAATGTTTTTTATTTAAAGCAAGTGTGAGCATTCAATTGCCCAACAAGTCATAGCAGTTGAATAAACAACTTCAAGAATTCAAACATTCTTTTAATACTTCCATAACCGAACCAAGGTTACGATGAAGCTGGAATAATAGGAATAATCTCGATTCCTATCATCTTAAAACATTAGTCACATACTCTTTGAAATACTTTCATTCTTCTACCTTTTTCTATACACATCTTGTCTGGCTAGAATCATTAGCACAAAATTAACAATAACGGTTCATGTATAAACAAAACATACTTGTATTGAATAGCTCAATCACAGAACCGTTCATCTCATAGAAACACCAAAGTGTTCAAATTGTGGCACAAGGCCTCATACATACTACCACCTTGTACATATATCACACATATACATATAGACAAGACTTCTCATGTTCAACATGTGAGAAGTTTAAGAAACTAGCATTCACATAATATGAATGAAGTTAGGAAACTTGCCTTACGCACAGCTACATCTTATCATATACGTTGAACTGCTCATTCCAATTCCTATATAACACATAAGGAGAAATCATAAACACTAATTAGTCATATACTTGACTTACACATTGGTTTACTTAAGTTTACTTCTTAGGGTTTGCGTTCTTGCAATATAAGTTTACGCGACTAACTTTCTTTACCGGTTTACGACTTCATGACATACGGAGATGTCTTACTCATACGTTCATCATCTTTGATGATTAACATTCTTATCTTCTTTTTATAACTTCTCTAAGAATCAACACACATCGTGTCTCTGCTAGTAGTCCATATGGTACTCTGAGTGGGTTCCCACAAACAACCAACAAATAAGTTCCCGTCTCATCTATACTGTCATCACATGTAGTGAATTAGATCGGTTGCCAGTTTCGTATATACCTTCGCTCTCTGAAGGAATTATTTAGCTCAGCTCCCATATGTCAACCATCAAAGGTTACGATTGTATTACAACCTAAATTCATATAACTTATCCGAACTATTAAATTATAATGTTCATTAAGTTAATTTCTTATTCCTTATAGCTTTTTGACAACAAAATGCCATACCTCAGGATTCATTCTTATCTAACTCACATTCGGCTTTCATTAATCTTATTATCGTTCATTACGGTTTTCTTGATAATTCATATCTTACTTAATACTTTTATTATCCACTACATGAACCCCACGTTCATTACTCATTCTTAATGTCGATGCCATACCATTCGTTGTATGCTAAGACTGATCGTTCATCGCAATAACGGTGCGTACACAGCGTCTATACATTATACACTTATCTCTCATTACCACGACATAACATCGAAATGTTATTCATTACCCTCGTCACTCAATGTCTAAGGAATCACAACCATAGCAATCCCCCACGTTCATTCATCGCGACTACGGTCCCCGAACATCAGTTCCGTAACCCATGTTTACATTCTTTGTCTTTTAATCTCGATTAATCTTTTCATTCAACCTTCATTTAAGGTTTAATTCACTTGTTTAAGTGTTACATTTAATTAACTACACGTTCATTAGCTTTCGTTACACTTTCCCCAGGATTTGAGTAGTTAAAAGCTCATCACTGGGCCTTGCCCTGCACCGGCGCTGCGGTGCCACTCTCCTTACTATCTCTCGCGCCGTGGTGCGAGTCTCCAGTAGCTAACTCTCCAGTCTAGTGCTGCGGTGCCACCTTACAAAGCATGGCTGGCGCTGCGGCGCCAAGTCCTAATCTTTGAAAAAAAAATTAAGTGTTAACTTCATTTTGAGACACTTACTTCCCAATCTCATAACTTCTTTGCTATAACTCGTCATGAGGTCATTCCAAAGGCATTCTCCTCCTTATCTTACTTACTTCAATCCCCCTTGGATAGAACTTTGTTCTGAATCTATTAACATGACATTCGATTGGCTTAATCTTCGTCATTCGTTCATTTTTTCATTATTAATGTTTTTCGTTCGTTTGTCTGTAATTCAGTCATCCGAACTAGGAACTTGTTCGTTCTTGAGTCCACGACTAACATTGTCTACGTTCTCTTACTTTCTTATGAAACCCTACATTCTCTTCTTTTCTACGTAACAATACTTTTCGCCGTTTTTATTTCGTCTGATTTATGCACATTTTTTGAGAAATTTTTTTATCGGCTTACTTAACTTTTCACGATATACTATCGTAAAATCTTTTGACGGAATGTCATTTCGACATACCGAACTCTCAGAAAGGCTTATGTTATTCAAACCCTAAGGGTTAGGGTTTCGTCGGGTGAATAGTGTCTATTTCGTCTTTTTCCCCGAAAATATTTTTTTCCCGGAAAATTTTTATTTTCGTCTTGAAAATTCTTACTCGTTTAGTCTAGCTTGTAGCCATAATCCTCCCGTATTATAATCATCCCAGGTTCTATAACGATTAATAAACACATGTTAGAGAATATTATTAATAAAAATTTATTTTATTAATAACTAATTCTTTAAACTTAAATTCTGAACAATCTGGATTCTCCAGGTTGTTACACTTCCCCCTTATAAAAATTCCGTCCTCGAAATTTCTTAAAATCACACCCTTATCCGGGTCATCACATCCACCCCTTTTTCACAGAATTTCGTCCTCAAAATTTTAACCTACCCTACTTCTCAACTTCTCTTCAAAGAAGTTCTTATCTTTCCAACATTCCCTTACCTTCATAACTTATCAAGAATTATGAATTAGAATTAACAACGAGGAATATAAGAATTCCTTTAAAAAATTTCATACTTTTGCTGAGGGGTCAAATCAACTATGAACTCTTACTAGGTTTCACAGCATTTCACCGTAAACCCTTCTATCACGGTCAGTTTACAATCACCAAGAAGGTAAACTATCTCTTTCATACGTAGGCGATCAACCCATTGTATAACCCCATTTCAGGGTATTTTTACCTCAGACTTAATCATTAGATTTCGCACCAAAACAATTTGATTTGGCACAACTCTTCAAAGAAAGCTCGATTTTCTTTTAAACACGACATACCATTTGTCTTATCCCAATCAAGTAGCTTAGACCATACCAATAATTTGGATATCAACTGGAAACATTCGTCTAGTCAAATCAATTGACATCGACTACTTCTTTAAATTCTTTCACAATACATCAAAACATTTTATGACGTCATGATACCGTACTTTTCATAGTGCGTTGAGGACTTCGTCAGTATGTGACTTCGTCATTATACATCATACCATAGCGGGTTGTTGATCCTAAGATCACATCCAACACCAGGTTCAATTGCATTAATAACTCCATCCTTTTACCATCCTTGCATCAAATGCACGGATGATATAAAATTCATTTTGATATTTTAAATCAATTCATGTCTTAGCCAAAACAATTAGCATAGACATACAAAGAATAGCTCTTTTAAAATTCGTTGGTTCCAAAAGTTGAACCAATTCTTTCTTTTTTTCAAAACGCACATATAAGCGTGATTTCAATAAAGTTTGAAATCTAGCATAGCTAGATGACTTGAAATATCCTATTTCTCCATCTTCATTTATTGTCTTATTTGCGACAATACTTAATCTTCTCTATCACCTTCAATGCTAAGTCTACTGAAAATACTTACTTTCAGCATAAACATTCCAATACCTTAGTATAGTCCATCAACTTACCACACTTTATGTGTTTATGAACTTTCCACAACCATATGTGTTTAAGAACTTATCTTCGCAATATGTAATCTAAGAACAAATCAAGGACTATCCATATGCTTAGGGCTTAGAAACATAGCTTATAATTTTGAGTCACAAACTTTTCATAAGTATAAGTTTCAAGAACTCGCACCTAACTTATCATTCTCTACATATCACACATATACATGAGAAAAGATTCACCTCCTCGTCATATACATATTGATAGCACGACCAATTCCAATTATTATCACTGTAATAAACTGAGCAGTTATTACACCAAAGCACAAACCTTTTCCCACACAAAGGTTCATACAACTCAGCTATCACATGAGTTCTCAATTAAAATTTACAAAATCTAAGTTGCTCTTTACTTAATACAAATTTTCTTTAATTCGTATGCTATCCTTTACAACTCAATCTGAGTTACTCTTCCCATACAACTTCATCGTACCTTTCATTTATAGCATAAGTTATAAATCATCCATTGTTTAATATGATCACGTGGTGATCTTTTTCCTTAATCGTTTAACTCAACGATCTCATTCTCATATTCTCTACGATTATAGTCTTAGGTACTCATACCTAAGATTTATAACCTATCAGCTCTGATACCAACTTGTAACCCCCCGAAATTCGGTCTATCTTTACACCCGGATTCCTTGCATCACAAATACATCATCTTCCAAACATACATCATTATATAATGAAATATAACAACATACAATCTCAAATCTCAGGTTCTAAAACCTTATAACCTCTTTCATTACAAATAATGAAAAATACATTATTCATTTCATCTTACAAGAGTGACTTTTATCCGCTACCAAGGAGACATAGCAGTTCATTAAGCTAATCTATAGTTCAATTGAAGTATTCTACATTACAAGTCTTCGCTTGCTCTTCACGCTCATTCATATACTGAATGACACTTCATCTGAATACCGGTCAGCTTGATGTTTACGGGATCCTTAAGTTCTTTCTAACATCGTTCGCTAAAAATGTTTTTCATTTAAAGCAAGTGTGAGCATTCAATTGCCCAACAAGTCATAGCAGTTGAATAAACAACTTCAAGAATTCAAACATTCTTTTAAGACTTCCATAACCGAACCAAGGTTATGAAGAAGCTGGAATAATAAAATAATCTCGATTCCTATCATCTTAAAACATTAGTCACATACTCTTTGAAATACTTTCATTGTTTTACCTTTTTCCATGCACATCTTGTCTGGCTAGAATCATTAGCACAAAATTAACAATAATGGTTCATGTATAAACAAAACATACTTGTATTGAATAGCTCAATCACAGAATAGTTCATCTCATAGAAACACTAAAGTGTTCAAATTGTGGCACAAGGCCTCATACATACTACCACCTTGTACATATATCGCACATATGCACATAGACAAGACTTCTCAAGTTTAACATCTGAGAAGTTTAAGAAACTAGCATTTACATAATATAAATGAAGTTAGGAAACTTGCCTTACGCACAGCTACAACTTATCATTTACGCTGAACTACTCATTCCAATTTCTATATAACACATAAGGAGAAAACATAAGCACTAATTAGTCATATATTTGACTTACGCATTGGTTTACTTAACTTTACTTCTTAGGGTTTGCATTCTTACAATATAAGTTTACGCGACTAACTTTCTTTACCAGTTTACGGCTTCATGACATACAAAGATGTCTTACTCATACGTTCATCATCTTTGATGATTAACGTTCTTATCTTCTTTTTATAACTTCTCTAGGACTCAGCACACATCGTGTCTCTGCTAGTAGTCCATATAGTACTCTGAGTGGTTTTCCACAAATAACTAACAAACAAGTTCCCGTCTCATCTACACTATCATCACATGCAGTGAGTTAGATCGGTTGCCAGTTTCGTATATACCTTCGCTCTTTGAAGGAATTGTTTAGCCCAGCTCCCATATGCCCAGCTCTCAGCTCCCATATGTCTTTTGGGAAGTTAAGAGCAGTTACCCATGATTGTAAAGTCTCTATAAATGGGAAATTGTGTTGTTATATAGATATATGAATATGTATGAGTTTTACGGCATAAAATTTATATGTTCTGTGAATTCTTGTTCCGAATTAGGCCATAATACTGAATTATGATAATTGTAGGTGGTTGTATTGTTATAACTAGCATGAACATGAACATGAACGAAATTGGTTTTACAATAAAGATAAGCATGAGCATGGCTTGGTAATAAATGAGTAATTGACTGTTAGCTAAACGTGGAATTTAACGTTGAGTATATTGATTTGTTATGAAATTCAGAAAATCGTAGTCTCAAGGAATCAAAATTGGTTTATAAATTGTGATTACCATGTTCACAGTGTCTAGAAGTATAAAAATGAACTTTTTGGGTTTAAAATATGGTTTTCAAGGAAATAAGTTTTCTGTGATTGTTGTTTAGTGGTTTAAATTAGTATATGCATGTTGGGTAATGTGTATATGAGTTATTTATATAAGTTATGCATGTTAATTTAGATGTTAGTAGTGTTAAATAGACAGAAATTAGTTGTTCTGTTCTCCGATGGTTGGGTTCTGCAAGTTTCGGCGCCTCAGCGCCAAAAATGGAGCCCAAGCACCAAAGTTCGCGCCCTGGCGCCACTGCCTAGCCTATTCTTCATGCCCCAGCACTAGAATTCGTGTCCCAATGCTGGAATTCGTGCCCCACCGCCACTGTCTCACGCCCCAACGCTGGAAAAGTGGTCTGGGTTGGACAGTTTTGACCTCCTATAGTAAAACGGCCATAATTTTTTCACAAGAACTTCGATTGAGGTGATTCAAAATGATCCGAAACGAAGACGAATAGAACTACAACTTTTGTTTTTTAAGGTTTTCAATTTGAGGTCATTAGAATGAGTCCAAATGGTCATCTTTAGGACTATTGTGTTTTCGGAGGCAATCGGAGGGCGTCGGGCATGCACATATGCATGTGTAGTGCTCCTGACCATAAAAGATGATGTCCTTAGTTATAAAATATGAATGTTAGTAAATATAATGATGCTTAACACTAATAAATAATGTGTTAGATAAGTTACAGAAGCATAGTAAGCATACACAAGAGAGGCAAATCGGGCGTGTGACGAATGAACGTCGAAACGTTGTGCCAAGTGCTAATGAACTTAAAAAGTGTTTCAATTCAATTGAAATAAATATTATAAGATATGAAATAGATTTAATATAATACCAATGAGTAGTTCTAACAAGACTTAAGCACTTGAATGAACTGCGAATATGAAATACAGTAAGATATAAGTTGAAAGTTAACACAATTAAGTTGAACATTGTATATTTATTAATAGGAAAGATTATGAGACGTAGAGTAGAGTTTACATTATAATTACTATGTGTTGTTATGTGACTAATATTTGATGTGTATGATTATATAATTGCGTAGGGCACGTGAAGTGCAGATAGCTGTAAGCTGTTAAACTGTTATTGGTAAACAACGATCAAGGCATGTCTTTCGGTTCCTATTTTCTATGTGGACTTGATAAACTGTTTTAAATTGCATGATATGTTATATATATGTTGAAATAATGAAATGTTAAAGTCAATATATGATTGCATTATTTTGGCTAAAGAATGATGATTGAGTAAGGAACTCAATCTTGATATTTGCTATGTGAATTAAAAGCATGTATGTCATGTTACTTTAATGAGATGTATATCGAGCATGTTATTATGTGCTATATGATGCATGAAAACTATTAGATTTCGTTAGGCTGTCGAGCTCACTCTTGCAAATAACCACTTTTGCAGGTCAAGGAATTAAGGTAAGGATATGTGCTAAGTGAGTTATAGAGAACTATATTCACGAAGATTACTTATGTTTTATGAGAAATGTATGTAATATTTTGAATGTAAATGTTGTTGATTTGTAAATTTAGCTATCCAGTGTATATGGATATCTATTTATGATGTAAAACTTTGTATAGTCAGTTTATTGTAGCGATTCATGATATATATTAGAATTGAAGAGATGTAATGTAAAGGTTACGATTTAGGGCAATAAAGAAGGAAATGTACAAAAGTTTTAAATATTCCGCAATTTTTAGTGATTTTTAATATCGAAATAATGATGTAAAATTAGAGGTTGAATGTTTGGTTAACGACCGAAGTCGAGATTTAAATTGTATGAATTTTGGGGTCGTTACAGTTGGTATCAAAGCCGATAGATTTGAAATCTTAGGTAAGCGTACCTTAGGCTATAACCTTAAAGAAGAGATGTGAAGATAATGAATGAATAAGCTCAAATAGAGTTTAAACAATAAGAAGTAATTTAAGAAATTTTTAAAGAAGGGATTAAAACTTGCGTGAAATGATTCAAAGAAGAATCTCGCAGAGTTATAAGGAATATGAATGTGGGGTTACCTAACTCCAATAATAAGGATGTAAGGTGATAATAAATAGACAGTGTCTATAAGAAGAGTGATAAAGAAATTAAGAATAGAGAGTTATATTTAAGTATGGTACAATTGTACTCTTTAGTAGTTGATGTATGGTATTTGGGCTAAACGATTCCTTCATAGAGCGGAGGTATATACGAACTAGCAACTCGAAACCTAGTTTGTTGGTTGTTTGTGGAAAACCACTCAGCGTACCATATTGAAACTATTAGAGACTCGATATGTACCAAGTGTAGAAAATAGACACGTATGGTGAAAGTGTAGAACTTGAATGAAATTTTGAGCGATGTAAATGAAGTTAGAATTCTTAAAGGAAGAATTGTTTTATAAACAAGAAGATTCAAAGAAGAATCTAAGAAATATAAAGATAAAAAAATGGGAGTTTCTTAACTCTAATAGCCAAGATAACGAATAATGTCGAAAATGATGAGAAAGGGAAAGAATGAGGATCGTAAAACAAAACGATCACGAGTTAAGAAAATAATTTTAAGGGAGATGATTATAGAATAAGATCACGACGTGATCTATTTAAGTTATAAAAGGAAGATGGTTTGTAATGTTTGAAGGATTATAGCTTGATGCTATGAAGATATTGTACTATGAATAGTACAAGATAAAAATTACTAAATATAATAATAATTATAAAAATTAAATACGTTCATTTCGTAAAATTTGGGGTCTTACAATAGGTGTGGAGTATACCTTTAATCCCATGATTATATGCTAGCAATGGATGGTGATAAGGTTTAGCAATCCTCTCATTCATCTTGAAATCTCAGAGAATTCTCTCTTCAAAACCACTGTACTTTTCTCACGCTCTGTGTTTTCTCTTAGCTTAGGATATAATACGCAAATAAACTGATATAGCCTCTTAACTTAACGCATCAGGTTAAAAACCAAAGAGTTATGTCAGTTGCAAAATGCCAAAGGCCACAATGCCTTGTTTGGCTACCCAAAATTCCCCTCTTCCAATTTATTTTAATAATATTTATATTTTATAGTTTCATTTGTCACCATGTAACCAATTTACATAACTTACAATAATAATAATTATAATCTTATTATAATTATACTTATAATTAATAAATTATCTAATTTAATAAATTAGACTTAAACAATACTTTATTTAATTTACTTATTTTCTTTAATTTCAAACAATTCATTTAATTTAATTATTTTCATTAAATTATATCTTCAAATAATAAAATTATCATTCATTAATTTAGTTAGCATACATACTCAACTAAATAATTACATCAAAATTCATCAAATATTTATTTATCTCAATAAATAAGTTATTTAAAATATTTATTTAATTCAATAAATACTTAAATTAAATTACAAATTTCTCGATCGTTATAGGAGTCATCTTCGTTGGTCACAATGGTTAAGCAGGAGAGTATAACTAATGATGAGGATGAGGTAGAGACAAATGAGGAAAACCCCGTGGAGCTGCCAGAGATGGATGGGGAAGAGTTTCCACCAAACTCTATCGCGACTCAAATGTATGATGAGGTATATGACAGCAACATTGAGCTTCAGGATAGAGTCGAGGAGTAGGAGGAGAAAGTAGTTGAACGACAAACTTCGATGGCATAGAAGGACGATGAGTTCAAGAATCTTAACGAGCGTCTTATCAATATGGAATGGAAGTTGGTTCACACAGAGGGGGAGAATGAGCAGCTGATGGAGGAGATTGCAAAGATGAAAGATAACTTGAAAGAAGAATCCATCAAAAGAGCAAGAGTCGAAGATGCGTACGAGAAGGCTTCTCAGTGTGTCGAGGTAACGGAGGGAGAGGTACAAGAAACGAAGATCAAGATGGAAGAGATGAATGGTGTTTTTAACACCCTGATAAATCAAACTCAAGACCGAGTCATGTACTATCCCACTCAGTTCGAGACACTGGTATAGTATATGTTAGATGTGACGGCCCCAAATCCGGGTTACCTGACCCCCGAGTTTGGTGCTCATGATCCACAATATAATTAACATCTAACTACCTATTCATTGATGAATAGAATATTACACCAAACTAACTGATATAGTTAATACATTCGTCCCAGGTTATCTAACCTTTATATTACAAACATACCCTTTCGATATACAAAAAGGGTTTACAAATATAACATAATAATAATGTTATTCATAACTAATTAATCACTATATATTTGCATTTGTTCTTCACAGCACCTCCTGCCACTTCGCCCCTAGCTAAAAAGTTTTATTTAGCAATGGTGAGCAACAAATTTACCCCGCAAGTTAAGACATACAATAAATGTATAAGAATTAAGAATAACAGACTATCTAATTTGATAGAATAACACCAAAGTTCGGGGAACTTTGAAATAGCTGAACAAATCTCTAATTACTAACAATAGACATGCAATTTACACATTGATTGTCACTTAAACTCGGTCTCAAAGCTTCAATATTATTTTAGATAAGTCATATATCATTTATAATATTTTTCGGAAGCTTTTAATAATTTTCTAATAATAATTATAATTTATAATATTTTTTTCAAACACTGTAATCATTTTTAAATGATTTAAATACTAATTAATTCTATTATCATTAATATTTAATAATAATAAAATATTAATGACATACTTGTTAAAATATTAAAGCTATTGTTAAATAACCTAAAATATTTTTAAATCATCAATATTCTACTTAAATAATATTTAGAATCATTAAAATTATTTTTAAACCATCACCATTAATATTTAACTATTAATGAAATTATTATCCAAATATTAAAAGTCATTAATTATAAATTAAAATATTTTAAAATCATTTTCTCCTTTTTAATTGATTTTTAAATCAATAAAACTATTTTTAATTTATTAATTTAATTAAATAAACCTAATATCATTAATATTAATTTATTAATGAGAATTCTCCAAAAATATTGAAAATTATATTTTATAATTCAAAATATTTTCTAACATTTATTCTCATTTAAAATAATTTTTAATTCAATAAAACCATTTTTAACTCGTTTATTTAATATGATAATTAAATAATCCTAATATTTTTAATATTAAATTATTAATGAAAATTCTCCAAAAATATGAAAACTTATATTTTATAACTCAAAATATTTTTAAACACTTTATTCTTATTTAAAATAATTTTTAATATATCAAAATCATTTTTCTCTAATTTATTTAATATACTAATTAAATAAATTAAATATCATTAATATTCAAATAATTATGAATATTAATGAAAAATATTTGAAATTATTAAAAGTTATTTTTCATAATTTAAAATAATTTTTAAAACCATTTTTGTAATTTTTAGAATTTATTTTCTATTTTTAAGTATTTTTCTGGAAATTCTAAAAATAAAAATATTTAAAACCGTCGCAGTAGCCCTTTAACGACGCTTTCTGTCGTCTTAGGTGTTCTTGAACCTCAAGAACACTGACAGACCGATTCTCAAGGTCCTTACTTTGACCATCAATAATTCTCAATCCAAAATATTTATAGGCAATCTTTAACCATGACCTTGTAGTGTTTATGTAACACTACAAGAATCAATCATCAACAAAGTCATAACACAACTCAGATGCAAGATTCGAGCCCTCAAACTCACTATCAGACGTTACCTGGGATTTCCAGAAACCCAGGCAGTTCGAGTAGCCATCTTGTAGCTCAATTTTCTATAAGTTCTAGTTATTAGATAAGTTTTTCCTTGGCCCAAATAGGTAGTTCATATGACAAGGAACATTTATATACCATGATCTTAGTCCAACTATAACATAATCACAATATACCACTCGGTCAAACCCTATCATTAAGGGTATTCATCCGGTTTTTGGAAATTCCAGAAACTGCACTTCGTGATCAACTGGTCGAGTTTGACCACACAATACACTTGATATGTTGACTATTTTAATGTTCTAAAAGCATGAATCTATAGTCCAGACAACAGGCTACAAACTAGATATCATAACATCAATATATCACATAACACCTGACAGATCTGGACGTTGCAAAAACTTGTCAAACGCTGGTTCATACTTTTTGGGTTACCCAGAAATTGACTGGTTATGCCCGGTGAATGAGTTTTGACCAAGAATATCTTGAAATCTGTACATGGAATAACTTTGATTCCACTTCCAGATCCAAGACCTCATGTCAGACTACAGATCCAAAACATAAAACATCAAAAATCATTAACTGACAGAGATTTATGGCTCCTGACATTAACTTGTCAGACCACAAAAATGTTATTGGGTAGTTTGAAAAACTCCATTTTTAAGATCTTTGATGCTATAGATCCATGGTGGATCATCATAGATCATCTAAAAACATTTTCTAACACATGATTAAACACTTAAACACAAAATTTTTCTTACTATATAAGATGAAATAGGGTTAGGGCTTTTATACCTTCTTGTTTAATCCTTGATGTTGCCTTTGAAATCTTTTTACATGAATGATGCAATATAGCGCATGGAAATCAACTTTGAAACTCTTACCATAAGTAACTAAGTCATGTTAACATCTTTTCAAGTTCAGAAACTATATCCTACATCATTCATGTTCATTAGCTTATTATACTAAGCTTTTCTTGAAATTTCTCTAATCACAGGGTCTAACAAGTTTAATCATGAACAAAGACATTATAAACACCATATCATGCTTATTTATATTTGAACTCGATCATGTTTATAAACCACTAAGTTCAGAACTTATAGAACATAAGTTTCCACAAGGTTTGTTTTCATATTCTTTAAGTTTCTTTTCAAAACACATACTAAGTCATGCCAATGCTTTCTATTATGAGCAAGGAAATCTTATATGTCATGTATAATATCAGGCATTTTCATGTTGCATCACTTAGAATGACATATTCAATCATTGGGAGCACTATACTTGCGTATGTGCTCGCTTAACGGCCTCTGATTGCCTCCGAATACGTAACAGTCACAAAGATGACTATTTTAACCCTTCCTAACGATCTCAAATTGAAAAACTTAAAGAACAAGAATTGTAGGTCTATTCGTCCTTGTTCCGGATCATATTGAATCACCTCAATCGGAGTTTGTATGAAAAGATTATACTTAATTTACTACAACAGGTCAGAGCAGTCCACTAGTTACTGATGCCCAGCGCAGCTGTGCCCCAATTGGCCTTGCGGGCAGCGCAGCTACGCCCTGGGAGGCAGTACAACTCCTAAGGTTCTGTTCTTCGTGATTTTGCAGACCCCTACCCCTTCCGATTTTCATAACATGAGTTATACTCATCCAAATCGGTTCATTCTCGATTCTATGGGTTTGTAACTCATAAAACTGCAACATACCAAATACCCAACAATTAACATAAGCATTAACTAACCCAGATATGAATTTACAACTCAGGTTCATGTTTTGACAATTTAGCGAATTCGTTCACTACGAATTCGTTTCTCAACCATTTCGATTCATTCAACATTCGTTGTTTTCGTTTCTTAATATACTAACACAATATATAACTAATTAACAGATATATAACAAAGATTGAACATCAATTTTAGACTTACTAAGCCATTTTCATATACAAAACACTGCTATCTTAATTTTCTTCTACAAACCACTTTTCCATGAATTTGATTACTCAATACAACTTCTATATAACAATTATCAGATTACACATGTACATAATCAACACCTTAAACCCTAACCCGACAAACTTCAATAATTTTAGAGAATAAGATTACAAAACTAAAACTTGAAAATTTAAGAATGGATTATACCTTGAATCTCCTACTAGCAAGATGATGTTAACAAAGTTTAGAAATTCTTCCTTTGATTCTCTCTAAAAGTTCTTTGTGTTTCTCCTTTTCTTTGTTCTTAGCTTATTAGGAGAATACGTGATATAACCCACGTACGTCAGGTAAAGAAAATGAAAGGCGTCAGTTTCAATAAACCAAAAGCCATAAGGCTGCGTTTGGTTACACACAATTTCCCCCCATACTAGATTATTTAAATCATTTTATATTATATAGTTTTTATTTGTCACACATATAACCAATTTACATAACTTACAATAATAATTATAATAATTATAATTTTTATTATAATTCTTCTAATGATTAATAAATAATCACATTTCTAATTTAATTAATAAATTAGATTTAAACATCGCTTTATTTAGTTTACTTATTTTTTTTAACATTAAACAACTCATTTAAATTCATTAATTAAATTAAATCTTCAAAGAATAAATTTTACCTTTGCTTTAATTTAATTATCATACACACGTAACTAAATTAGTATACCACAATTTCATAATTTATTTATTTTTCTCAATAAATAATTTATTTAAAATATTTATTTAATTCAGTAAATATTTAAAATTAATTACCAAATTCATTTAATTTCTTCAATAGTTAACTTAACTATTGAACCTCACTTTCCCAATATATGAATATATATTTTTTCTTCACACCCGATCACATATTTAAAAAAATATATAGCATGTGTATGTATATACTCAAACTTAAAACATCTCATAATAAGAATTTTAATTATTAAATTCCTATTTTAATAACATATAAAAATTCGGGTTGTCACATTCTTCCCCCCTTATAAGGATTCCGTCCTTAGAATCAACTAAACCTCCCTTACTCGGTTTTCATCAAATCTCTTTTCAAAATTTATCGTTGAATATCTTCAACACATTACCTTAACATAGGTTTTATATTTCCTATTACATTCATTACCTCAACAAATTCTAGGTTTTATTTCATAACTTTCACTTGAACTCAATTATATTATGAGTATTATATATTCTTTAACTCATTCATTTCCTTCTTTAAGGATCGTTATCATAAACACTCAGGATATTACAACTAAGTTGTACAAACCTTTGTATGGGCATAAATTTTGTGACAACCCGAGAATTTAGAAAATTTTAAAAATTTTAATTAATTGATTTAAGGTTCAATATTAGAACCTAGACAAAAAATAAGTGTATGCGTTTGATATTTTTAAGATGGAATTTTGAGAATTTCAAAATTCTGTGAATGATTTAGGTGAATTATTCAGGTTTAAGGGTATACGTGAATATTTTTTGTGAGTATGGTATTAGATGTGTACAGTATGTGTTTAAAGGTCAAGGGTTGACCAGATAAACCCTAATATTATATTAAGAACGTCAACGTTCGGTTAGAAAATTCTAACGAATTATAAGAAAACCCTAGAAATCGGTTCTGAAAACCCTATTTTCAGTTCCGGGAATCCAAAACCCTAATTCGGAAATTTAAAACCTTAATTTGGGAACTTAAAGGATAATTATAATGCTTTAGTGTTATTAATTATAATATTAATCAGGGCAAAGCTTAATTATTTAGCAAACCCTAATTTCAAAAACTCTAATTTCAGGATTTGAAACCCTAATTTATAATTAGGAAAAATTTAATTATTAATTTAATAATATTAATGTTAAGTAGGAAACATTGATCCTAATTTTAAAAGTTAATTAATTAGTAAACCCTAATCTAATTGCAAAATCTAATTTCTAAATTAGAAAATTATTTTTCTATTATAAACCCTAATTTTTGGGTTGTAAACCCTAATGCATGATTTTGAATCTAATGACTAAATTAGCCATTTTAATTAGGATATATTAATCCTAATTAGCAAGATTGAATTATGATTATTAAATTTTAATATAATTAGAAAATTCTAATTCTAATTTACAAATACTAATTTCCTATTTTGAAAACCGAAATTCAGAAATGTTAGAAACTAAATTGCACACCTAAAGGGTTCAAATCCTAAACCCTAAAGGGTTCAAACCCTAAACCCTAACCCAAACCATAAACCCTAAGGGTTTGGCCAATTGTCCAAATTGCCATTAAATTAAAAATTAAAATGACATTTTTGCCCTTAGTGCATTATTTATTAGGTTGCTTGTAGATCTAATCCTAAATAAGTTGGTGAACCACTCCTAGCCATAGCCTTGTGCTACACATCACAGCAATCAGCCATCTAGCCAGCCATATGCATTCAATCAATAATACATATAGATTAGAGAGAGAGAGAGAGAAAAGGCACTTTAATTCTCATTTTCTCCAAGTCATTCTCTCTCCACCATCTTCGAAATTTAGAATGAGAGAGTGAGATAAGATAAGTCATGTTCAAGATTTAGCCTCTCAATATCAGAATCAAAAAGCTAAAAGGTATAAAGTCCTAAAATTTTGAAAATCAATGATCTTGTGTTTGATGTTGTTATTTGATGGTTAGAAATGTGTTAGAGGGTGTCTATGAGTGATCTGGGTTGTTAGATCATGGATCTATAACATCTAGAGGCATGAAAATCAAGTTTTAAAAACTGACCAGGAACCCTAATTTTAAGGCATGACAGTCATATGTCAAGGCCTCTAGATCTTTCTGTGTTAAGTGTTATGTGTGTTTTGTGTTCTAAACTTGTTCTTTGCTATGAGTAGAGTATACTGGAAGTGGAATCACATCCATACCATATCCAGATCTCAAGTTATAAGCGGTCAAAGTACGTTTATCGAGCACAAAATCTGTTTTTGGGTTACCCAGAATTTTTCCCAGAATTCCTGACAAGCTTTTGCAAGCCTTTGATCTTGCCGTCGTTTGCTCTTTGGTCCATGTTGTTGTTTGATCCTTGTAGCCTGTTGTGTAAGCTACATATCCAAGGCTTTAGATCAACCAGATCCGTAACGGAATACAAGATATGAGTGGTCAAACCACCTTTGACCGACTTCTCGGATGAAGATTCTGGAAAACCCAGAATCTTCAAGAACTGTTCTTGACCCCTAGTTTGACCGGACTGAATCTTGTGATTTTGTTGATAAAATACTAATATTATGTTATAGGATTGCTCTCTTACATGTTCACTATAAGTATTAACCTTTACAACACACTAATCAAGCTCATGATGAAAGTTATTGAAATCAAAAGTGGTCAACTCGAACTGTTCTTCATTTCTGGAAAACCCAGAAATGAAGAACAGGTTTGACATGAAATTCGAAGGCCTGTATCTCACTGATTTAGTGTTTGATGGCCATGACGTTTGTTTAAGATTGCAGTATTGCATCAATACTATAACATGAACCCAAAACCGTACTCAGATACATCAAGATCTATGATTTAGGACTGGTCAAACCACCCACCCGGTTAACTGCCATGAGTTTTTGGGTTTCCTCAAGAACAGCCCAAGAACACCTATAGCGACAGTTATGTCGCTATAGGCCGCTTTAACGACACTAATTTTCAGAAAAATGAATTATTTTAATTAATAAATAGAAAAAAATAGTTTTTAATTAATAAAAATACATAATAAATTATAAAAAATTATTTTAAAGCCTTAAAATTAATTTTTAATTATTTTGAGTATATTTCATAAATATTTACTATTTTTGGAATATAAATGGTATTTAATTTATTTAATAATATTATTAAATAAATTATTTAAAAATAATTTTAATTCGTGAAAAATCATGAAAAATTATATTATGATGTAAGAAAATATTTTAAGTTATATTTAGTGACTTTTAATATTTTGTGATGAATTTCATTAATTAATTAATATTAATAAAAATTAATTTATTTAATAAATATATTAAATAAATTATGTAAAAATAGAATAAATGATTTAAAAATCATATAAAAATGATTTAAGTGTTATAAAAATATTTTAAGTTATAAAATATAACTTTTGATATTTTTTTCATGAAAATATTAATATTTTAATATTAATAGCAATTATCGGATAATGGATTTAAAGGTTTAAAAATCATATAAATATGATTTTAAGGTATTAAAAATACTTTGATATATTATAAATATATTATAATATTATGTTATGATTTTCATTAATATTTGATATCAAATAAATATTAATGATAATGGAATTAAGTTGTATTTAAATCATCTAAATACGAGTTTAATGATTGAAAATTCACGATAAATGATAATAATTATTTAAAAATTATTATGAGTTTATGAAAAATGATTGGACTGTTAATAAATTATCTTAGATAATGGTTAAGTGTTTAGACAGAGTTTAATTGAACTTAAACTCGAAAATTTTGTCCGACTGGATCGTCGGGATGTTAGATTTTGCCAAACTCGACTCAGACTGTAAAAGTTTGACTTGAGGTTTAGTCGTATGTGTGTTATAGACTGATAGGGTTATGTGCTATATGTTTAGGTTATTTTAAATAATTGTGATAATATTATTCTAATTTATTTATCTATATTATTTATATATTAGGTCTTCGATCAGACAAAGCTTATTATAATATGTAACGATAATCAACGAAACAGGCAAGTTTTACTTAACTCTACTTAGAGTTGTTTCATTCAGATATACTTATGGATAATCATTGCTGATTGCCATTGTAGAATTGTACTCTGTACATATTGCATGTATAAGTCAGGTATAAAAGGCTGATCACCTTTATTACCATTCGGTCCAGATATATTTGTTCATTTTTAATACTTGTTCAGTCAAATGTTTGTTCGTGCTAATTCACAACTATATTGATGAATTATAGCCAGCTTATTATTCATACTCTTTCAATCATTATATATAGTTAAATTATAAATTTAAACTTGCTAGGCAACTTTCATGCTTACCCTTGTTATATCATGATAAACATTGTAGATTAAGGCGAATACATCGGATACAAGGAAAGGTTAAAGACAGTTATAGCTTAAAGTTAATGTGTGCGATTAGATTTGTAATAGTATTATATGATAATAAGGTTATGTGTTAGTCAAGTTATGAATTGTGTATAAGTCAAGGTTACTCGACCTTGGGGAATAGCGTGTAATGTAATGTATAAACAATTTATGTTTATATCTTCCGCAATAGTTGTAGAATGATTGTAACCGAATCCACGGTGATTTGGGACCCGAATTCGGGGCCCTCACAGTTGGTATCAAAGCTGTTGGTTATGAACCTTAGGTAGGAATACATGGGACCAATAACCGCATTGATTAGTATATGATCTAACTCACATAGAGTTAGTTGATCGGTAAGATTCAAAGACGAATCTCGGCGAGTTGTTAAGATACAGAGTTCCCTAACTCTGATAATAAAGTTGAACAGTAGTGGTGAATAGATAGAGTCTAAAAGACTAAAGGTACAGGGATATGAAATCGTAAAACAAAACGATCATAGCATAGAGATGAATCATAATAAATACGATGAGATCACCCCGTGATCTGATAAGGTGATAGCAGGGAGAAGAATCAATCAAATAATTGAAAAGTTTACAGCAAGATTGCTGAGTGTCAGTTGTACTATGAATTGGTACAGATTCAGGAAAGTATTATGAATACGGATTAAAAAAAATTCGTATTGAGAAGGGAGTTAGTATTAGGTGGCGATTTCAATTGAGGACTCATGTCGGCTGTTGAGTTGTATGATTCCTTGTATGGGCAGAGAATTGTACTTGGTGTAAAAACTACTTAGTTTTTGGTAATGATAATCATTGAAATGTTTGTGTTGCGCTATTTTCTATATGCATGTTAAGAGGGTGATTCCTTTCTTGTGTGTATAACAAATAGATAGGTTATAGGTAGAGAATATAAGGTTAAGTACGAGTTCTTAAAACTCATACTTATGTGACATTCTTGACTCATAGTTATATGAAATATTTATGAACCCCTCAGCGAATGGACGCCAAAGGTCTGACTAGGGTAAGTTCTTAAACTCATATGATTGTGGCAAGTTCATGAACTCATAAGTGTGGTTTGACGAACTGGGTATAGTTGTGTGTAAATGGAGAATTGAGGATTATAGAAACAGATAGATTGTTAAGCAAGTGATTATTAGTGGAGAGATAAGTTTTCCAAAAGTCCTAGCTATGCTAGATTTCAAAATTTTGACATCAACCTAAATACACACTATGTGCTTTTAAAAAAAATATGTAGACTCGTAATCATTTTTGAAACGGTTTAAAGTATAGTCTATGCTACTTGTTTCAGCTAGACGAAGATGATTTGAAATATCAAAATATATTTTATTTATCACTCATGTACCATGTAACCATGTGCAGAAATGATAAAAGGTGATGGAGTTGTAAATACAGGAATACTTAGTGTGAATTTGATCTAAAATCGTTATTTCACTATTGTATGATGTGTTATGGCAAAGTCGTACGATGACGACATCCTCAAACGGACTTTTAATACAGTACGGCAACATGAGGTCATTCTCGAAAATATTTTCAAAATTTTAATTTTAATAATTCGATTGAATTGAATTATTGATATGAGTCTACGCTATTCGATTCAGCTAGACTAATGTTAAGAAAACTCTAAGTGTTCATTGAAAGAAATTTCCCGAACCAAATTGTTTTGATGCGGAATCCAGTAAGACTGAGGTAAAGTTTTGTGCCTATGGCAGTGACAAGAAACAGATAAAATCAGTACTTTGCCAGTACAGAGCATATCGGGCTAATTACCCTTTGTGTCCGTAAGTTATGAAGGTTTGTGTATGAATTTCCATAAAACCTTTGCAAAAATGACAAACAAATAGTTTATACGACTCCTCAGCACAATTTCAAAATTTTTACTCTTGTGAGTGGTGTATTGGGTAGCATATGATGATGAGAATGAATGGTGTATGGTGTATGGTGTATGGTGTATGGTGTATGGTGTATGGTGTAAGGTGTAAGGTAAATTTCGGGGACAATTTTTAGAAGAAGGGGTGAATGTGACAACCCGAGAATTTAGAAAATTTTAAAAATTTTAATTAATTGATTTAAGGTTCAATATTAGAACCTAGACAAAAAATAAGTGTATACGTTTGATATTTTTAAGATGGAATTTTGAGAATTTCAAAATTCTGTGAATGATTTAGGTGAATTATTCAGGTTTAAGGGTATACGTGAATATTTTTTGTGAGTATGGTATTAGATGTGTACAGTATGTGTTTAAAGGTCAAGGGTTGACCAGATAAACCCTAATATTATATTAAGAACGTCAACGTTCGGTTAGAAAATTCTAACGAATTATAAGAAAACCCTAGAAACCGGTTCTTGAAAACCTATTTTCAGTTCCGGGAATTCGAAACTCTAATTCGGAAATTTAAAACCTTAATCTGGGAACTTAAAGGATAATTATAATGCTTTAGTGTTATTAACTATAATATGAATTAAGGTAAAGCTTAATTATTTAGCAAACCCTAATTTCAAATTTTTAAACCCTAATTTCGAGATTTCACTACAAAAAAACGGGGCTTCAGCAACAATCGATTTCGTTGTTAAAGGTGCCAAATTTCATTGCTAAAGGGTTTTGGCAACGACTTTACTGTCGTTGCATCTTTCGTTGCGCAATGAGCATTGCTAATTGTTCCGCAACAAACGTGATTTTTTCGTTGTCAAAAGTAATACATTTTGCAATGAAATTTGGCTTTTGTACAGAGACATCGATCTTTTGGCAACAAAATGTATTGTTGCAAAATAATTAAAATTTCGTTAATAAAAACCCATTTTCGTTGCAAAAGACTACTAATTGGCAACGAAATGAACTCTTTTTTTTTTTTGCAACGACCATGCATTTTCGTTGCAATTGACACCATTTTGCAATGAAATTTTTTCATTGCAGTAAATTATGAAAATTGTTGCCTAAGCTTGCTTTCGTTGCTGAATGTAAACTTTTTAGCAATGATTTTCGTTGCTGATTATATTATTTGTCAACGACATTATGCTGAATCAACAACGAAAATATTTGTTGCTGGTTATTTTTCAATAGCAACAAAAGTTGTCGATTAGTAACTGTGACACCCCCAAATCCGGTACTTCAATTTTCACAAGATTTGGTGTTCACTATTCAAAAATCATATATATATGTACCCATAATAAAGGTAAACCATACTATAGATAGAAATAAATCCTCCCCTTATGAGGTTACAACATCTGAATAAAAAAAATACAATCCCAGGTCATACTAACCTTAAATATCTGTGCGGAAACATAAACAAATAATAAGTCTTAAACAACATCGAGTCTTAACAATAACATTTTTAAAATTTAATAACACGTCTTCATCACTTAATAGCTTTGCCCTTGCCTTTGCTAGAAGGAGGCTCGTCGGTTCTTTCGTTCTTAACTGCAATATTATTATTACGCAAGAGTGAGCACGATTGCCCACAAGTATAAAAATGAAATAACAATATAATAACATGCGAGTGAATCGAAGAATTCTGAAATGAAGCTCAACTTTTGAACCAAAAATGATTACCAAGAATCAAAAGAATTCTGAGGGTTATAAGATCTTGAACTATGTCCTAGGTTATCAAGGATTATACTTGAAACATTTAACAGTTATAAGACTATGAACTCTTCTTCTCGTACTTAGAGGGATCAGCCCTTAGTACAATACTATGCAAAATATCTTAACGCTAACGCATAAGTAATCTCTTTACAGGGTTGTTCATCTTAGTTTGACGTTAGATTCCGCACCAAAGGAAGTTTGGTTTGGATAAATCAATAAGGGTTCTGAAATTTAGAATGTTCATCAACTATGGACTAGTCGAATCAATAAGGGTTCGTTAGTCTAACAAGGTTCAACAATAAATGGTATTTAAATTGAATAACAATCTCAAGAGATATACAATAGAACAAGTATTATATAACGGATTCATACTTTGAAAAGATAATTAGTCTTTAATATAACAAATCAAACTTGATTTAATAATGTTAAGAATTGCTTGAAGTAATTTACAAACTTGAATAATGATAACAAGTAGGGTTAGGATACTTGCCTCGTGCGTAGATTACACTTAATTAACTCGTTTTTTGAATTAAATCCTACATATCAATTATGTTCACAATACCAGTCAATAATAACGTACTAAACATCATAAGTTATTCTTTGTCTAATCTCGAATTCATGACTATACTTAGTCAATTTATCACATTCATTGTCACATAATTTACACCTCACAATTTACAAGCTAATTATGTAATCAATAATTCAATCCACATGTAATTATGTTATTTACATGTTAAGTATCTATTTTAACATCTCATTATACTTATAACATAATTTTATGTTCATTACATTAAGTTAACATCACATTCACGGACTTAAACACTTTAAAATTTTCGTTTCTGAACTTTTTGGAGAGTGGCGCTGCGGCGCCACTTTTGTACTAAGGCTTCGCGCTGTGGCACCGTGGCGCTGCGGCTTGAGACCTGGGGCTGCGACGCGGGAAAAAGGCAGGCAGCCGGCGCTGCGGCGCAGCGTACCAGACACAGAAATTGCAGTTCGCGAAAAATCGTAGAACATGCCAATTTCTTAATTTCTACTCGAATTTAGACATACCCACATGATATAATTCACACATAATCATTACCCAACATTTATATAATGACTTTAACCAATTTAAACACTTAATTATAGAATTAAAGCATGCAACTTCCACTGTTCTTGATGTTCTTGAAGGTTTGAGAACAAAACAAAAAAATTGACACTACGGATTCGTTATAACACCGAATCCGTTCATTTAAACTTTGATCTCTTTGTGTCAACATGCATAATAATATACGAGTGTAAATTTTACGAAAACATTTATGTGACACACTAAAATTACGTATAAGGGCCATAAGGCGAAAACCCAAACTCTGTAAAATTTAAAATAACAAGTCATCGTATTATGAAAGTTATGATATGGAATCATTCAATCTATATATATATATATATATATATATAACATGTTATGTTACTCGTATTATTACATATATCCATATAATAACACAATTTCCCAATTACAGAGACTTTACAGGATGAATGAAAGTCATTTTCATAAAACTCAAACAACGTAAAATAGAATTTGGTTTGAAAAAATTACCCAGAGTATAAAGTGTATATTAGAAAACTCAGATGTTTCTTCAATCACCCACTCTTAATTTCCTTCTCAATACTTTAATTATCTCTGACAAACTCTCTCTGAGTATTCTCATGACTTAGTAAAATAATAAGAGAAAAGAAGACGTTGTATTAAATAAACTGGCGCGTTGTGGTCAGTTACCCATCATGGGTTAACTGCCCTCAACCTCTACTAGTGCCATGTTTGGGTAGCCTTAAAAGGCTTATTCTCATTTAATTTAATAACTCTTTTATCATATAGTTGAAATCATGTCACACCCTTACACAATAATTTAATTATCTTATTTAATTTAATTAAATAACATATAATAATTTTTCATTAATTCACATAGTCAAATAATTAAATTCTCATTTATTAATAATGCCAATTTATTAAATCTCTAATTAATTTTTACATTAATTAAAATAACATTATGCTTATTAAATATTTCATTTAATTCAATAAGCTCACATAAATACATACTTGAATAATAATTATTCTACACATTAATTTAATAAATATAACACATATAATTAAATTAATGTACCACAACTTCATCAATTAATTATTTAATCTAATAATTAATTCATCAAAAAATATTTATTTAATTCAATAAATATTAAAATTAAATTACAAAATCTCGTTTGTCACACCAACGACATTATATGTTGCCGTTTCTTTATATGTATAACGAAAGTTGACATGATTTGCAACGATAAAAAATGTTGCCTTTTATTTTAATATTAGCAACAATATCCTCTCCGTTGTTATTAGGTTACTTTTTCGTTGCCAAATATAAAGTTTTTAATGCTATTAGCAACGAAAATTTGTTGCTAAATGTATAAAAAATTGTTGCTATATTAAAACTTGTTCAATGCTTTGATAACGAATTATATTGTTGCCAAATCAAAATTTGACATTCTTTTTTGTGTACCTGACTGGCTCAATGTCCCCATATCAAATAATGGCAAAAATACAAAAAAGTAATATATTATTAACTTAATAAAATCATCCACTACATAATCATTCATTATCTTTACAATTAACCATCTAAAGCTACCACGGTTCTTCAATCAAAGTATATATCTACATATATAGAGAGAGTACACTTCATAATTTCGTCTCTTGTCTTCCGTAAACGTTGCACGGAAATTTGATACCCAGTATTGTAAGGCAGGTCGTAAAAGCAGTCTTCCTGTACATATTTAAAAATAATAGCAAGTCAGAAAAATGAAGCAAATAGGTCACCAGAGGCACTTAGTGCCAAAATCAATACACAAAGACAGAGTTGCTACGTGATACTAATGTACACCGTATTGCTCATAAGCAGAAAAAGACAAATAGGCAATCACAATATCATTTGCTACAAATCCAAATAGAAAAAGAACCTTCAGTGCGACTATATGATTGCTTTGTTAAAAGACAAAATTGGAATCTTAATCGGCCATCCCAGTAATAGCTAGCGTTTTTTAAAATTCAAATGAGAAATGACTATATATTATGAGCCCTATTATCATATAAAGTTTATGCCTGCCCAAGAATTTCATGTATAACGTCTCTTCTAACTTTTTGTTTTTTGTTTATCCTTCCAAAGAAAAGCCTAAATAGTAGAGAAGAAATAACTAGAAAAAAAAGAAGTCGATATCACTGTTTTTGTGCGCAAGTATAAAATAATTTTTGTTGTCTATAAAGAATACCAAGTACAAAAAGCTGGGGAAATTCTCCTGGAGTGAGATGTGCAACTGCAAACACAACAACACTTACAAGGACATAAAGTGGAGTAGGAAACCTGCAAATAGAATTGTATAAACTATAAAGCATAAGAGCATATAAATTGCATTCACATGACCAAATATTGTATTGGATGTAAATGTGCTCTTTGTGAAATAGTCAAACACCCATCAACTTTTCATGTTAACTTCTATCTATGTCAATATCTAGTGTTGTATTATAGGCATAATTGTTTTCTTACAAACTGGCTCTACATTCTCTTCCCCACCCCGTTTTCGTCAACTTGTTGTGAAACCTACAGGTAAGAGTATGAATTGGCCCAGCAATTGGTCTGACTTGCAGGTCAATAAAATCATCTCCTACTTCTCACTAATTTCCTTAATTAGTTCTCACCATTAACTTCATCATACGGTTCAGTTAAACTAATTTTGGGACAATAAAATATACAAATGGTGAAGACATATCTAGTGTTGCCCCTATCTCAGCCTACTTATAGTGTTGCTTGACGACCTATCAAAATAATCATGTTGTTGATGCTCCTAAAATGATGTTACTGTTTTCCCAACCTAAAAGCAATTTTGGCCCAAGTTACCAAAATAGAGGGGACACTTCAAAGATTGCATGTATTTTAATCTATATACAAAGGCCATCATTAAGCAGAAAAACAAAACAAACAAAAAAACATGTTATGTATACCTCATTGATCTATTCTTCTTATAACCATTGAAAACGAAGAAGTTTGAAACTCTTGAAGTCTTAATCTTGCATATTGAGAAGAAGATGCAAAATGAAAAGGAAACTTCATAATCAGAAAGAACGATACCATTTAGTAAGAGACACCATAAAAAATCCTCGAAACACAGTTTCCTGAAGAAGTGGAGCAAGAACACTAGTGATTCCGACAAGGCAAGCAGTGCTACATCAGAATTGAGAAATTATGTGATTGTTTTATCTACATCATCAAATTCAGCACTACCAACGAGAGCCTAGTCCAGTTAACAAGTATTTATCAACAGTTTGGGCAATTCCAGTAAAATATGCATGTTGTAACTATAAAAGACTATTGAAGGAAGTACTTGGTACTTGAAGATCCAATCAACGGAAGCAAGAGAACGATAGCATCAGTCTGATATAAGTTGGCAAAACCAAATAAAAAACTGTTACACAATAAAGAAATAGAAAGGTCAACTAAATAACTTATAAAATTTGCCAAATCTTTCTGATTCTTCTGAATTAAGCAGATAGTAGATAAAACAGTAACCTAAAATGTACACCCCGTTCCATTAAGGAACACCCTAAACCCTAGCCACACGAACTTCAAATTTATTCTTTTATTTTATTATGTAAAAAGAAAAGAAATGAAAATTCTAGAGATGAGGGCGGGGTAGAGTTTTTCTGGCCCCAGCATACAAATATATGAAGTTACAGTGGAGAAAGGATTAAGGCTCTCAACCCTTCTTGGGTTTGAACCAAGGAAGGGAATTGGTCACCCACCAGCCCTGTAGTTATAGTGAACTTCCATAAAACAAAATTTCCTGAAACCAACCCTAGAATATGAATGCTAAGGTTATATGACATCATTTTTAGATGTGATCAACTATCTATTGAATGTATTTGTCTCTTTACGTAATTGGTTTGTGCATATAGCTAACTCGATTGACATGTTTTTATTTGTTTGCGCAAGTCCCAGAATATGTAGGAATAGTGCTAAATGATTGAGCACTATGTATTCTATAAAAGAGCTTATCACAGTTTTTTTTGTTTCACGGTGCTTATGCTTGTCATCTTTTTCTTTGAGTATTGCAGCTCCTAGATTAAATCCGAAAGAAAGTACTACAGCTGAAAACTGATGTCTTCATGCATATTCTAATGACCAGACTAAAGTTTAATGACCCAACTCACACATGCCGGACTCACATATTATTAACTTGGCCCTGCCAACTTAGTTCAGCTGTCGTACTGGTTTGAAATGAACATGTATAACTTTTATATGACCATGCCTGAACCCAAGATGAGTATTATAGTTTTGAAATGAACCAGCTCAACTCCGGTAATAAGTTACACCAAACATCTAATTGGGATAGTTCACCGACTTTGAATTAATTTTCATCCTAGTCATAGAGAGATGCCATGTAGTACTCATGAACTGAAGTGTAGGGAAATATATATCAAAATGTTCATTTTATTTACCATAAAAAAGATCATTGTAAGTATGAACATGTATGTGTGTGTATGGGTGTATGAGAGTTAGAGAGAGAAAAGCTAGTTTAAATTAGTTTTTAACCTCTCTTTGCTGGTTCTCACCCCTAAACAAGGACACGACGGCTCCTGTTAATGTAGTAGATGCAAGGGCTCCTAAAAGACCAATTCCTGCCCACAAGAGCCATCCTTTCTGAAGATTTAAAGGTTCTCTCCAATCTGAAACATTATTCAAATGTAAATAAAAATAGAAGAATATAATGCATCATACTTTGTGACGCCCCCAAAATAGGTATACATCACCCATTCTGAGTAGCCAAATACATGGTACAGAAATAAATACAACTTCATTAAAACACTTGTCGCGGAAAATACGACAACACAATACTGTGAGTTTAAATACAAATATTGTCTTCTAGACAATATCCGCACTCAAATAAGTACTCATTACAATTATTGAAACACTATTTAATAAAATAGTGAGGACTGCTAACACCACTAACTAGAAACACCACTCCACACCCCCGACTAGTTCCCGCTATATTCTCGCCTCTTGGGAAAAATGGAACAAAAAAGAAAAGGGTGAGCTCAACTAGCCTAGTAAAGAATATTATGACTAAGATAATATACAACAACTTATCATTAGTCTTCAACAGGAAAAAATTTGATAAAATATAATAGACAACAAGTTTTAGATCAATAACTGCAGCGAAAACAACAAACCATTAGAAGAGTCAAGTAGAGAATGAGTTCTACTATCTTCTAAGATTTAAAAGTCCATCATCAATATTTTATCCCTGTAACAACAATCAATAACCATCTTTAATCAAATATTCATCTTTACACTACATGCCAAAGATATTCATTTGTATCACCAGTCGGTCATGTTCATCTCAACATCTGTTCATCTTTGCACTACGGGCCAAAGATATTCATCAGTTAATCATTCATCTTTGCACCACAGGACAAAGATATTCAGTAATATCATCATTTAGGACTGAGGATGATGAAAAATATTTTAAAAAAAACGAATCCAGTAAGACAGAAAGACAAATATTAGGGATTCGTATTACAGTTTATCTAAGTGCAATAATACTCCATAACAACCAATTGTGAAGTAGAATTCAAAAATAAAGATCAAAACATGGATACAATCAAAGATAGTAACCATAATAGACATCTTGGACCAAAAGAAAAAATTTTATTTTTCGGTGAATAGTGCCGTATTCGTGAATAGTGTTGTATACGTGAATAGTGCCGTATACGTGAATAGTTATCCCGACACAAAAAGTTCCAAATTTGATAAAAAGTTTAAACCAATATTTCGGCATAATGATATTGAAAAAAATAATATCATTTAAGAAGAAAATAACATCCTTTACCTCAAGATAACAGTACTTATGTTCGGAATATCGGTATAAGGCTGAAGGAAACTTGCACTGATAAATAAAAACTCACAAAAAATCTAAATACTCACAAAATACGCTCGATAATATAAAGAGAGAAAGAGAGAACTTATGAATTCTGGTGTGATTTTCAATTCTAACTTAGCTCTTTATTTATAGGAAAATGTTAGCACGCCGAAGCAGACTTGACCTGCAACCTGATGGCTTTACTTGTTACTATTCCCACCCACCACATTTGAATAAAAATTCCAGCACGTTTCTCATCAACCAAAAGTGGAGCCCACTCAATTCTAGAATTTTCCACCAAAATCATTTATAAACCTAATTTCAGAATCATTCACCTCTTAAATTTCATAACAAATTATAAGTTCATTTTTAACGGTTCAAAATTTGTGGACATATACTCAACTTATATATGTATAACATATCCAAAAATCACAACGATCCAACGGTCAGATTAAAAATTATAACTCACGCAATATATCTCAAGAACAGTTATTTAATTTTTAATACCTCCATTCCGACAAAAACACCTCAACATTAATTCCTTCACATAAAATAAATATATCCATCAATTATATCCACATAAAATAAATATTTTCTTATCATATAAATCAATAATTAATTATTCACAAATAATATTACAGAATCACAATTATGACAATCAGGCCGTTCCCAGGAAAGAGGGGGCTTTCCAATAAGAATTTTTCCTTACTGGCGCGCAATTAGATGACCAAACCTCTCCTTAGACAAAACTTTCTAGACATTGCCAATAATGATATCTAATAATATTATTCAAATAATATGAATTATTGATCTGATAATGGAAAATACTGTGCAGCAACAATTATTGAAACAACAATAATATAAAATATCAACGCAACAATTATTGAATCAATAAAATAAAATATTGAACAGTAACTACTATAAAAATTATTGAGTAGTGCATTCTTACGTAAGAATCAATAATTGGTACAATACTGTGTGCTACTGTATTTTAACCACCGGGTATTCTAACAGTATTAACGGTAACAACTACGCCATTATTTATAAACAACTTATGCTTGTCGTTTTCTTCATCCAATTACTTTCCATTATGGGGCCCACACAAGGCTACGCCGTCCTTCGAATATTCCCCGACAGAAAGAATATTCCACGACCAAACGAATATTTCCCGACAACAAATGAATATTTTATAATCACTTGCTTATTTTACAAAATTTGCACATTTCACCTATAACCAAAGCATTATATCAAATTAACACCTTATTATTCATAATAATATTTAAAGAAAATTTGATTTTATTCATTAATAAGTTGAGGTCTTACAACCTCCCCTCCTTATGAAATTTCGTCCTCGAAATTGACGTACGTACTTGGTGTTTCGAAAATGTGAGGATACCTCGCTTTTATTTTTGATTCCAACTCCCAGGTCATTTCTTCAATAGCATAGTTTCTCCACAAAATCTTAACTTGTGGTATAACCTTCGTGCGTAGAACATGCTCTTTCCTATCCAAGATCTTAACAGGTACCTCCTCGTACGTTAAATCTTCGGCTATCTCGTTTGGTTCTAACTCAATTATGTGGTTCGGGTCTTTCACATATTTACGAAGCATAAATACGTGAAAAATATTATGAACAAGAGACATGCTCGGAGGTAATGCGAGTCGATATGTCACATTTCCTATTCGGTAAATAATTTCAAATGGAGTAACAAATCGTGGATTGAGCTTTCCTCTCTTCCCAAATCTTGTAACTCCTTTCCATGGTGCAACACGTAACAATACATGATCCCCAATACTAAATTCTACATCCTTTCGATGAAGATCCGCATAACTCTTTTGTCGATCCCATGCCGTTTGTATACGTTGTCGAATCGTTTGGATCTTTTCTGTATTATGCGTACCAATTCTGGTTCCAACAACGTTGCTTCACCCACCTCGTCCCAACATATTAGAGAACGACACTTTCGTCCATACAAGGCTTCAAATGGAGCCATACCTATACTTGCCTGATAACTATTGTTGTAGCAGAATTCCACCAGTGGCAAGTACTTATCCCAACTTCCTTTGAAATCTAGAACAAAGAGTCTTAATAGATCTTCAAGGGTTTGAATAGTCCTCTCTGATTGCCCATCCGTTTAAGGATGGTATGATGTACTGAATCGTAAATCCGTGCCTATAGCTTTCTACAAGCTAACCCAAAATCGTGAAGTGAATCTTGGGTCACGATCTGAAACTATGGATAATGGCATGCCATGAAATCTCACAATCTCATTCACGTATATACTAGCAAGACGTTCAAGGGAATAAGTCTCACGTATAGGTAAGAAATGAGCAGACTTGGTTAATCTATCAATAATGACCCAAATCACATCTATGCCTTGAGAAACCTTGGGAAGACCTGTAACAAAATCCATAGTAATGTGTTCCCACTTCCATTTCGGAATCTCAAGTGGTTGTAATGGACCCTTTGGTACTTGATGCTCCGCTTTTACACGTTGACAAGTTAAACACCTCGAGATAAACTCCGCGATCTCTCTTTTCATATTGCTCCACCAAAATGTATGTCGAAGATCGTGATACATTTTGGTACTCCCAAGATGGATTGCAAACGGTGTGTTATGTGCCTCCATAATGATTCTATGCTTCAAGTCAGAATCGTTAGGAACACAAACTCTGGAGTTGACTCGAAGTATTCCTTCTTTATCGATTCTTGCTTCTCGAATAGCACCTTCTTACACTTTCTTCTTCATACGCATCAGCTCCATGTCCGTAGCTTAAGCAGCTTTAACTTTATCGATTAAAGTCGGTTCTACTCGTATATTTGATATTATCATGTGGGTACTTGGAGCCTTCATCTCTATCTCCATCCTTTGAAAATCATACAAAATGGGCCTTTGTATTGATAACATTGCACTCAAACCCGCATATGATCTTCTACTCAATGCGTCAGCTACTACGTTCAGTTTTTCAGGATGATATTGGATGGTATGATCGTAATCTTTCAACAGCTCAAGCCAACGTCATTGTCGCATGTTGAGTTCCTTTTGGGTGAAGAAATATTTGAGGCTTTTATGATCCGTATAGATCTCCACTTTCTCCCCATACAGGTAGTGTCTCCAAATCTTCAACGCGAAAACGACTGCTGCCAACTCCAAATCATGAGTAGGATAATTCCTCTCATATTCTTTGAGTTGTCGTGAGGCATAGGCTATGACTTTCCCATGTTGCATGAGAACAAGTCCTAACCCTTTGCCTGAAGCATTGCTGTAGATAACAAATCCATCCGAATCAGATGATATTGTCAGAACAGGTGCCGAAATGAGTCTCCTCTTGAGTTCTTGAAAACTCTTCTCACAATCCTCGCTCCAATCAAATTTTGTATCCTTCCGAGTCAGCTGAGTTAACGGAGTAGCGATTCTAAAAAATCCTTCCACGAATCTCCGATAATAATCAGCTAAGCCCAGAAAGCTACGTACTTCGGTTACCGACTTCGGTTGCTCCCAACTTTGTATGGCTTCAATCTTCGTCGGGTCGACAGATACTCCATGTTTTGACACCACGTGCCTAAGGAATGCAACTTCCTCAAGCCAGAACTCGCATTTCTTCAATTTGGCATATAGCTTGTTTTCACGAAGCCTTTGTAGTACCAGCTTCAAATGGCGCTCATGATCTTCACGGCTTTTGGAATAGATGAGGATGTCATCAATAAAGACAACAACGAACTGATCTAAATATTCTTTGAACACACGGTTCATCATATCCATGAAAGCAACAGGAGCATTAGTCAATCCAAACGACATGACTAAGAATTCATAATGCCCGTACCGAGTTCTGAAAGCAGTCTTTGGAATATCCTCAGTTTTAATCTTCAGCTGATGATATCCAGAACGAAGATCGATCTTTGAAAAGAATTGTGCTCCTTACAACTAGTCGAACATGTCATCAATACGAGATAACGGATACCTATTCTTGATGGTGACATGGTTCAATTCTCGATAATCAATACAAAGTCGCATACTCCTGTCTTTCTTCTTTACGAATAAAACAGGAGCACCCCAAGGAGACGTACTAGGACGAATGAAACCGATGTTTAACAATTCCTGTAATTGGACTTTTAACTCCTGAAGTTCAATACGAGCCATTCGATATGGGGTTTTAGAAATGGGCTTTGTACCAGGTTCAAGGTCAATAAAGAATTCAACTTCACGTTCTGGGGGTAGACCAGGAAGTTTTTCAGGAAATACGTTAGGAAATTCACTAACAATAGAAATATTATTCAAATCTGATGTGTTTTTGTTTAAGTCTATGACATGGGCTAAGAAAGCTTGACATCCGTTTTTCAATAAAAGAAAAGCTTTATGGCTTGATATGACAGTGATTAATTTTAGTGGTTTGGTTATTCGAATTCGCATAACAGGTTTGTTAGGAATATGAAAACTAACAACCGTACGAAAATAATCAATTTTAGCATGATGAGTGGTTAACTAATCAATCCCTAAAATCACATCAAATGCAAGAATTTTCAACGAAATAAGATCAGCAGGTAATGTGATGGTACTAACTTGAATCAAGCAAGATTTATAAACAGTAGATGTAACGAAAGTTTCTCCTAACGGAGTTTCAACAGATAAGTCAAAGTCTAATTTCTCCGGAGTCAAGTTTAAACGTTGAGCACAAGCAGGAGAGATAAAAGAATGGGTAGAACCGGTATCTAATAAGGTATAAACTTTGCAAGAGTTTATGATTAGCTTACCCGTGATCAACTCGTTCGGGTTTTTCGCGTTTTGGCCAGTCACGACAAACGCTCTTCCAGGAACTGCTGATTTCGACTTATCCGGGATAACTTTTGGAGTCACCATCCCCGTTGAACTTGGTTTTGCTATAGAACACTCTCGAGCTATATAACCCTCCTTTCCATAGTTATAACATACCTTGGATTGTTGTAGGCAGTTTGGGCTGATATGTCCCTCTTTCCCGCATTTGTAACAAATGATCGGTGCTCGTTCTCCTTCCCTAGAAACAGTTGATGTTTGTGCTGATATTTTCACGTTATCATTGTTGTACCTTCCCTTCTTGAAATCTCCTCCCGACTCGCTCATTCAATTATCACGGCCATGATTTCCACCAGAGTGGTTACCGAAATATTTCCCAGGACATGTTGAGTGCGTTAGGCTGGGTACGCTTCACAGACTCCCACCAGTAGTCTGCCTCACCGCGGAACATAAAGGTGGCGAATGGAACCTTCTGTTCCTCCGTGCATCCCAAGACATCGAATATCTTGGTAATTTGCTTGACCCACGTTTCCACCTTGATCGGATCCGGCTTTCCCTGAAAGTCTGGTGGTCCCAACTCTTTGAACGGATTGGCCGTGACAAATAGCGCGTTGTTATCATTTTCACCCGTATTCTGCACACGAGTCTCCCTCGTCTAATTTTGCATGATCTGCAAAAAGCTCCTAAACATTCCATCATTCATCGTTTGCTCGGTAACGTTGTTTATAGGAGGAATATTGCCTTCCTGTTGCATGTTCTCCTGGTTTGTGACTAAAGGTTGTTCCACAATCTCATATACTCCATTGTTAACGTTCTCGACTGCCATTCTCAAATACTGCCATAAAATAAGGGTTAATTAAACAAATTAACATATCACATAATATCCCTATATTATGACCAACCAACAAAAAAGCTTAGGTAGGACACACTACCAAAGGATTTACTCGTCTCTCCCCTTCTAGTTCTATTCCCCGATCTCCCCCAGAGACCATATCCCTAAGCACTGATACCAACTGTGACGCCCCCAAAATAGCTATACATCACCCATTCTGAGTCGCCAAATACATGGTATAGAAACAAATACAACTTCATTAAAACACTTGTCGCGCAAAATACGACAACATAATACTGTGAGTTTAAATACAAATATTGTCTTCTAGACAATATCTACACTCAAATAAGTCCTCAGTACAATTATTGAAACACTATTTAATAAAATAGTGAGGACTGCTAACACCACTAACTAGAAACATCACTCCACACCCCGACTAGTTCCCGCTATATTCTCACCTCTTGAGAAAAATGGAACAAAAAGGAAAAGGGTGAGCTCAACTAGCCCAGTAAAGAATATTATGACTAAGATAATATACAACAACTTATCATTAGTCTTCAACAGGAAAAAATTTGATAAAATATAATAGACAACAAGTTTTAGATCAACAACTGCAGCGAAAATAACAAACCATTAGAAGAGTCAAGTAGAGAATGAGTTCAATTATCTTCTAAGATTTAAAAGTCCATCATTAATATTTTATCCCTGTAATAACAATCAATAACCATCTTTAATCAAATATTCATCTTTGCACTACAGGCCAAAGATATTCATTTGTATCACAAGTCGGTCATGTTCATCTCAACACCTATTCATCTTTACACTACGGGCCAAAGATATTTATCAGTTAATCATTCATCTTTGCACTACAGACCAAAGATATTCAGTAATATCATCATTTAGGATTGAGGATGATGAAAAATATTTTAAAGAAAACGAATCCAGTGAGACACAATGACAAATATTAGGGATTCATATTACAGTTTATCTAAGTGTAATAATACTCCATAACAACCAATTGTGAAGTAAAATTCAAAAATAAAGATCAAAACATGGATACAATCAAAGATAGTAACCATAATTGACATCTTAGACCAAAAGGAAAAAATTTATTTTTCGGTGAATAGTGCCGTATTCGTGAATAGTGCTGTATACGTGAATAGTGCCGTATACGTGAATAGTTACCCCGACACAAAAAGTTTCAAATTTGATAAAAAGTTCAAACTAATATTTCGGCATAATGATATTGAAGAAAATAATATCATTTAAGAAGAAAATAACATCCCTTACCTCAAGATAACAGTACTTCTGTTCGGAATATCGGTATAAGGCTGAAGGAAACTTACACTGATAAATAAAAACTCACAAAGTATATAAATACTCACAAAATACGCTCGATAATATAGAGAGAGAAAGAGAAAACTTATGAATTCTGGTGTGATTTTCAATTCTAACTTAGCCCTCTATTTATAAGAAAATGTTAGCACGCCGAAGCAGACTTGACCTGCAACCTGATGGCTTTACTTGTTACTATTCCCACCCACCACATTTGAATAAAAATTCCAGCACGTTTCTCATCAACCAAAAGTGGAGCCCACTCAATTCTAGAATTTTTCACCAAAATCATTTATAAACCTAATTTCAGAATCATTCACCTCTTAAATTTCATAACAAATTATAAGTTCATTTTTAACGGTTCAAAATTTGTGGACATATACTCAACTTATATATGTATAACATATCCAAAAATCACAACGATCCAACGGTCAGATTAAAAATTATAACTCACGCAATATATCTCAAGAACAGTTATTTAATTTTTAATACCTCCATTCCGACAAAAACACCTCAACATTAATTCCTTCACATAAAATAAATATATCCATCAATTATATCCACATAAAATAAATATTTTCTTATCATATAAATCAATAATTAATTATTCACAAATAATATTACAGAATCATAATTATGACAACCATGCCGTTTCCAAGAAAGAGGGGACTTTCCAATAAGAATTTTTCCTTACTGGCGTGCAATTAAATGACCAAACCTCTCCTTAGACAGAACTTTCTAGACATTGCCAATAATGCTATCTAATAATATTATTCAAATAATATGAATTATTGATCTGATAATGAAAAATACTGTGCAGCAATAATTATTGAAAGAACAATAATATAAAATATCAACGTAGCAATTATTGAATCAATAAAATAAAATATTGAACAGTAATTACTGTAACAATTATTTAGTAGTGCCTTTTTACGTAAAAATCAATAATTAGTGCAATACTGTGTGCTACTGTATTTTAACCACCGAGTATTCTAACAGTATTAACGGTAACAACTACGCCGTTATTTATAAACAACTTATGCTTGTCGTTTTCTTCATCCAATTGCTTTCCATTATGGAGCCCACACAAGGCTACGCCGTCCTACGAATATTCCCCAACAGAAAGAATATTCCACGACCAAACGAATATTTCCCGACAACAAATGAATATTTTATAACCACTTACTTATTTTACAAAATTTGCACATTTCACCCATAACCAAAGCATTATATCAAATTAACACCTTATTATTCACAATAATGTTTGAAGAAAAATTGATTTTATTCATTAATAAGTTGGGGTCTTACATACTTCTCTAACAATATTAGGATTTTTATAACATAAGCAACAGCGGCTTTTCGCTAAGCATCTCAAAGCACGAAAATACGAATTTTCTTTAGCATCCTGATGTAGTCTTATATATATTTATACAACACACCATGGCGGAAAAACTCATCAGGAAGTGGTTGGTAGTTGGCAAGACTGTACATAACTGCAAGTACAGCTGTTGTTGTAATACTGCAAGAAACAATAAGAAACAAAGTTAGACATACTTTTTCAGTTAAAAGATCAGCGAAATAGAAAAGGAATATAAGTGCAGTAGAAATTTTTTTAAAAGAAAACTAAAAATGGTGACATAATAAACTATTAGGCATAGTTCCAACATTTTCTGGTTTGCAAATAAGAAAAATAATGAATCAATGTCACTCTTTGCTAAGGTGTATAAAAGCCAACAAGAATAAAAGGACTGCAGCATGGCATGGATAAAGTTGTTGAATACGACTAAGCTCCGAGTAATAATACGGATAAAGCTGTTGAATATGATTAACTTCCAATCAAATGTAAATATTATTTTTTTGGTAACAGTCAATCTGATTATGAGATATCGCATATGGAACTGGAAGAGGGTTTCATATATTACATCCATTAGTAAAACATTCAGGAGAGTAATGTGATCTTTTTGAATTATTTTCAAATATACAACAATTCCTGGGTGATAATCTCGATCTAAGAAAAATTTAAACATGTAGCCCTTTCCTACTCCCAAAAACTAATGTAAATAAATTTAAATACCAACTTTGTGGTAACTCGTAAGTTGACAATAAAGTAACATAAAGGCTGGGTGCAATGATCACAAACAGCCCTCAGTTAGAAAAGTAGTTATAGTGTACAGAAACAACAAAAAAAATAAAATACAAAATTTTGAACAGGGGTCCTTACCTCTGGTCCACAAACAATATTTCTGCCTTCTCATCCAAGCTTAATTCTCCCAATTGAAGCCCAGATATGGTAAAGCTGATGTCTCTATCAGTCATGTCAAAACAAAACTGCCTGGGATATGATTAGATTCACTGAAAGATTGCTACCTAGCTATTAACTACTAAGCTTAAAGAGGAAGATAACTTTTATCTAAAAAAATTAATAAAGAGGAAGAGAACAACCAAAAGATATGTTTCTTTGAGAATAAATTCTAAATAACTAAATAGAGAAATCCTAGAATAAGACAACCATCATCAAATCTATTCATTGATACTCAAGTTCAAAGTTTTTCATGGGTATGCCCAACAAAAACTCACCATTTAAATATTAAGATTTATTTTTTGAACTGTACTAAAATAGTTTGCACAGGTAAGCCACTTGTACATAAGAACGCTTCAAGGCAAGGGCAAGAGAAAGCACAACAAACAAAGCAATCATAGGGCAACAGCAACAGCGAACAGCAACATACAACAGCAACAGCTAACAGCAAGTCAACAATAGAAACATAAACATGCAACACAAATCGTATACATCACATGACCAAACAGGAAAAGGGAAGAGTATATAATAAGATCCAACACCTTAGAATGTTTATAAAAACTGGAATACACATAATGATTGTAGGATTACTTTCACATAATGAATTTGCAATACCCATTGGATTAAAAAAGAGAATTTTTTTACCCATTCTACCATCATCATCAACCTTCATGTACAAAACATATCAACTGGCCTATAATCAAACTCTATTTAACTGGCATTAACACAGTTGGTTTATCATCGAAACAAAACAAGTATGACAAATGTAGAATAAGAAATGTGGAAATCAACTTGATATCATTGAAACACATAAACTGGCCACTGGATATTTCACATAACTAAACACACTCAACTACACCACATTACTGACTGCAGAAAAACACAACTAAACCACAAAATTTTAGCATTATTTTCTCATATGATCTTGCAAGCTTTGAGGAGTACCAATTTTGGGGGATAAATATTATATGTAAATCCATAACAAATTTTCTTACAGCTTAAGCCTGTGATACTAAGTGCAATTGTGTGCATGATTGCTAATTGATCTTGTATATATAGCATAAAGAACACATGATAAAACACATGCTTTTACATAAATAAATGAGAACAACAATGTAGAATGAAACTCAAATAGTAGAAATTAGTTCCTAACCAAGTAACCATAGACCTGTTTGCTTATGTCAGCCAACATTTTTGCTATATTCACAATAAAATTCTCGTCAATAACATATCCAAAACAATGAATTGCAACATCAATTATTAACAAAACTAAACTACACAGATACAACATAAAGCACATCATGTACTGTACAGAGATGGTCATAACCAAAAAAGTTATCATAGGATAAAAACTATCCAATAAGACTTCTTGGCATGATAATTTTAGCTACCAAACTTTCATTTTTCAATAGTTTATTTGATGTACATATCAGTTTGTCTCCCAAACAATGACAAGAGTAACCATCATAACAAATTATACTCAGAAAAGCCGATCCCTTAAACAAATTTGGTAGTTTTTAATTTTTTTCAAAGTAACTGATATAATCCAAAAATTAGGGATATTAAAAGATTACCTCAAAAATTTGGTATTAAAATCTTTCCTTTACCTCAAATATTAGGGACATTAAAAGATTACCCACCTTAGAAATCATAACCCTAACTCAAAAAGATCGAATAACCCGTAAAAGGGTTCTTGAATCAATAACACAAGACATCATCTAAATGATCGAATAACCCGTAAAAGGGTTCAAATTAAAATCAGATGCAACATGCAAGTATGTAAGTGTAACAACTAACAAAACAAACATACCAAGATAGTGAGAGCCGACTGCCGAGAGGCGGAGGCCGGAGAATGGAGATTGAGAGTTTGAGACAGAGAGAGCCGGAGAGGATGTGAGATCGAGACTCGAGAGGCACCACAAGAGTGAAGATAGGAATTGTGAGATAATGATTACTGAGAGTCTGAGACGATGAGATCCGGGACTGGGAGCGGGCGGCCACGGAAAAATGGGAGAACTGAGTTTGATAGTAGTATTAGACTATTAGACTATTAGTACTTTAGTTGTATTAGTAGATATAATATTACATATCTAGTCAGGATACTTACATAGTAGTATTAATAGATATAATATTATAAGTTAATTTTTTTTTAAGTATTAAGGTTCGGTATTCGGGTATCCGAATAATCTGTATTTTGAAAATCGAAATCGAAACCGAATATTGAGTAATAATTCAGATATAACCGAAATTGTAAAAAAAATTGAAAAACCGAAATAATTCGGTTAAAAAAATTCGGTTCGGTTCGGTAATTCAGTTTTATCCTTTTTTTTCTCACTCCTAATCCTACGCCAATTATTTGGTATGGATTCAAGGTAAACTTGAGTATGAATAAACAAATATATTTTACATCGATTATTCGATGGGCACGCGAGGTTACCAAAACTTAAACGTGCACACGTTTAAAAGATGTTGTAAGACCCCGAATTTTATGAAATGAAATGAAAGTATTTAATTTTTTTTATAATTATTATTTTATTTCGTAAATGGTTAAATTGATAAAAGGTTAAAGTTAAGGGTGATATGTGAAATTTTTTACAAAGTATGCATGTTGTTATAAAATATTCGTTTATTCGAGGAATATTCTTTTTGTCAAGAAATATTCGTACGAAGGCACAATCATTGGTGGACCCCACAACGGAAGTATTGTCGTAGTTAGAAAACGACAAAATTATCTTTTTATAAAAATAACGGCGAAAGTGTTACCGTTAAAACTGTTGAACTACCCGGTAGTAAAAGTACAGTAATACGCGTGGTTGCATAGTAGCACATAGTATTGATTATTGATGCTTATGTAAAAAGTCATTCAGTTATACTCAATTATTGCTACAGTAATTGTTGTATCATATCTCTCATATTATTGATTCAATTATTGTCACAGTATCATTTGCACAATATGTTATATTATTAAATCAATAATTAAAACGACAAAGTTATTTATATTATTATTTGCAATATTGACAATGTCTAGAAGTTCTGTCAAGGAGAGGTTAGATAATCTAATTGCGCGCTAATAGGGAGAAATCCTTATCGGAAAGCCCCCTCTTTTCTGGGAACGATCTGGTTGTTAAATATTGTGAGTTATAATATTAATGATGAATAAGTTCGTGTTTATTAAATATGAAATTGATAGTTCCATTGTGTGAGAATTATTAGTGTTAGTGGAAATCGACATTTATTTCGATAATAATTAATGTCTGGAGGTTATATTGACCAATCGGGTAATTCACCGGATAAATGAGCAATTAATTGCTATTAATTCACATACTTATTACTATATGTTCACATGTGTGTACTATTGATTCACATGATTTACTATTAGGGGAGGTGGTGCAAGTTTGATAATACTTGCAAGACTAAATTAAAAATGAAGAAAAAGAGGAAGGTATTATACTGTAATATTTCGAGCCCCAAAACGTGTAATTATCGAAACTATATTTTCCTATAAATAGAAGTTTATTCTTCTTTCATTTCTCACCAATTCACTAAGTCTCACAAGAGTAATTATAGAGAGCGAAGCTATAGAGAGAAATTATAGAGAGAAAGAAGAACAGAAGTTTGCTACCTCACTATTCCAGTATCCAGTTTCTTCTAAGGTAAGGGGTATTATTTCTTTCGTATTCATGAAGAGAGTTATTTCTTTCAATATTCGTAAGGGTTGTTATTCCATTCTTTATTATTCTGTTGGAATAACCTGTCTGTGCGGTCTATCGCATGCTTGGTGAATTCTTCTGTTATTCCATTCTTTATTATTCTGTTGGAATAACTTGTCTGTGCGATTTATCGCATGTCTGGTGAATTCTTCTGTTATTCCATTCTTTATTATTCTGTTGGAATAACCTGTCTACGCGGACTACCGCATGCTTGGTGAATTCTTCTGTTATTCCATTCTTTATTATTATGTTGGAATAACCTGTCTATGTGGATTATCGCATGCATGGTGAATGATCCTTCGTATTCATTCCATATTAAATTGTGAAAATGATCTTTCTACGTGGATTACCGCATGGCGGGCGAAAATCTATTTGCAGTTTCGTATATTCTATTATACTCGTATGAGATATCATTTTTTTGTACTCGTCATGGAATAACATTTTCTTTGGTATTTTTCTATTACGAGTTACTATTCATGGGTTACTATTCACTCAGTTACTATTCACTCTAGTATTATTCACTCGGATATTCGGGGCACTTTTTGCGCCAGAGTACTATTCACGAGTTACTATTCACGGGGTACTATTCCTGAAGTACTATTCACCCAAAAAATATATTTCTTTTCTGTCCAAATTATTTTTGGTACATGAATATTATTCTTGAATTTTACTCCACAAAGCAGTATCATGTTGACAATTTGAACGTTATTAAATTCTGGATAAATTAAATTATAAATCTTCAAAATTTATCCTTGAACTTGTTTTATTAAATTATTATGTCATTGTCATTGTCATTATCCTCATGCTTATATTGTGATGAAAGTCATCTTTGGCTTATGTGCATAGATGGACTTGGAATGATTATAACTAGGGATTATTCGGTATAATCATGACCGTAATGTGACAAATGATGTTGTAAAAGTCCTCATTGGCTTGTAGTTCATTGATGGACAATTGTTAGTATGATTATTCCCAGGAATTATTCGGTATAATCATGACCATTGATGATTACATGAATATCATTGGCCATGATGCAGGGATGATTCGATTTTATTTATTAAGCTGAGTCTCAGCGATAAAGTTGATGAAAAACTTTTTAAATCATAGAAGATAGTAGATTTTATGCTCTAGTTGACTCTTCTAATAGATTGTTTGTTCCGCTGTAGTTAAACTTGTTGTCTATTATATTATATCAGCTTAACATTGTTGAAGGCTAATGATAATTTATTCTGCATTATCTTAGTCATAATATTTCTTACTGGGCTAGTTGAGCTCACCCTTTCTTTCACTGTTCTCTTTAGGAAATGAGAATGTAGCCGAGACTAGTTAGGGAATGGTGTGACGGTCCAGATTATAGCATTAATAGTTCTCACTATTCTATTAAATAGTATGACAATAAATGTAATGAGGACTCCATTGAGTGTGGATATTGTCTAGATGACAATATTCTTATTAAAATTCTTAGATTATGTTTTGTCGTATTTTACACGACTGTTGTATAATTAAGTTGTATTTGAATTTTGTACCATGTATTTGGTGACTCAAGATGGGTGATGTATACCTGTTTTGGGAGAGTCACAGATGTAGTTTTGATCAACATAGAGTACTATATGTTGATCACCTAGACGTGCTCGTAAGATATGTCGGACTTACGGACTTAGTGTCGGGTTGTCCTTTTCAAAGAAAGTATGAAATGCTACTATTATTATTATTACTGTTATTGTTATTATTATTATTATTATTTATTATTATTATTATTATTATTATTATTTATTATTATTATTATTATTATTATTATTATTATTATTATCTTAATTTAAGGCAACATTTTAATAGTCGTTACAAAAAGTTGTATAAAATATGCAACGAAAATAAAATTTGTTGCCAATGAATGTGGTCCATATTAGGCAACAAAATATAGCAACAAAAAAACTTTCGTTGCCCATGATGAGGAGAAATCAAGTGGTTAGAAATTTTGAAACGAATTTCAAACGAATTTTGTTTCCAAATTTTGCAACTACTTATGAATTTCGTTGCAAAAAGTGAAAGTCTGACACAATCTGCAACGAATGACAAGTTTCATTGCTAAACATACACTTTTAGCAATGACTTATAAAGTCGTTGCCTGAGAAATCGTTGCTAAAGTCTCATTTTTAACAACAAAAAAACTTTCATTGCCCACGATGACGGGAAAGCAAGTGGCCGAAAATTATGTAACGAATTTCTAGCGAAATTTTTTCCCGCCAGTGAATTAGCAACGAAATTTCGTAACAACTTATGAATTTCATTGCAAAAAGTGAAAGCCTGACACAATCTGCAACGAAGGACAAATTTCATTGCTAAACATATACTTTTAGCAACGACTTATAAATTCGTTGCTTGAAAAATCATTGCTAAATGCCCATTTTTTTGTAGTGTTTGAAACCCTAATTTATAATTAGGGAAAAACTAATTGTTAATTTAATAATTTTAATGTTAATTAGGAAACATTAATCCTAATTTTCAAGTTAGTTAATTAGAAAACACTAATCTAATTGCGAAATCTAATTTCTAAATTAGAAAATTATTTTTCTATTATAAACCCTAATTGTTGAGTTGTAAACCCTAATGCATGATTTTGACTCTAATGACTAAATTAGCAATTTTAATTAGGATATATTAATCCTAATTAGCAAGATTGAATTATGATTAATAAATTTTAATATAATTAGAACATTCTAATTATAATTTAGAAATACTAATTTTCTATTTTGAAAACTGAAATTCAGAAATGTTAGAAACTAAATTGCAAACCTAAAGGGTTCAAACCCTAAACCCTGAAGGGTTTAAACCCTAAATCTTAACCCAAACCCTAAGCCCTAAGGGTTTGGCCAATTGTCCAAATTGCCATTAAATTAAAAATTAAAATGACATTTTTGCCCTTAGTGGATTATTTATTAGGTTGCTTGTAGATCTAACCCTAAATAAGTTGGTGAACCACTCCTAGCCCTAGCCATGTGCTACACATCACAGCAATCAGCCATCTAGCCAGCCATATGTATTGAATCAATAATACATATAGATTAGAGAGAGAGAAAAGACACTTTAATTCTCATTTTCTCCAAGTCATTCTCTCTCCACCATCTTCGAAATTTAGAATGAGAGAGTGAGATAAGATAAGCCATGTTCAAGATTTAGCCTCTCAATATCAGAATCAAGGGTCAGAAAACCAAGATCAAAGCTAAAATGTATAAAACCCTAAAATTTCGAAAATCAATGATCTTGTGTTTGATGTTGTTATTTGATGGTTAGAAATGTGTTAGAGGGTGTCTATAAGTGATCTGGATTTTTATATCATGGATCTATAACATCTAGAGGCACGAAAATCAAGTTTTAAAAACTGACCAAGAATCCTAATTTTAAGGCCTGACAGTCATATGTCAGGGCCTCTAGATCTTTATGTGTTTAGTGTTATGTGTGTTTTGTGTTCTGAACTTGTTCTTTGCTATGAGTAGAGTATATTGGAAGTGGAATCACATCCATACCATATCCAGATCTCTAGTTATAAGCGGTCAAAGTACGTTTACCGAGCACAAAATCTGTTTCTGGGTTACCCAAAATTTTTCCCAGAATTCCTGACAAACTTTTGCAAGCCTCTGATCTTGCAGTCGTTTGCTTTTTGGTCCATGTTGTTGTTTGATCCTTGTAGCCTGTTGTGTAAGCTACATATCCAAGGCTTTAGATCAACCAGATCCATAACAGAATACAAGATATGAGTGGTCAAACCACCGTTGACCAACTGCTCGGATGAAGATTCTGGAAAACCCAGAATCTTCAAGAACAGTTCTTGACCCCTAGTTTGACCGGATTGAATCTTGTGATTTTGTTGATAAAATACTGATATTATGTTATAGGATTGCTCTCTTACATGTTTACTATAAGTATTAACCTTTACAACACACTAATCAAGCTCATAATGAAAGTTATTGAGATCAAAAGTGGTCAACTCGGACTGTTCTTCATTTCTGGAAAAACCCAGAAATGAAGAACAAGTCTGATATGAAATTCGAAGGCCTGTATCTCACTGATTTGGTGTGTGATGGCCATGACGTTTGTTTAAGATTGTAGTATTGCATCAATACTATAACATGAACCCAAAACCGTACCCAGATACATCAAGATCTATGATTTAGGACTGGTCAAACCACCCACCCGGTTAACTGCCATGAGTTTCTGGGTTTCCTCAAGAACATCCCAAGAACACCTATAGCGACAATTATGTCGCTATAGGCCCCTTTAACGACACTATTTTTTGGAAAAATGAATTATTTTAATTAATAAATAGAAAAAAATAGTTTTTAATTATTAAAAATACATAATAAATTATAAAAAATTATTTTAAAGCCTGAAAATTAATTTTTAATTATTTTGAGTATATTTCATAAATATTTAATATTTTTGAAATATAAATGGTATTTAATTTATTTAATAATATTATTAAATAAATTATTTAAAAATGATTTTAATTCATGAAAAATCATGAAAAATTATATTATGGTGTAAGAAAATATTTTAAGTTATTTTTAGTGAATTTTAATGTTTTGTGATGAATATCATTAATTAATTAATATTAATATTAATTAATTTATTTAATAAATATATTAAATAAATTATGGAAAAATAGAATAAATGATTTAAAAATCATATAAAAATGCTTTAAGTGTTATAAAAATATTTTAAGTTATAAAATGTAACTTTTGATATTTTGTCATGAAAAATATTAATATTTTAATATTAATAGCAATTATCGAATAATGTATTTAAAGGTTTAAAAATCATATAAATATGATTTTAAGGTATTAAAAATACTTTGATATATTATAAATATATTATAATATTATGTTATGATTTTCATTAATATTTGATATCAAATAAATATTAATGATAATGGAATTAAGTTGTATTTAAATCATTTAAATACGAGTTTAATGACTGAAAATCCACGATAAATGATAATACTTATTTAAAAATTATTATGAGTTTATGAAAAATGATTGGACTATTAATAAATTATCTTAGATAATGGTTAAGTATTTAGACAGAGTTTCATTGAACTTAAACTCGAAAATTTTGTCTGACTGGATCGTCGGGATGTTAGATTTTGCCAAATTCGACTCAGACTGTAAACGTTTGACTTGAGGTTAAGTCGTATGTGTGTTATAGACTGATAGTGTTATGTGCTATATGTTTAGGTTATTTTAAATAATTGTGATGATATTATTCTAATTTGTATATCTATATTATTTATATATTAGGTCTTCGATCAGACAAAGCTTATTATAATGTGTAACGATAATCAACGAAATAGGCAAGTTTTACTTATCTCTACTTAGAGTTGTTTCATTAAGATATACTTATGGATAATCATTGCTGATTGCCATTGTAGAATTGTACTATGTACATATTACATGTATAAGTCAGGTATGAAAGGTTGATCACCTTCATAACCATTCGGTCCATATATATTTGTTCATGTTTAATACTTGTTCAGTCAAAAGTTTGTTCGTGCTAATTCACAACTATATTGATGAATTATAGCCAGCTTATTATTCATACTAGTTCAATCATGATATATCGTTAAATTATAAATTTAAACTTGTTGGGCAACTTTCATTCTCACCCTTGCTATATCATGATAAACATTGTAGATTAAGGCGAATACGTCAGATATAAGGAAATGTTAAAGACAGTTCTAGCTTAAAGTTAATGTGTGTGATTAGATTTGTAATAGTATTGTATGATAATAATGTCATGTGTTAGTCAAGTTATGAATTGTGTATAAGTTAAGGTTACTCAACCTTGGGGAATAGTGTGTAATGTAATGTATAAATAATTTATATTTATATCTTCCGCAATAGTTGTAGAAAGATTATAACCGAATCCACGTTAATTTGGGACCCAGATTCGGGGCCCTCACAGATTTTGTGCATGTACTTGGTTTATCACATTGATAATCATTGGAATGTTGGTCTCGCGCTGTCAATGTATATGTGGTGGAAGGGTGATTCTTTTCTCATGTGTATATTTGATACTTAGAGGCTTTTAAGGTTAGCTTAGACGATATTAAGATTAGGTACAATTCTTAAAACTAATGCATATGGTAAGTTCGTAACTCATAATCATATGGTATGTTTTGAATTCCTCATCGAATGGACGCATATGGTCTGACTAGGATAAGTTCTTAAACTCGTATTATTGTGGCAAGTTCCTGAACTTCCAATGTGTAGTAAGTTTGATGAACTATACAGGGGTATATGAAGATTATAAGTTGAAATACAAAAATATTTAGTATAAGAGCATTGATGGTGCTAGAAATAAAAAGAATTAGTTAGTAATGAGGTAATGGAGTAAATGTAACAACCCGATATTTTTTACATAAATAAATAAGAAATTTTGCGTATAAAATTTTTTATTTATTTATTTAAGGATGAGGATTTGTACAAGATTATGTGTATATGTATTTTTGTTGTAAGTAAAAATATATTTATTACCTAATTATTTACAAATGAATTTATTTTAGAATTTTTGATTATTATAAAGTATATACTTATAATAATTAAATTATGGTAGAAATGTTTTTAGTAATTATTTTCCATGAAAATATAATCATATATTATTTAAATAATATATGAAATAATTTTTAGAATAATTATAATAACTATTTTATTATATGAATTTTAGTACAAATTATTAAGTTAATTATTTTACCTTAATTATTAAGGTTAAATATGAAGAATAAATCAGATATGGAATCCAAACCCTAATCTTGGATTTTTATCAATGGATAAGAATAATAATATAATATTAATTATATTTTAATTTTTCAGTGTTATAAATATGTACTGTATGTTTGTGGACTGACAATGGTTGGTCAATTATGGTGTATAATGTCAAAAACCTAAGTATTATAAAACCTAAATAATATTTGTGGACCAAAATAATTAGAAACCCTAATTTAAAAATCAGTTATGAGATTGAGATTATTATGTAACTGTGTTATTATGTTTAAGATTTTGTATTATAGAATTAAATGTTAATTAGCAAAACCCTAATTAATATTTAGAAAGCGTAATTTCTAGAAATCCTAATTTCTAAATTTAGAAACCCTAATTAGTAATTATAAATCCTAATTACTAATTGTAAACCCTAATCGTGAAATTAGAAGGCCTTAATTTTATAATTAAACACCTTAATTTTTATTTAAAAATCCTAATTTTAATTAAGTGAGTTCTATTTAAAATTTTATTAAACTCTGAACTTAATTTTTTTTTTACCTTAGAAATTATTTAGGAAACCTTAAACTATAAGCTATGTTGATTAAGACCTAGATTCAAGAAGCATGGTCAAGAATACCCTTAATTACTTTGTTAGTTACTAAAATAACATTTTAGGATTTTGTTTTTTATTTATTTATAGGATAGCTTGCTTGCAAATCTTGCCATAATTTGGGTTGTTTACCAACCCTAGATATCCCATGTGCCAAAATCATTTCATATCAGCCAATACACCAGCCATACATTGCATCTAGCTCTATATAAATATAGATTAAGAGAGAGAGAGAGAAAATCATTTTGTTCACTTATTTTGTCCAACACCCAACCAATCCTCTCTCCCACTAAAACCAATGAAAAACTATAGTACATCAGTCATATGTTGAAGCTCCACATGTGTCATAACCAAATCAGAAACATAGAATCAAGAATTGCTCATTTAAAGGTATAAACAAACTCTAGAATTTCTGTCCAAAAATCTGTTGTTAGATCTTGTGATTTGAAGTTGTAACGTGTTGTTTGTAGTCTAATTTAATGATCTGGGTTGGTATCTTATGGGTCCACAACATTTAAATACACGAAATTGGTGTTTTCAAAAATCTGGAAAAATTTTAAAATGTTTCTGACAGTCAAATATCAGATCGTGTAGATCTCTTTCTGTTTATGTTTTCGTATATTTGAAGGTTTGTATTTGTAGTATGTTATGTGGTCTGTGATCTGAACTTGAAATCAGACTTAGATCTGGTCTAGGTAGCAAGATATTCAAGGTCAAACGTGGTTGACCGGCCATGACCAGGCGTTTATGGGTAACCCAGAAACAGCCCAGAACCGGCCTGACAACATCTTTGACCGCCTTGATCTGTCAGTGTGTGTATGTTTTGGTTTTTTTGTTGCATTAAAGTTATAGTATGGTAGTTATACTACAGTTTAATACTCTTAGATAGCTTTTATCACAAACATGTGAGATTTAGAGGACGGTCAAACTAGGCAGAAAGTCCACGGATGAACTTTCTGGGTAACCCAGAAAGTTCATGAGCGTGGTTTCTGACATTGTTTGACCGGACAAGATCTTGCTATTTTGTTATTATTATTGTGATTTTATGTAATGGATCTCTAGACTTACATGTGTTCTACAACCTGAAAGCCTAAGATCACGAAACCCGTTCATGTGTTGAAAGATATAAAGATCGAGAGAAGGCAGTATGAACTGTTCTTCATTTCTGGAAAACCCAGAAATGAAGAACAGCTCTGACAAGGTTTTAGGAAGGCCAGATCTCGTTCGGTTTATGTAGTATGGTCATGATTGTTGTTGTAGCCTGAAGTGTTACACTAGTACTACACGTTCTACTACTTAGTTGGTCCAGAATCACACTACACACTGAATTATTGTTGGTCAAACGTGACACCTTAGCAACTGACTATGCATTTCTGGGTTTGGCCAAGAATATGAAGAACACCTATAGCGACGGTTCTGTCTCTATAGGTGGCCTTTAGCGACATATAGCTTATTATTTTCCGGAAGTTAATAAAAAAAATAGAAAAATTAGTTTTAAATTATTAAAAATACAAAATAAATTATAAAAAAATTATTTTAAATTCTAAAAATTAGTTTTTAATTATTTTAAATATATTTCATAAATATTTAATAATTTTGAAATATTAAAAGTATTTAATTAATTTAATTATAATATTTTATAAATTATTTAAAAATGATTTTAATATTAGAAAAATCATTAAAAATTATATTATGATATAAGAAAATAGTTTAAGTTATTTTTAATGACTTTTAATATTTTGTGATAAATTTCATTAATAAATTAATATTAATGATAATTAAGTTATTTATTAAATGAATTAAATAAATTAATTAAAAATGATTTTATTATATTAAAAATTATTTTAAATAATAATAAGGTATTTAAAAATATTTTAAGTTATAAAATATAACTTTTAATATTTAAAGGTAAATTTTATTAATTTATTATTATTAATGATATTAAAGTTATTTAATAATTATATTAAATAATTTAGTTTAAAAATGATTTTAATATTCTAATAATCATTTTAAATGAAAATAAAGTGTTTAAAGATATTTTAAGTTATAAAATATAACTTTTAATATTTCAAGAATAATTTCATTAATAATTTAATATTAATGATTATTAATTTATTATTAATGATATTAAATTTATTAAATAAATAGTTTATAAATAGTTTTATTAATTTAAAAATCATTTAAAAGGGATATAAATGAATTAAAAATATTTTAAGTTATGCTTAATGACTTTTAATATTTGGATAAATGAAACATTAATACTTTAATATTAATGATAATTATTTAAAAATAATTTTAAATATTTTAAAAATCATTTAAGGGTAATATTAATACTTTAAAAATATTTTGAGTTATTATAAATAACTTTAATATTATAGAAATGATTTCGTTAATAGATTAATACTAATTAAATATTAATGATAATAGAATTGATTATTATTTAAATTATTTTAATGTGATTCCGATGTTTGAAATTTCGTGATAAATTATAATAAATGTTTTAAATTATATTAAGTCATTTAATAATAATATGACTTATATGTACGGATATTGAGTTATAGAATAGAGTCTTAGACCCGATAAATACCCGATAAAGTTGTCGGTACACCGATATGTTTTAGAAATTGATCTGGACTTAGATATTTTGATTGTATAAGTGATTATTTGTGATTCAATGGTTATTAAACATGTGTGCTAATGTGATTAGGTTATGTGCTGACTGCAATAAGTAGTGTTATGTGTTATAGTATGTTGTTCTAATCGAACGAACGATCTTATTAATGTTAGGTCGTGAGATAAGCGATAGATCTTAATTACAAGTTGTAAGCAGCGCTTCAGGCAAGTATCTAACCTTTGTATTTTCTTTATGCAATGGATGTGAGTAAGAATGTTTCTAAACTATATTATTATGGTACAGATTATTAACCTTATATTATATAAGCTCCTTGAATATCAACATGTTAGTATATGGTAACTCAGATATATATATATTCTGTTCGTTAATTTCTAGAAATGGTTAAACAAGTGTCCCCACTTGGATAATCATTGTATTTAATCACATGTTAATATACCTTTGTCAATTACCCGTATACATATATGTTGAATTATAGATTATTGTTGACAAGATAAAACCTTTGATTTAGAACCCAGACAGGTATGAACATCCCAACACGGGAAAATTTTTATGCGCTCCGGCGGACAAAGGATGAACGATAATATCGTTCTAGCAATGTAGTATTGATCAATGCAGGGCATAACGGGCTGATCACCCCCCGTGCCCGTAAGTTATGACGCTTTACAGATGAATTTCTGTCTTACCCTATCGAAAATTTAAAACAATGTTCATGGCATGTCACCATACCTCAGATATAGTCTATACGAAATTTCAAAACTTTGAAAGAGAGTTGTTATGCTATTATTATTGGTTCAGAATACTTCACAACTATTGACTTGTTGTAGAAGAATAGTACAAAGAAAACATTTAAATTCTTTCAGCTTATATAATTGTTATTACTTGCTGGGCACTCAAATGCTCATCCTTGCTTAAATTTAAATGTTTTCAGCTAAGTGCGAACGACCAGAGATCTCTGCTAAGAACAAAGGAAAAGGGAAGGTTGCTGAATGAACGAATTACTATGTTATGTAATAGTTTGGTATTATTAAGACAAGTATGACATATATTATCTATCATGGGTTGTAATGAATGTTTAAAGGTTACGTACTTGGGATTAGACTCTGATGATATGTAAATTAAGTTGATCTTTATATTAGTGTTATTATTATTAGTATTATTCCGCTCATAGAAATGGTATTGTGAAGAACCGAGTTCGGGTTTCAAGGAACTGAGTTCGGATTTCAAGTACCCGAGTTTGGGGTCCTCACAAGTTGGTATCAGAGTTTAGGGTTAAAAACTTTAGTTGGGTTAGACCTTAGGCTATAACCTTAGAACAGAGGGAAACGTTGAAAATATAAATAACTCATATAGAGTTTAAAAAGAGATGAATTGACTAAATTTATCGTCAAACAAATTAAAAGATAACTCATATAAAACTCTTAAGTGCTGTGTGTGTATACTATATGTCAATCAGGATAATTTATATGTGTAGATGTCAGGTGAAAAAGGAGTAGGATACCCTTAAATCGTAAAGAAGAAGTCAACCTCCATAACCGAGCCAATATCAAAGCCAATAGCTGAAATAGAGGCTCACATTAAAAGCTACCTCCATGAGGTGGTTATTTTGGAAAGTATAGTACCAAATCCTAGAATGATAGTCGATAGTAAAAAAAAAGGTCTATGTCGAGTTCCTAAACTCGTATGTTTGTGGTGAGTTCTTAAGCTCGTAATGTATGGTAAGTTGGACGAACTAGATGTAGTTAGGTGTAAATGGATTATTGAGGATAAGAGGAATAGATAGATTACTAAGCAATTGATCCTTATTGGAGGCGTAAGAAATAAGTAGTACTAGTATTAATTGAATAGATATGATTTTATGTTATGTATATAATAGGTATGTTTGTATAAGATAATAATTTTCAAATTTTGTATAAGTTATGGCAGCGATTCTCGACTTTTAAGTCACAATGGGATAGCAAATGATTAAAGTAAAAGGTGCTATGATATGTCAAGTGATATGAATATGAGTTTATGGGATTAATGAAATAAGTTGGTGAAAAGATAGTAGTTAATTATATGAGTATTGATTAATTCAGTAAACCAGGTTTTCAAAATCTAATATTTTGAGTACATGATTATTTGAGTAGAATCTTTTGTGTTATATGCTAAACGTATACGATAAGGCTTAGAATGTAAGTTAATAAAGAAAAATTTAATCAGATAATGCCGCCAGGACGAAAACGAAATCACAGGGCAGAAGAACCTGCCAATAAAGCTGGAGGACAACCAGACCCAACGCAGAATTTGACGAATATAGATGTTCAAGCTATGCAGAATGGATTACCAACTGCAGGAAATCAGTCAGATAATCGATCGACAAACTTTGAAAACTTCAAGACAAATGAACCGTCAGGATTTAGAAGACCAACTAACCCTGTAGAAGTGGTTGTGATAGTTAGGGTAACGGAGGGGCAACAGACAGCTTTTGCCACCTATACAACGAAAGGAGAGGTGAATCTTTGGTGGGAGACAACTCAAGTTAAAGCCGAAGGAGGGAGTAGTGGTAGTAGAACTGGAAAGAGGAAAGGTGATAATGTTGGGAATACGAAAAATAGGCCAGAAGATGGAAAGAAACGAGTTGTACATGGTAGAAATTGTGGACAGAATCATTCGGGAAAGTGTTTAAAAGGAAAGAATGTATGCTACAAGTGTGGGCAGGAGGGACATATCTCTCCTAACTGTCCCAATCCAATAATTTATAGTGGGTGTTTTATTTGTGGATTAAAGGAGCATAAGGTGAAAGACTGTCCAAGGAGAAGGGAAACAAAGAATGCGAATACGAGGAAAGGCTGCAGGGCATTGGCGATAACGGGACCGACTTCAACAAATGAACCAACAAAACCAACTGAAGGAGTCTTCAACATGACCGTTCAAGAAACTGTAGCAGCCGGGAATGCAACTCCAGGTATTATTCTAATTAAATTTATTTTCTTATATATTATTTCTTATATATAGTAAATTATTTTATAAAGAAATTTTGAGGAGGAATTTGAGTTCTTTTAGAAATCAAATATTTCTGTTTAAACAGAAAAACAAGCTTTATGTGAATAGTTAAAGATCAGTTCGATCAAAGTTGATCAAGATCTACTTATGATGATTGTGTATGCTATGTACCAGGTATGTATAGGTTTTAAAACGGTGATTCCGGGGACAGAATCTTTATAAGGGAGGGTGAATGTAACAACCCGATATTTTCTACATAAATAAATAAGAAATTTTGCGTATAAATTTTTTTTATTTATTTATTTAAGGATGAAGATTTGTACAAGATTATGTGTATATGTATTTTTGTGGTAAGTAAAAATATATTTATTACCTAATTATTTACAAATGAATTTATTTTAGAATTTTTGATTATTATAAAGTATATACTTATAATAATTAAATTATGGTAGAAATATTTTTAGTAATTATTTTCCATGAAAATATAATCATATATTATTTAAATAATATATGAAATAATTTTTAGAATAATTATAATAACTATTTTATTATATGAATTTTAGTACAAATTATTAAGTTAATTATTTTACCTTAATTATTAAGGTTAAATAAGAAGAATAAATCAGATATAGAATCCAAACCCTAATCTTGGATTTTTATCAATGGATAAGAATAATAATATAATATTAATTATATTTTGATTTTTCAGTGCTATAAATATGTACTGTATGTTTGTGGACTGACAATGGTTGGTCAATTATGGTGTATAATGTCAAAAACCTAAGTATTATAAAACCTAAATAATATTTGTGGACCAAAATAATTAGAAACCCTAATTTAAAAATCAGTTATGAGATTGAGATTATTATGTAACTGTGTTATTATGTTTAAGGTTTTGTATTATATAATTAAATGTTAATTAGCAAAACCCTAATTAATATTTAGAAATCGTAATTTCTAGAAATCCTAATTTCTAAATTTAGAATCCTAATTACTAATTATAAACCCTAATCGTGAAGTTAGAAGACCTTAATTTTATAATTAAAAACCCGAATTTTTATTTAAAAATCCTAATTTTAATTAAGTGAGTTCTATTTAAAATTTTATTAAACTCTGAACTTAATTTTTTTTACCTTAGAAATTATTTGGGAAACCTTAAAGTATAAGCTATGTTGATTAAGACCTAGATTCAAGAAGCATGGTCAAGAATACCCTTAATTACTTTGTTAGTTACTAAAATAACATTTTAGGATTTTGTTTTTTTATTTATAAGATAGCTTTCTTGCAAATCTTGCCATAATTTGGGTTGTTTACCAACCCTAGATATCCCATGTGCCAAAATCATTTCATATCAGCCAATACACTAGCCATACATTGCATCTGGCTCTATATAAATATAGATTAAGAGAGAGAGAGAGAAAATCATTTTGTTCACTTATTTTGTCCAACACCCAACCAATCCTCTCTCCCACTAAAACCAATGAAAAACTATAGTATATCAGTCGTATGTTGAAGCCCCACGTGTGTCATAACCAAATCAGAAATATAGAATCAAGAATTGCTCATTTAAAGGTATAAACAAACTCTAGAATTTCTGTCCAAAAATCTGTTGTTAGATCTTGTGATTTGAAGTTGTAACGTGTTGTTTGTAGTCTAATTTAATGATCTGGGTTGGTATCTTATGGGTCCATAACATTTAAATACACGAAATTGGTGTTTTCAAAAATCTGGAAAAATCTTAAAATGTTTCGGACAGTCAAATGTCAGATCGTGTAGATCTCTTTCTGTTTATGTTTTCGTATATTTGAAGGTTTGTATTTGTAGTATGTTATGTGGTCTGTGATCTGAACTTGAAATCAGACTTAGATCTGGTCTAGGTTGCAAGATATTCAAGGTCAAACGTGGTTGACCGGCCATGACCCGGTGTTTATGGGTAACCCAGAAATAGCCCAGAACCGGCCTGACAACATCTTTGACCGCCTTGATCTGTCAGTGTGTGTATGTTTTGGTTTTTTTGTTGCATTAAAGTTATAGTATGGTAGTTATACTACATGTTAATACTCTTAGATAGCTTTTATCACAAACGTGTGAGATTTAGAGGATGGTCAAACTAGGCAGAAAGTCCACGGATGAACTTTCTGGGTAACCCAGAAAGTTCATGAGCGTGGTTTCTGACATTGTTTGACCGGACAAGATCTTGCTATTTTGTTATTGTTATTGTGATTTTATGGAATGGATCTCTAGACTTACATGTGTTCTACAACCTGAAAGCCTAAGATCACGAAACCCGTTCATGCGTTGAAAGATATAAAGATCGAAAGAAGGCAGTATGAACTGTTCTTCATTTCTGGAAAATCCAGAAATGAAGAACAACTCTGACAAGGTTTTAGGAAGGCCAGATCTCGTTCGGTTTATGTAGTATGGTCATGATTGTTGTTGTAGCCTGAAGTGTTACACTAGTACTACACGCTCTAATGCTTAGTTGGTCCAGAATCACACTACACACTGAATTATTGTTGGTCAAACGTGACACCTTAGCAACTGATTATGCATTTTTGGGTTTGGCCAAGAACATGAAAAACACCTATAGCGACGGTTCTGTCGCTATAGGTGGCCTTTAGCGACAGATAGCTTATTATTTTCCGAAAATTAATAAAAAATAGAAAAACTAGTTTTAAATTATTAAAAATATAAAATAAATTATAAAAAAAATATTTTAAATTCCGAAAATTAGTTTTTAATTATTTTAAATATATTTCATAAATATTTAATATTTTTGAAATATTAAAAGTATTTAATTTATTTAATTATAATATTAAATAAATTATTTAAAAATGATTTTAATATTGGAAAAATCATTAAAATTTATATTATGATATAAGAAAATAGTTTAAGTTATTTTTAATGACTTTTAATATTTTGTGATAAATTTTATTAATAAATTAATATTAATGATAATTAAGTTATTTATTAAATAAATTAAATAAATTAATTAAAAATGATTTTATTATACTAAAAATTATTTTAAATAATAATAAGGTATTTAAAAATATTTTAAGTTATAAAATATAACTTTTAATATTTAAAGGTAAATTTTTTTAATTTATTATTATTAATGATATTAAAGTTATTTAATAATTATATTAAATAATTTAGTTTAAAAATGATTTTAATATTCTAATAATCATTTGAAATGAAAATAAAGTGTTTAAAGATATTTTAAGTTATAAAATATAACTTTTAATATTTAAAGAATAATTTCATTAATAATTTAATATTAATGATTATTAATTTATTATTAATGATATTAAATTTATTAAATAAATAGTTTATAAATGGTTTTATTAATTTAAAAATCATTTAAAAGGGATATAAATGAATTAAAAATAGTTTAAGTTATGCTTAATGACTTTTAATATTTGGATAAATGAAACATTAATACTTTAATATTAATGGTAATTATTTAAAAATGATTTTAAATGTTTTAAAAATTATTTAAGGGTAATATTAATACTTTAAAAATATTTTGAGTTATTATAAATAACTTTAATATTTTAGAAATGATTTCATTAATAGATTAATACTAATTAAATATTAATGATAATAGAATTGATTAGTATTTAAATCATTTTAATGTGATTCCGATGCTTGAAATTTCGTGATAAATTATAATAAATATTATAAATTATATTAAGTCATTTAATAATAATATGACTTATATGTAAGGATATTGAGTTATAGAATAGAGTCTTAGACCCGATAAATACCCGATAAAGTTGTCGGTACACCGACATGTTTTAGAAATTGATCTGGACTTAGATATTTTGATTGTATAAGTGATTATTTGTGATTCAATGGTTATTAAACATATGTGCTAATGTGATTAGGTTATGTGCTGACTGCAATAAGCAGTGTTATGTGTTATAGTATGTTGTTCTAATCGAACGAACTATCTTATTAATGATAGGTCGTGAGATAAGCGATAGATCTTAATTACAAGTTGTAAGCAGCGCTTCAGGCAAGTATCCAACCTTTGTATTTTTTTATGCAATGGATGTGAGTAAGAATGTTTCTAAACTATATTATTATGGTACAGATATTAACCTTATATTATATAAGCTCCTTGAATATCAACATGTTAGTATATGGTAACTTAGATATATATATTCTGTTCGTTAATTTCTAGAAATGGTTAAACAAGTGTCCCCACTTGGATAATCATTGTGTTTAATCACATGTTGATATACCTTTATCAATTACCCGTATACATATATGTTAAATAGTTTATAAATAGTTTTATTAATTTAAAAATCATTTAAAAGGGATATAAATGAATTAAAAATATTTTAAGTTATGAATAATGACTTTTAATATTTTGATAAATAGAACATTAATACTTTAATATTAATGATAATTATTTTAAATATTTTAAAAATCATTTAAGGGTAATATTAATACTTTAAAAGTATTTTGAGTTATTATACATAACTTTAAAATTTTGGAAATGATTTCATTAATAGTTTAATACTAATTAAATATTAATGATAATAGAATTGATTAGTATTTAAATCATTTTAATATGATTCCGATGTTTGAAAATTTATGATAAATTATAATAAATATTTTAAAAATTATATTAAATCATTTAAAAATAAAATGACTGATACGTACTGATGTTAAGTTATAGAATAGAGTCTTAGACTCGATAATTACCCAATAAAGTTGTCGGTAGACCGACATATTTTAGAAATTGATCTGGACTTAGATAATGTGATTAGATAAGTGATTATTTGTGATTCAATGGTTGTTAAATTTATATGTCAATGTGATTAGGGTATGTGCTGATTGCAATAAGCAGTGTTATGTGTTATAGTATGTTGTTCTAATCGAACGAACTATCTTATTAATGATAGGTCGTGAGATAAGCGATAGATTTTAATTACAAGTTGTAAGCAGCGCTTCAGGCAAGTATCTAACCTTTGCATTTTCTTTATGCAATGGATGTGAGTAAGAATGTTTCTAAACTATATTATTATTGTACAGATTATGAACTTTATATTATATAAGCTCATTGAATATCAACATGTTAGTATATGATAATTCGGACATATATATTCTGTTTGTTAATTTCTAGAAGTGGTTAAACAAGTGTCCCCACTTGGATAATCATTGTATTTAATCACATGTTGATATACCTTTGTCAATTACCCGTATACAGATATATTGAATTATAGATTATTGTTGAACAAGATAAAACCTTTGATTTAGAACCCGGACAGGTATGAACATCCCTACACGGGAAAATTTTTATGCGCTCCGGCGGACAAAGGATGAACGATAATATCGTTCTAGCAATGTAGTATTGATCAATGCAGGGCATAACGGGCTGATCACCCCCGTGCCCGTAAGTTATGACGGTTCACAGATGAATTTCTGTTTAACCTTTTTGAAAATGAAAACAATGTTCATGGCATGTCACCATAACCCCAGTTATAGTCATTATGTAGTTTCAAAAATTTGAAAGAGAGTTGTTATGTTATTATTATCGATTCAGAATACTTCAGAACTATTGACTGGTTGTAGAAGAATAGTACAAAGAAAACATTTAAATCCTTTCAGCTTATATATATAATTGTTATTGCTTGCTGGGCACTCAAATGCTCATCCTTGCTTAAATTTAAATGTTTTCAGCTAAGTGCGAACGACCAGAGAACTCTGCTAAGAACAAAGGAAAAGGGAAGGTTGCTGAATGAACGAATTACTATGTTATGTAATAATTTAATGTTATTAAGACAATTATGATATATATTATCTATCATGGGTTGTAATGAATGTTTAAAGGTTACGTACTTGGGAGCTAGACTCTGATAATTATGTAAATTAAGTTGATCTTTTATATTATTGTATTTATTATTAGTATTATTCCGCTCATAGAAATGGTATCGTGAAGAACCGAGTTCGGGTTTCAAGTATCTGAGTTTGGGGTCCTCACAGGTTGGTATCAGAGCTATAGGGTTAGAAACCTTAGGTGGGCTAGACCTTAGGCTATAACCTTAGAACAGAGGGAAACGTTGAAAATATAAATAACTCATATAGAGTTTAAAAAGAGATGAATTGACTAAATTCATCGTCAAACTAAATAAAAGATAACTTGTATAAAACTCTTATTTTGTTGTGTGTATATACTATAGGCTAATTAGGATAATTTATGTGTGTAGATGTCAGGTGAAAAAGGATTCGATTACCTTCGGATAGTAAAGAAGGAGCCAATATCGAAGCCGATAGCTGAAATAGAGGCTCATGATGAACACAATTCAGAAGATGTGGTTATTGTGAAAAATATAGTACCAGATCCGGAGATGGTGGAGCTGACAGATAGCGATTCAGACACTAAAGTTTGAGCTGATCAAGCATCAACAGAGGTGCAGAATTTGAAGAACAAGGTTTCTTCTCTAGAAAGGCTGTGGGAGATAGAAAAGCTGTTAAATAGTCAGTTGCGTCAAGCGTTAATGGAAACATTGGAAGGACAAGATAAGCTTAAAATCCAAATTGGTCAGATGGGAGCCACAAGCAACACATCGTGTGCAGCTCCGGATAAGAAGGGGAAAAGAAAGATAGAAGACCATGATTTAGAAAAATCCAATAAGAAGAAATGGAAAAGAATATGTTATCTTTGCGGCTATGAAGGACATACCACTCCGTACTGTCCTGACTACAAAAAAGGAGCATGTTATGTCTGTGGTATAGAAGGTCATCAGGCGAGAGAATGTCCAAGGAAAAGGTGTAATAAATAGGTAGTATAGGTTCTGTTGGGTAGGAGTGTTTAATATAATACATATGATAAGTATGTTTGTGTAATGTAATGTTTCCAACTTTTGTATTAAGTCAAGACTGTAAATCCCGACTTTTGAGGTCATAAAGGGATAGCTGAAGTTCAAAGCATTTTGTGCTATGTAAAATATTCGTTAAATGAATATGAATCTATGTTTGAGAAATGATGAAATAAGTTTAAAATATTAAACTTATGTGATAAGGTTTAGAATGTAAGTTAAATTATGATTTTTTTCAATCAGATAATGCCGCCAAGACGTCGAACTCGCAATCAAAGGGCAGAGGAATCTGTCAACAACGTAGAAGGACAACAACAACCAGACCCAATGCAGCAATTTGCGAACATGATAGCTCAGGCTATGCAACAGGGAATACCGGTCGTTGGAAACCAGCCGGGCAACCGCTTAGCGAACTTCAAAGACTTTAAGGCTGTAGGACCACCAGAATTCAATGGTACAACTGACCCTGTAGAAGCTCAAACTTGGGTTAAGGAAATTAAAAAAGCGTTTATGGTAGCTAGGGTAGATGAGGGGCAGAAAACTGCTTTTGCCACCTACGTGATGAAGGGGGAAGCAAATTTTTGGTGGGAAGCGAATCAAGCTAGGGCAGGAGAAGGTGTAGTCACATGGGATAGATTTAAAACTTTGTTTTTCGAAAATTATTTTTCACCAAGTATGCCCCTATGTGTAATTTTTATTTATTTAGCTTACTTGTATATCTTGCCAAGATTGGAGTTGTTCGCCAACTCTAGATTACTCCACATGCTCTATATGACAGCAACCAGCCTCTTGCATCAGCCATTACATGCATCTAGACTAGTATAGAAAGGATTGAAGGAGAGAGAAAATATATTTTGTTACTTACATTTTGTCCAAGCTCTCAACCAATTCTCTCTCTATCAAAACCTTCGAAAATATCATCATATATTAGTTACAAATCAAGCCCCACGAAAATCCATAACAAACATCAGTAGCCATATTACAAGAAGATCAAAGTAAAGGTATAAACCCTAGCCCAAAAATCTGTCCAAAATCTGTTGTTTGATGTTATGATTAAGTGTTAAAATATGTTGTTAGTAGTGTCTAGTGGTGATCTGGGTTGCTAGATGTTAGATCCATAACATCTAGAGGCTCGGATTTGACATTTTTCAAAATCTGGAAAATTTTTAAATAGTCGTCTGACAATGAATGTCAGGCCCTGTATATCGTTCTCTGTTTTGTGTTTTTGTGGTTTTAATGTTTGATCTTGTAGTATGCTATGAGAGCTTTGCTCTGGAACTCAAATCAGAGTCAGATCGGTTATGGGTTGCAAGATATGGGTGGTCAAACACCGTTGACCAACCATGACTGGCCATGTTCTGGGTAACCCAGAACGAGCCCAGAAAGGTCTGACATGATTTTCATGAGCACGGATCTGACAGTGGTTTGATTGTATGTTCTTGGTTTTGCATCTAAGTTGTATTACATATGTTAGACTACATTTTTGTGTCTTATTATTACCTAAAAAGTTAACAGGTGAAGCGTAGTCGATGGTCAAACCAAGCCAGAGAAGCACGAAAGCCGTTTTCTGGGTAACCCAGAAAATGCTTGACCGTGTTGTCTGACATGGGTTGACCGGCATAGATCTGCTAACTCAGTTGTTGTTTTGTTGATTTTATGTAATGGATCTCTAGTCTTACATGTGTTCTACAAGCTAGACCTCTTAAATCGCTAAAAACTCACCTAGATCACAAGTTGTGGGAGCCCAAAACGAGCCAGTCGAACTGTTCTTCATTTCTGGGTAGCCCAGAAAATGAAGAACAGCTCTGACAGCTTGTTCAACGCTTCGGATCTCGTTAGTTATGGATGGTTTGATGATGTTGTTTGTTGGATCGTGTAGTCTTGTACTTGTACTACATTATCTTATCAACAACATGTTCAGAAACACATCACACTCGGTTTTAATCTTGGTCAAACTAAGCAACTCGGAAACTGACTATGCATTTCTTGGTTTGGCCAAGAACATGAAGAACACCTATAGCGACGGTTCTGTCGCTATAGGTAGTTTTTAGCGACATATTATTTAATATTTTTCGAAAATTAATAAAAAATAGAAAAAAATTAGTTTTTAATTATTAAAAATACAAAATAAATTATTAAAAATTATCAAAAATTCTGAAAATTAGTTTTTAATTATTTTTATAAATATTTAATATTTTTGGAATATTAAAAGTATTTAATTTATTTAATTATAATATTAAATAAATTATTTAAAAATGATTTTAATATTAGAAAAATCATTAAAAATTATATTATGATATAAGAAAATATTTTAAGTTATTTTTAATGACTTTTAATATTTTGTGGTAAATTTTATTAATAAATTGATATTAATGGTAATTAATTTATTTACCAAATGAATTAAGTAAATTAATTAAAAATGATTTTATTATATTAAAAATCATATTAAATGAAAATAAAGTGTTTAAAAATATTTTAAGTTATAAAATATAACTTTTAATATTTAAAGGATAATTTCATTAATAATTAAATATTAATGATTATTAAGTTATTGCTAATAATATTAAATTTATTTAATATTTATATTAAATAAATAGTTTATAAATGGTTTTATTAATTTAAAAATTATTTAAAAGGGATATAAATGAATTAAAAATATTTTAAGTTATGAATAATGACTTTTAATATTTTGATAAATAGAACATTAATACTTTAATATTAATGATAATTATTTTAAATGTTTTAAAAATCATTTAAGGGTAATATTAATACTTTAAAAGTATTTTGAGTTATTATACATAACTTTAAAATTTTGGAAATGATTTCATTAATAGTTTAATACTAATTAAATATTAATGATAATAGAATTGATTAGTATTTAAATCATTTTAATATGATTCCGATGTTTGAAAATTTATGATAAATTATAATAAATGTTTTAAAAATTATATTAAGTCATTTAAAAATAAAATGACTGATACGTACTGATGTTAAGTTATAGAATAGAGTCTTAGACTCGATAATTACCCAATAAAGTTGTCGGTAGACCGACATATTTTAGAAATTGATCTGGACTTAGATAATGTGATTAGATAAGTGATTATTTGTGATTCAATGGTTGTTAAATTTATATGTCAATGTGATTAGGGCATGTGCTGACTGCAATAAGCAGTGTTATGTGTTATAGTATGTTGTTCTAATCGAACGAACTATCTTATTAATGATAGGTCGTGAGATAAGCGATAGATTTTAATTACAAGTTGTAAGCAGCGCTTCAGGCAAGTATCTAACCTTTGCATTTTCTTTATGCAATGGATGTGAGTAAGAATGTTTCTAAACTATATTATTATTGTACAGATTATGAACTTTATATTATATAAGCTCATTGAATATCAACATGTTAGTATATGATAATTCGGACATATATATTCTGTTTGTTAATTTCTAGAAGTGGTTAAACAAGTGTCCCCACTTGGATAATCATTGTATTTAATCACATGTTGATATACCTTTGTCAATTACCCGTATACAGATATATTGAATTATAGATTATTGTTGAACAAGATAAAACCTTTGATTTAGAACCCAGACAGGTATGAACATCCTTACACGGGAAAATTTTTATGCGCTCCGGCGGACAAAGGATGAACGATAATATCGTTCTAGCAATGTAGTATTGATCAATACAGGGCATAACGGGCTGATCACCCCCGTGCCCGTAAGTTATGACGGTTTAAAGATGAATTTCTGTTTAACCTTTTCGAAAATGAAAATAATGTTCATGGCATGTCACCATAACCCCAGTTATAGTCATTATGTAGTTTCAAAAATTTGAAAGAGAGTTGTTATGTTATTATTATCGATTCAGAATACTTCAGAACTATTGACTGGTTGTAGAAGAATAGTACAAAGAAAACATTTAAATCCTTTCAGCTTATATATATATATAATTGTTATTGCTTGCTGGGCACTCAAATGCTCATCCTTGCTTAAATTTAAATGTTTTCAGCTAAGTGCGAACGACCAGAGAACTCTGCTAAGAACAAAGGAAAAGGGAAGGTTGCTGAATGAACGAATTACTATGTTATGTAATAGTTTAATGTTATTAAGATAATTATGATATATATTATCTATCATGGGTTGTAATGAATGTTTAAAGGTTACGTACTTGGGAGCTAGACTCTGATAATTATGTAAATTAAGTTGATCTTTATATTATTGTATTTATTATTAGTATTATTCCGCTCATAGAAATGGTATCGTGAAGAACCGAATTCGAGTTTCAAGTATCTGAGTTTGGGGTCCTCACAATTTCTGTCTTACCCTATCGAAAATTTAAAACAATATTCATGGCATGTCACCATACCCTAGATATAGTCTATACGAAATTTCAAAACTTTGAAAGAGAGTTGTTATGTTATTATTATTGGTTCAGAACACTTCACAACTATTGACTTGTTGTAGAAGAATAGTACAAAGAAAACATTTAAATTCTTTCAGCTTATATAATTGCTATTACTTGCTGGGCACTCAAATGCTCATCCTTGCTTAAATTTAAATGTTTTCAGCTAAGTGCGAACGACCAGAGAGCTCTGCTAAGAATAAAGGAAAAGAGAAGGTTGCTGAATGAACGAATTACTATGTTATGTAATAGTTTAGTATTATTAAGACAAGTATGACATATATTATCTATCATAGATTGTAATGAATGTTTAAAGGTTACGTACTTGGGATTAGACTATGATGATATGTAAATTAAGTTGATCTTTATATTAGTGTTATTATTATTAGTATTATTCCGCTCATAGAAATGGTATCGTGAAGAACTGAGTTCGGGTTTCAAGTACCCGAGTTTGGGGTCCTCACAGTAAAGATTAAAATTAATGGAGAAAATTAAATATTTTAAATCATCTAGCTTTGCTAGATTTACGAAATTTATTGACTTCGTGTTGATGTTTGCACAATATTGGATCAAATGATGGAACCAATGAGTTTTAAAAATAATACCATTATTCGTATATCTATGCTAATTTTTCTGCTAGACAAAAATAATTTAAAAATATCAAAATATATTTTTTTTCATAGTCATTAAGGCATCACTAAATATAATGCTAATTTGACAAACGAGGAAGTCATCAATGAAATTGAACCTAGTGTTGGATGTGATCATAAGATCGTCAACCCACTATGGTACGATGTAGCATGACAAAGTCATATAATGACTGAATCCTCAACGTACTATCGAGATAGTACGGTATATCATGTCATCATAAAAGGATTTTTGGTTTTCTTTAAACTAAGAAAGATATTCCATATGAATGGGATAAAACTATTTCGATTAATGTTCTAGTTGTTGTTAGAATTCCATGCTATTTGATTCAGGTAGATAAATATTGAAAGTTGTTTATGCAGTTCAAGCGTTTCTTGAGAAGTTATGCCAAACCAAATTAATTTGGTGTGGATTCAGGTGTTGAAAAGTTGAGGTAAACAACCCTTTTATAGGGGACTACACGGAAGCGTTTAGATGTTTGTGCACAATATATGGTATGAAGGTTTGATCACCCTAAGTACGGGAGTCCCTATAGTCAAATGACTGTTTAGGTTTAAGTTGAAAAAAATACTTATAACCTTGGATAGAGTGCACAATACATCGTACGAAGGGCTTAATACCCTAAGTACGAGAGTCCCTACAATATAATAACTGTTTAGGTTTAAATTGAAAGAAATACTTATAACCCTGGACGAAGTTCAAGGTCTTGTGATCCCTCAGCATGATTCGAGAATCTTTTAAATTCCTGAGTTATTCATACTGCTTCCCAATTATTGAGCAATTATGGAAGATTCTTGTTATTCTAAAAGGCAAATGAGGTAAGGATGATATTCTTTAGAAAGAAGTAAGTCGTAGAATGCGACACTGACTAATGAATATCTATATAATAAATCAGGACCAAATTTGAATCTAAAGCACAATAGTGGTTTAGATTGAATCTCAGTTTTTACAACTTAATCCAACGGCTGACCTTTCATTTTGCAACAAAAAACTCACCCAAATCAAACCCCCCTTACACGCTACCCAAATAACACCTTATACCTCTGCTCCTTCTCATTTCGTCTTCTCCTTCCTTTGTACTCTCCTCCACCTCCAAATCCCTTCCAATTACACCGGCGATTGACAGTAAAAAAATAACCCATCTTCTTCAAGCTGGCGATTTTATTGTTCTTCTTCCCCCGCCAATTCCTCTCCTCCCCCACACAATAAACTTTTTATTGCCGATTTCTCTCTCTCCTTCTCATCTCTTTCATGTTTGTTTATTGTTTATTTATGAACTTTTCTTTGAATATCTCTATATTCTAATTTTTATGAACTTTTCTTTGAATATCTCTATATTCTAATTTAGATTATGCTTTGTGCTTTGCTGATATGTTGGTTCACAGGTTTGTCATGGTCAGTGGATGAGAAATCATTGAAGGATGCTTTTTCTTCCATTGGGGAGGTGACTGAAGAAGGTACAGTACATCCATTTTATATTTTTAAAAGTATAAATTTTACCCCCTCTTTTATAATTGTTCATTTGGGTCTCTATGTTTATTATAAAAAGGGGAAGCACATTTAATCAAAATTCTTGAAGTAGTTCCCAGCCTGCGTGATAATATAAATTGAATAATAATAAGCATTTTGAAGAAATTAGTAATCCTTTCTGTTGTAATTTAAGCTTTGTTTGCTGTTGTGATTTGGCATTTTATTGAGGGCCAAACTGAATTCAATGGTACAGGGCCTAGCATAAGTCTAGAAATCAAATAGATTTTTGACTACAGTAAACATGGTCAAATGTAAGGTTTCTTTTTTGTGGTAAGGGAATTAAGAAGTACCTTCCTATAGGGTGTACAGAGTGTAGGCTCACCAAGAATCTCGCATTACTGTGAGATTCTTGAATGAATTCCTTCACTGCCTTATATCGAATGGGTTTGATGGTTTAACATTTTCATATTTTTTAAGGTTGAGTGACTCCGGATTTTGTATATTTCGGTTGATCGAGGTTCCAATTTGGATGGGTTTCATTTTTTGTTCAACTTTTATGGGGTTTAATGCGTGATTATGGATTTAATTTTTCTTCTTGGTTGTTCTTTTTGAAGAAATTAGTAGCAATATTCATGGGAACATTTTGGATGTATTTTTTAAATCTTTCACTAGGAGTTAGGACAAATTGGTACTCATATATGTATTTCAGTATATTGTTTAGGCTATGATAATATCTTTGTTGTTTTTTCATTTAATTATTTGGTACAGGAAAATGAAGGTTTAGAAGTAAGTGGCATTCTTGAAGGAATACATGGTGTTTAGAAGTTAGTGGCATTCTTGAAGGTATTTACTGCTCTACTTCTATAAGGCCTGCTCATTGTGTATACATTGTGTTAATGATTGCTTCAAGTATCAAGATTATTATTGCTTTTGCACAAAAAAAATAATTACTGTTGAATGATTTACTCGCAAAAGTATCATTATTATTGTTGAATGATGGTCAATACTGATAATTTCCTTACCTCTTAATTGAACTGAACTGATATACTACTGTTGTGTTTCACTACAGGCCTTATTTGCAAATTGTTATAAATACCTAACCTTAATTAGGCAGATCCCTCATTTGTTATTAGTACTATTAGTATTTTTCTTTATGATCATTTATGCTTTAAGAAAACTTTTGGAAGGAAAAAAAATAAAAAAAAGATATACATTTGGATAAAATAATAAAGGTACTAAAATAATTGGTGCTCTTGCTCAAACTTTTCATTATTGATCATCTAGAAAGCATACGTGTATTTCAAACATCAGGAAATAACATCTGGAAGAAATTAATATAGAAAAGTCTGGCCTATTAAAAGAAAATGAAATACTAAAAGCTAAAAAAGAATAGTATTAAGGAACTTCGGGTTGAGGTCTTATAAACGGTAATTTGAAAATTTAAAGTACCTTCAATACCCATATGTAGGGGAAGTTCTGATCCCTAAAACGGAAGATGGGTTTGGTAATGTGTAGGATCAAGTAGTAGTTGGAAACCATGTTTTACATAAAAGTTATATTTTTCAAGAATTTATATTTTAAGTAGGAAGAAACACCTAAATTACTTCAATTTTTCAGATAAAGAAGAAGAAAAGCCCAATTTCACCTGGGTTGAGCTTGGTGAGATAGAGTACTGACTTCTGACAATGTCCGATTTTTTGAAAAATACTAAACTAAAAACCATTACACTTAGCTTGACCTTCTTTAAGGGTGCGTGGATGACACTTTTCTATAAAAGGAATGCTTGGTGACTCTTACCATGTATTGGGTCTAATTTTCCTTTTTTAATTGTACGAATCAACTGAGTTGTGGTGTAAATTAAAATTATTTTTATCATGAATTTTTAATCAAGTGAATCAACCATTAGTATCAGTTATACCTTGAAATCTTTAACTTAAGTTTTTGAATAGCTTTAGTTAAAAATTCTAATCTATTTCATCATAAGTCTTCTTATCTATTTTCGATAGCTTTAGTTTAACTTTGGGTGTTTTAAATTTATTTTTTTTACAATGGGTGTTTAATTTGTGTTCTCACTTTATCTTTCTGTATCTCTCTTTCACAGTAGTAGCACACACACACACACACACACGACAACAACAACCAACAAAACACACATTTGCACACGAATGTTAGGTTATTTTTTTTAAATTGGGTGTCTTTTAATTTGGCAGTTTTATTTTTATTATAAAATAGGTTTATAGTTATGATGAAATAGGTTTTTTTTATTATGAACGTTAGGATGAAATAGATGTTGATTTGGTTATTATTGAGTGTTCATTTTCTAAAATTTGTAGGGTAATTTAGGTAGCCCTTTTTCTTAATTTTGGTTCTGGAAATTGGATGTGTATGTACTTTTGTGTATGTATATTATGTAATTGATTGGGTGTGTTTTAATTTGGCTGTTTTATTTTTATTATCAAATAGGTTTATAGTTATGATGAAATAGGTTTTTTTATTATGAATGTTAGGATGGAATAGATGCTGAGTTGGTTATTATTGAGTGTTCGTTTTGTGAAATTTGTAGGGTAATTTAGGTTGTCTTTTTCCTTAATCGTATTATGTAATTGATGTTCATTATCCATAACTTATGAAATTTACTGTGTAGCTACAGCCGTTTCAACTGCACAATCATCGACCTATGGATGATGTTGTTATATTTGGTGGTGTAAGTTTATAATCTGATTAACTCTCTCTAAAAAAATCTTATTGATTGTTTACTAACTTATTTATTTTAATTTATTTTCATTAATGTCGTGACAGATGGATAACGACCTCGAAAATACCGTATGATAATTTTTTCTTACTCATTATTTTCTTACTTTTTATCTTATCTTTTTACCAACTTATTTACTATTCAACGTTTTTTTTTGCCTGCAGGTTCGAATACTTCGTCAGAATAATGCAGGAGTGGTAATTCGCAATGAGTATGAACTAAATTGTCTCCGTATACGTGAGGTAGTGTATCCTTACACCTATTTCTCATTCATTTTTTCTATTCTTTTTTTTTCTTTTAAGTAGCGTTTTCTTACCTAAAAGGGGGAAAAAAGTTCTGATACTTTGGAGAATGCCAAATTTAAGGAGAAAGAAAAATCAACCTTTTCTAGCCAAGGAACAAAATATAAAGAGTGCCAACTGGTATCACTTTTAATCCTATTCTTTTCTCTTTGTTTTGACAATGGTTTTGGATGTTATTGAATTAAAAAAAATTTAAGTATCATTTTATGTACAACGTTTGATTTGTCAACATTTTTTTGGTTTGTCTCAATTAATATTACTTATTTTTTTATCGTGTTCATACACAGATGGAGAAACAAAGGTCTGATGCTTTGGCGAATGCCAAATTTACGGGGAAACAAAAATCAACTTTTTCTACCCAAGGAACAAAAAATAAAGATTGTCAACTGGTATCATTTTTAATCATATATTTTCCGCTCTATTTTTACTATGGATTTAGATGTTATTGAATTTAAAAATTTTAAGGGTCGTTTTATGTAGAATGTTTGATTTGCCAACATGTTTTTGGTTTGTTTCATTTAATATTACATTTTTTTATCGTGTTCTTGCACAGAAGGAGAAAAAAAGGTCTGATGCTTTGGCGAATGCCAAATTTAAGGGAAAACAGAAATCAACCTTTTCTAGCCAAGGAATAACAAATAAAGATTGTCAATTGATATCACTTTTATTCCTATTCTTTTCTCTATGTTTTTACAGTGGTTTTGGATGTTATTGAATTTAAAAAATTTTAAGTTTCGTTTTATGTAGAACGTTTGATTTGTCAACATGTTTTTGGTTTGTCTCAACTGAATTACTGAGGAACTATGATTTTTTATTTTTTTACCAATTTTGTAGTTAAGAGTTTTAGTTTCTTTATCTTAATGTTGCTTTGTTAGCAATTTTAATGTTACTATAGAACAATAATACTAGATGCAACTGTGGCTATAGTATTTTATTTTTGCATCAAACAAAAACTTTATTATAATTATAAAGTTGATAAACGGTTGGGTAGATAGTTTTGTTAATGCAATACTTTATTGTCATTTTTAATCAAAGTGGAAAACGATACGATATACGTTAAATCAATAAAATAATAATTAATTTTTAATGAGTTTGTGGTTTAGGCACAAAACTATAATGTTATATCAAAATCAACATTGACGCAATGTGCAAAGCTTGTTCCAAAAATACGTTATGCTTGGAAAGAAAATGAGTGCTCCAAACGGCAACTGGCACAACTTGCATGTCACGAAAGAGAGAGATCAAAACATTGTGACCCCGTCCAGCCTAGATTTTTTCCTTCTTTACCACCGAGCCGTCGTCGCCGAGCATGCCTAAAACGAGAATTAAATAAAAGGTCCCGCCTTCAACCAATGGCTTCGCCTACCAAAATTTCACATCCTGTAATAGATAGTATAGTGCCAACAAATGTTATAGAGTCATCGTCAACCATCTTGCTTCAAAATCTTAATGAAGATACTACAACAATTGTATCACGGTGGTTGTCTGTGGCCATCATGAATTAAGAGAATCCTCCTCAAAATCTTGAAGAAGGCACACCAACAAATATCTCAAGGTTGTCGCCTGTGACTACCATGCTCCAAGACTTGCCTCCTCAAAACCTATACAAAAGGACAACAACAGTCTTGGAACCATTCTCCCCACGTTCCCCAGGGGCATCGTATATGACAAACATGTTCCAACAAATGCGTAATCCAAATGAAGGCACCAGGTGTTCGATATAAGTTTTAATTTTCTATTCTCACACTTGCTGTCTTATTCATGTTCTCCTTTTAAAAATTGTATGACATCTATAATTTTATCTGTAGTGCCTACACAGTAGAAGGTGTTACTATGGATGTTGCATTTAATCCTCGAAACCATGAAATTCCAGATTGTCATTCCCTCGGCTTGATGAATCGAACATGTCGTCATTGTTCAGCCTTACACTGGCTTGCTAAAAAATTAACAAAATCGTCTGTATCAAATCCTCTCTTTGGTAAATGATGTTTACAAGGAAAAATTAGATTACCGCAACTTATTGCACCTCCTTTAATGCTTAAAGCATTGTATGACGGCAATGATGAACAATCAAAATGGTTTCGTCAGCACACACGAGAGTATAATGCAGCTAAGGCGTTTATGAGTCTTGGTGCTACATTGGATGACAGATTAATTTAAGGGAGGGGGCCTAGAACATTCACCATCCATGGGGAATTACGCCATCGAACAGGATCGCTTATGCCACAGCCAGGGTGTGAACCAATTTACTCTCAACTGTACATTTATGATCCTAATTCAGCTTTAGATGTTCGCAGCAACAAAAATCCTAACTTGAGAAGAGATGTTTTGAAAACCATACAAGATTGTTTATTGCAATTAAATCCATTTCCTATATAATTTCGATAGGCTCACACAATTTTAAGTGATATGGAATTGACTGGGGTGAATTTATCGGCCTATCTCCACTACAGTTATGTAACAGACCGACATCGATATAATCTCCCAACAACCAATGAGATTGCAATAATATTGCTAGGACATGGAACTGAATCAAGTGGAATGAGAGATATTATGTTACATTTGAGAGGGGATAATGGTTTGATGCAAACTAATGAGTGTCATCCGGCCTATTTGCCATTGCATTATGTGGTATTGTTCCCTTATGGTGAGCTAGGATGGAATCCATATTTGAAATAGTGGAACGCTTCCCAAGGTGGACCTTCATCTGCTAGACTGACACAATTGCAATATTACAGTTATCGTATGTTCCAACGTGACACTGAGAGTATTCAACAATTTTAAGAGCCGGTAAACTATTTCAAGAATTTGAAGTAGATGCTTGGGCCGCTACTGAACAAAATCGGTTGACATACTACATGTTGAATCAATCGAAGCTTCGTGCAGAATTTTATCAAGGTCTTACAGATGTTTGTGCAGATGAGCTTGGTCCTGAACAAGTTGGTCAACGAATGATTTTGCCATCTTCATTCACTGGTAGTGCAAGACATATGTTTGAAATTTTTCAAGATTCAATGGCTATCACGCGGTATAATCAACATCCAAATATTTTTCTAACTATGACTGCAAATCCCAAATGGCCTGAAATTACTAACTCACTATTGCCAAATTAGATCACGCGGTATAATCAACACCCAAATATTTTTGAGTTAAAGCATAATTTTTTGATGAAGGAGATAGAAACAAACAACGTCTTTGGTAGAAAAGTGGCGCATGTTTTTACAATTGAATTCCAAAAAAGGGAGTTACCGCACATGCATGCACTTTTGTTCCTTTATGGTTCAAATAAAATTCAAACATGTGCTCAAGTGGATAGAGTAGTGTGTGGTGAATTTCCGGATAGCCAAACTGACCCATTGCTTTTTGAAACAATTATAGGTTGCATGGTACACAAACCATGTGGTGCTCGAAATCCACAAGCACCATGTATGGAAAATGGGGTGTGTACCAAGCGGTACCCTCGATCATTTGTTGAATCAACAAGTATGGACTCTGATGGATATCATGTCTATCGTCATCGTAATACTAGTTAGAAATACATCGTGAGGGGGCAAGAAATTGATAATAGAGACGTTGTGCCACATAATCCATATTTATCAAGAATGTTCAATTGTCATATCAATGTTGAAGTTTGTGTAGGAGTTAGATGTATAAAATACATTCATAAGTATATTTATAAAGGACATGATCGCGCAACAATGGTACTTGGAGGAATTAATGGGATCCAGCAATATCTTGATGCTAGGTATATTGGACCTCCAGAAGCCACGTGGCGATTATTTGGTAATCCTTTACATGAAGAGATTCCTTCAGTTATAAGATTGGTGCTTCATTTACCTAGGATGCATCGTGTGGTCTTTAACCCTACTGAATCTTTTGATATGATCCTTTCTAATGGTGCACATCAAAAAACAACTCTAACTGGCTTTTTTGATTGTTGCGCTACAAATGAATCTGCCCGTGTATTAACTTTTCAGGAATTTCCAGAAAAATTTGTTTGGAACAAGTCTATCAATAGATGGACTCCAAGACAAAGGGGTTATGCAATTGGTAGAATGTACTTTGCTAGCCCTAATTCAGGTGAGCGATTTTATTTACATTTGCTTCTAACTGTTGTTAGAGGACCTACTTCATTTGACTGGCTACGCACAATAAATAATGTTATGCATGATACATTAAAGTCAGCATGTGTTGCAAGAGGACTTCTTGAAGATGATGAAGAATGGATTCAATGTCTTCAAGAGGCTGCAATTATGAGAACGGGATACCAATTAAGGAGACTATTTGTTATAATTCTAACGGAATGCTTTCCATTGCATCCATTTGAATTGTGGAAGCAATTCTCAGCACATATATGTGATGATTTAGCACACATGATTCGTACTATCTTTGGTATTTTCATTCCAACTGATGATTATATTGAAGATTATGACTTATATTTGATAAATCAATTGCTCCATGAGTCGGGGAAGAGTTTAGTTGACTTTCCACCTATGCCACAACCAACTGGAAATTAGAATGCAATAGTTGGAAATAGATTACTGTTTGAGCACCAACAACTTGAGTATGAAGGACAACAGTCTGATGCACAAATTAATGTTGACATGCTTAATGATGCACAACTTGCTGCTTATACTGCTGTCACAACGTCAGTATGTGAAAACATATCAACTACTTTCTTTTTGAGTGGAGGTGCTAGGACGGGAAAAACGTTTTTGTATAATACCATTGCAACCAAATTGCGTAGCTATGGACATGTTGTTGTTACTGTGGCTTCATCTGGTATTGCATCGTTGTTATTGGTAGGGGGCGCACTGCACATTCTATATTTTGTATTCCTTTGGAAACCCTAGATAATTCAATATGTGGGTTCACTAAACAATCAATGCTTGCCGAGTTGTTTAGAAAAACAAAGCTAATAATATGGGATGAAGTTCCTATGCAACATCGATACTGTGTTGAGGCAGTCGATCGCACCCTTAAAGATATCAGAGACGACAAAAGACCTTTTGGAGGTATCACTGTTGTCTTAGGTGGTGACTTTCGATAAATATTGCCTGTTATTCCTAAAGGCGTTTGCGAGCAAATTGTGGGTGCATCATTGAGACGGTCTTCTCTATGGAAAGATATATGTGTTTTGACTCTGGGTTCAAACATGCGATTAACTCACACAGACGTTCAAAATATTAATTTTGCTCAATTCTTGATGGAAGTAATATTTCATTCAACCTTAAATTGAATTTTTATAACATGATACTTTGAATTAAATCTCATTTTGTGAATAATTATACTTTCATTTTTTAGATTGGGACCAATCCACAAGAAATTGTGCAACTTCCATCTACAATAAATCGATGTCATAATCTAAATGAATTGATATTTAGAATCTATCCACAATTGGATGTGATTGGTATAGTGACTCCAACCTTTCTCACTGAACGGACAATTATATATGCTCGTAATGACGACATCAGTGATATAAATATTACATCACTGAATATTACTCCGGGAGAAATAATTACTTTTTTAGCTACAGATAAAATGTCTGAAGGTGATGAGCTTGATCATACCATTAGGAATCGATATCCTAACGAGTACTTAAACTCCTTGAATCCTTCAGGGTTGCCACCGTTTAAATTGGAGTTAAAAGTTGGATGCCCAATAATGTTGTTACGAAATATTGCACCAAAAGATGGACTTTGTAATGGCACGCGATTGATGGTTATTAGATGTGCCTCAAGGGTAATCGAAGCTCGGATATTAAATGGAGATAAAATTGGCAATCTAGTCTTTATTCTGAAAATATCATTGACACCAACATCTTTGGACTTACCTTTTTGAATGACAAGACGTCAGTTTCCTATCCGATTAACTTATGTTATGACAATCAATAAAGCCCAAGGACAATCTGTCAAGTTCATTGGGATTGATTTGCAAACACCTGTTTTTAGTCATGGACACCTTTATGTGGCACTATCTAGATGCACATCTGCTGATCATATTACTGTCCTCCTTCCGGAAGATGGGTCGAATTGCACCACAAATATTGTTTACCCAGAAGTTTTATTATGATATTCTTACGACAATTAAATGGTATAGTTTAAACAAGTTTATTTCTACTAAATTATGCAATATTTTCAACATTTCAACTTTTAATTTTACAATGAGGTTCATTCATTGTCGGATTGGAGTGAATTTGTCAACGAGAACAATAAAATCTATACAATGGACCTTTATGGATGGGGCCGACGTAATCAGGTAAATTTACTTTTATGTCACTGCATCAAAATAACTTTACTATTCCTCTAATATAAATAGTGTTAATTCTATTGTTTATGTAAATAATATAGGTGGTTGTGCATTCTCCTCATTGGGCAAAGTGCGTTCGTATTGATACGAGGACATTAAAGATATTGATGAAGAGAAGGTTTAAAGGGATGAAAAAGACATTTAAGAGAGTTAAATGATGTGCAATCCAGTACTGACATTTCCACCTTTGACGATTACTCACCTAACACTGACCAAACAATTGTCTAGGTGTGAAAGTCTCTCTTACTAAGATTTCTCATGCAGATACACAACACACATAATACATGCACAAACACATACACACACACATAACTGTAGCCAATCAAACACTCGCAAATCAAACTCACACATCATTATACTGCCACCAATAAAAATTTATGATTTAAATCATTAAGCAAATGAACCGTTCATTGAGATAGTACTAAGAAAACTTTATTTGATTGTAAGTCCATATCTTTTCCTTAAAAAATTGATTATTTGTTACAATCTCTCTAAATTATTACTTATATCAATCTAAATCATTCCCCTTACATACAAATGTGTGTGCTCATTTGTTTTTTAAATAATTCAGGATAAAGTAAGGGGTCTTCTGTTTCGGATTATTTTAACTCACATATTTCTATAATTTTTAAATTTCAAATATTTTCAGGTATATATTGAAGGCTACATGATGTAAGCTGTAAAGAATATACATGGTGTAAGCTGTAAAGTAAAGGGTCTTATGCTTAATATGTTGTTTCTCTATTTTCTGCATGTATGTATTTTTTATATTCTGCCTTTTGTAAAGTTAGCTAATTATAATTGGTTATGATGATTTTGGGTATGGAATGATGGTTTTTTAGTGGTTTGGATATGTATGGATGATTGTAAGTTTTGTAAACAGGAAACTCTGTCGAAATTTCTTGAAATTAGTAACGACTAACTTGATGTTTTGGTGGTTGGATGTGTTGATGATTGAGTATGTATTAATTTCTTCATGTATGTATTTTTTTTTGTTCCGTATTTTGTAAAGTTAACTAATTATGCATGGTTATGATGATTTTGGGTATGGAATGATTGTTTTTTTGGTGTTTTGGATATGTATGGATGATTGTAAGTTTTATACACAAGTTTATATTTTTCTGGATATCTATTTTTAAAGGAAACTCTGTCGATTTTTTTTTTAAATTAGTAGCAACTAGCTTGAAATTTTGGTGGTTAGATATGTGTTGATGATTGTGTGTATTTTATATGTTACGTCTTTTGTAAAGTTAACTAATTATATATGGTTATGATGATTTTTGGGTATGTAAGTTTTGCAGACAGGTTTAGAATTTTTTAGATTTCTATTTTTAAAGGAAATTCTACCGATTTTTTTTGGAAATTAGTACCAACTAGATTGATATTTTGGTAGTTGGACATGTGTTAATGATTGAGTATGTACTAATTGTTGTGGTGGTATGTGTCTTTTGGTAATATAATATTTTTGAATTTTAATTTAATTTTTTTTATGTCGTGCCTTCAGGCACGGGCATATACTAGTATTGAATAAGTGAGAAAACAAAATTTGAAATAAGAAGGAAATGAGTTATCAAAGAATAATGTAAAACTTTTAATAGAAAAGTTAATAATTGTAAGAAGATCTTTGTGGAAAGAAAGTGGTTATAGAAGCCAATGAATGAATAAAGTATTAACGTAAAATCTATTTTGATAGATTGAATGAATGAAGATTAATAAATAAATTTTCGAGGACGAAATTCTTAGAAGAAAGGGTGAATATAATATTTCGAGTGTTTATGATAACGATCCTTAGAAAAGGAAATGAATGGGTTAAAGAATAAATAATACTCAAAATATAATTGGATTCAAGTGAAAGTTATGAAATAAAACCTAGAATTTGTTGATGAAATGAATGTAGTAGGAAATATAAAACCTATATTAAGGTAATGTGTTGAAATTATTCAACGATAAATTTTTAATTTTTTTAAAAAAAGATTTGATGAAAACCTGAGTAAGGTAGGGTTTTGGTGATTCCGAGGACGGAATCCTTATAAATGGGGGAAGGATGTGACAACCCAAATTTTCATAAATTATTAAAATAGGAATTTAATAATTAAAATTCTTATTATGAGGTGCATATATTTTGAATTATGTATTTTGGTGTGAAGAAATTAAATTTTTATGAGATTTAATAGTTGATTAAACTTTTAAAGGAAATAAAATAAATTGGCCACGATAAGGAATTTGGTGGCAAGGAAAATTAACCCTATAAATATTGGGTAATTTAAATTAAGTTGAAACTATATTATGATTAAATGAATTATTATAATGTTATTTTAATTTGATTTTATAATTAAAGTGATGTGTTAATTTATTAAAAAAATTATAATGAAAATGAAAATTATAATTTTATTGTATTGGTTTATGTGGTAAATTGATTTAATAAATTATTATTAGATTTAATTTAATTTGAATATGAGAATTTATTTAAATAAAGTGTGACAATAAACTATATAATAAATGACATATGAAAATAAATTAAAAGAGTTTTAATTTGGTTTTACCAAACAAAGTCTTAGAGCTTTTAAAATTTTTATTTTAATCTTGTTTTGCCAAACAAGGCTTAAGGAATGATTAAGTCATTATTTTAATTAGTTTTGCCAAACAAAGCCTTATGGCTTTTGATTTTTTAAAAAAACTATAACTGACATCAGTTATATATTGTGACAACCCGAATTTTCATAAGTTATTAAAGTAAGAATTTAATAATTAAAATTCTTATTATGATGTGTATATATTTTGAATTATGTGATTTGGTGTGTAGAGAATTATATATTCATACGTTGGAGAATGTGAGATTTAATAGTTAATTAAACTATTAAAGAAATTAAATAATATTAGTTAATTAAGTTGAAATTATGTTATGAGATAATATAATTTTAATTGTTATGCCTTGTGGGTAATGAAAATTATTATGAGTTAAGTTTCATATAGTGTAAATAATTCACTTAATTAAAATAGTGAATTAATACAAGTATAATTGATTTAATAAATTGAGAAGGTAATATATTGCATGAAAATATAAATGTTAGTATAATGCGAGTAAAATATTTATTAAGTACATTAAATATTTTAGTTAGAAACTTTATGAAATATTTATGGTATTAAATAAATTTTTGATGAAAATTGTTATGGGATAGTTTATTTAAGTGTTATAAAATAGATGAAATTTATACATATTTTATTACGCGAGTATAATGCTGATATTCTAATTTAATTAAATAATTAAACTAGAGGAGCGAGAATTTGTTAAATAATGTTATGATTATAATGGTTGAATAGAAATTATAATTTTACTGATAAGGTTAATTTTATTTCTTAAGGAATTAAAGGTACATAATCTAGTTTATATTTCTAGTTTATGTGTTCTTAAATTTCTTTTAAAATTAGAGTTTTGGTTAATGAATTTGTGAGTTATGATGTTATATATGTTATTAGATTTTATAATTTTATAATGGTCATCTAAAAACGATTTTTCAGAAATCAAATTCATGTATTTATGCTAAAGAAGTGGAATTTGGGTTTTGTTGGTAATGAGTGTTTTGGTGTACTTTGAGACTAAAATTGATGATGAATTCATGATTAAAACTTTAAATTGATGGATGGTTGTTGTTCTCCTCTATAAAACGAAAACAACGCAACTTGAACGAATCGAATCGGTTAAGAAACGAATTCGTGGTGAATGAATACACTTAGCATGTTAAAAATATGAAAAATTAGTATAAACCAATTAGAATTAGTATAAACCAAGTCCCACATCGACTAAATTGTGAACTTTACCCCTTTGCTAAACCTATAAATACAAGGGCTTGACCCTTTGTTTCATTCACTAAGAATAAGGCCTCCAATTTTGAGAAAGGCTTTGTTGTGGGAGGACTTTTTATAAAAACCTCCTTAGTTAAATTTTGTCATGGAAGTGCGTAGTCAGTTTTTGGAACTCGTATTTTCGAGTATGTTTCTTATTTATTTTTTGATAATGTTATTATTTTAAATATTATATTTAGTTTGTTAGTTAAAGTATGAATTTTGGAAGTTTAGTTAGTTTTGTTAGTAAACTAGTTAGTTTACTATATTTATTTTGGCTTGGAATTGATTATGTAAATGAGTTCTAATGATAATAATTAGAGATAGGGAGCCGAGACCTTAGACGAGTCTGACTATGTTAAATAAGACTTATTTGTAAAGAAAGTTGGGTTGGAACGAGTCGAAGCAAGTTTTGAATGTCACAACGAGAAGTCAGAAAAACTAGTGGATTGCTGATCCAAAAACAAAAATTCGGGGTTAGCTAGATTTTTTAGGTAATTATGGGCTTTTGGTATGTTATAGTACACTGAATAAGTTTTCCATAGACTCCAGAACGGACTAATTCTGACTTCGAAGCAAAGAGTTATAACCATTCAAAGTAGTCGAGTCAAAACTGTCTAACCAACTCGGGGCAGTCACTTTGAACTAATTTTCTAGAATTCTGTGTTTAGAATTTGGAAAAGGTCAAAGAATAAAAGTTGTAGTCCCGGAAGTTAGCTTCGCGTGGGCTCAAGAATCGCTCAAAAATGTTTTGAAACTGAAAAGTTATGACTGTTTTAGCGAGAGTGGGTAAAGTTGGGAAAGAATGAAAAACAGTTTCGAACGCCCCTTTTTGAACACTGTTTTGGATTGTCTATCTTATTCGAAATGGGTGTCTAATAACTTTTAAAAATAGGTTAATATGATGTTTAAAGCATATCCAAAGTTGGATGTCATCGGACATATGAGATATAGAGTAAAGTTTATATTACAACTACTATGCGTTGCTATGTGACTAATAGTTGATGTGTATGATTATATAATTGTGTAGGGCACGTGAAGTACAGATAAATATAGGCTATTAAACTGTTATTGATAAACAACGATCAAGGCAAGTCTTTCCGTTCCTATTTGCTATCTGAATTTGATGATGAACTGTTTGAAATTTTTATACTTGTTATATGAACTACAACATGTATGTTATGTTAGTCCAATGTTTATGAGATGTATATCGAGCATGTTATTATTAGCTATGTGATGCATGAAAACTGTTAGATTTTGCTGGGCTGTCGAGCTCAAACTTGCAAATAACCACTTTTGCAGGTTAAAGATTTAAGGTAATGTTATGTGCTACTTTTAAGATATGAATCAGATGTGATACTTAAAGTTTTATATACTTTGGCTGGGTTATTATTATTTGAACCATGTTTAAGGTTCCGAATAATATATTAATGTTTAATTATAATATCGTTTTGCGATGTAAACTCTTGTAGTATTAAAATGATTCTGAGATATTTAGATGTAAGGGTTGAAAGTTTTGGGAACGAGAATAGTTTGTAATAGAAAACTTTAATTATTCCGCAAATTTCAATGGTTGTATTATCGATTAATGATGTAAAATTAGAGGTTGAATGTATTATTAATGACTGAAGTCGATAATTAAATTGTATAAATTTTGGGGTCGTTACAGCTGGTATCAAAGCTTATAGGTTAGAAACCATAGGTAAGAGTACCTTAGGCCATAACCTTAGAGAAGAGAGGTGAAGATAATGAACGAATAAGCTAAAATGGAGTTTGAACAATAAGAAGTAAGTTAAGAAGTTTATAAATAAGGTATTAAAACATGCGTAAGAGGATTCAAAGAAGAATCTCCCAGAGTTATAAGGAATATGAATGTGGGGTTACCCAACTCCAATAATAAGGATGTAAGGGGATAATAAATAGACAATGTCTATAAAAAGAGAATGATAAAGAAGTTAAGAATAAAAAGTTATATCTAAGTATGGTATAATCGTACTCTTTAATAGTTGATGTATGGTATCTGGACTAAACAATTCCTTCATAGAGCGGAGGTATGAACGAACTAGTAACTCGAAACCTATATTGTTGGTTGTTTATGGAAAACCACTCAGCGTACCATATTGAAACTGTTAGAGGCTCGATATTTACCAAGTATAGAAAATGGATACGTATGATGAAAATGTGGAACTCGAATGAAATATTGAGCAATGTAAATGAAGTTAAAAATTCTTAAAGGAAGAATTATTATATAAATAATAAAATTCAAAGAAGAATCTTGAAGAGACATAAAGATAAGAAATGGGAGTTTCCTAACTCCAATAGCCAAGATAACGAATAATGATAAATAGACAAAGTATGTAAGATTAAAAGCAGAAATAAAATTGTAAATGATGAAAAAGGAAAGAAAGAGGATCGTAAAACAAAACGATCACTAGTTAAGAAAATAATTTTAGGGGAGATGATTATAGAATAAGATCATGACGTGTTCTGTTTATGTTATAAAAGAAAGATGGTCTGCAATGTTTGAATAATTATAGCTTGATGCTATGAAGATGATGTACTATGAAATAGTACAAGATAAACTCATGAGGAGTTATAGATAATGTGATACGAGGAATTCGTATCGAGCAAAGAGCAAGTTATTAGCAAGATAGAGTTAGGTGGGATTTCAATTGAGGACTCATGTGGTGGCTGAGTTGTACAAACCTTTATATATGCGAGGGTTTTGTGCTTGCACTCAGTTTACCACATTGATAATCATTGGAATGTTAGTGTCGCGCTATCAATGTATATGTGGCGAAAAGGTGATTCTTTTCTCATTTATATATTTGATAGTTAGAAACTATTAACATTAGGTAGATATTATTAGGGTTAAGTGCGAGTTCTTAAAATTAATGCATATGGTAAGTTCGTGGCTCATAATAATATAGTATGTTTAAACCCCTCAACGAATGGGCGCCTATGGTCTGACTAGGATAAGTTCTTAAACTCATATTATTGTGGCAAGTTCCTGAACTTCCAATGTGTAGTAAGTTTGATGAATTATATTGGGGGTATAGGAAGATTGTAAGGTGAAATATAAGAATATTTAGTATAAGAGTATTGGTGGTGCTAAAAATAAAAAGAATTGGTTAAGTAATGAAGTAATGGAGTAAAGATTGAAGTTGATGGATACCTAGATATTCTAAATCTACTAGCTATGCTAGACTTTCAAAATTTATTGACTTCGTGCTGATGTTTGCACTTCTATTTTCTTCAAAAATATTGGATCAAATGATGAAACCAATGAATTTTAAAAACAATACAATTATTCGTATGTGTATGCTAATTGCTTCAGCTAGACAAAAATGATTTGAAATATATTAAAATGTATTTTTATATCATCAATGCAACATGGAACCTGGTGCAAAGATGATAAAAATGATGGAGTCATCAATGCAGTATTACTTAGTGTTGGATGTGATCTAAGGATCGTCAACCCACTATGGTATGATGTAGTATGATAAAATCACCAAATGACGGAATCCTCAATTGGACTATAAATACAGTGCGGTATCACGACGTCATACAAAGATTTTTGAGATTTATTTAAGATATAAGAATATATATATATATATATATATATATATATATATATATATTTCGATTGATGTCCGAATTTTTGTAGAAGTCTATGCTATTTGATTCAGCTAGACGAATATTAAAAAATGTTCATGAAATTCAAGCGTTTCTTGAGAAGTTATGCCAAACCAAATTATTTTGGTGCGGATTCAAATGTTGAAAAGCTGAGATGAACCCTATTATATGAGAGTTATTTTACGCAATGTGTTTAGATGTTTGTGCACAATACATTGCATGAAGGGCTGATCCCTCTAAGTACGAGGAGTCCCTATAGTCTTATGACTGTTAAAGTTTAAGTTGAAAGAATACTTATAACTATGGATATATACGCATAGCGTTTAGATGTTTGTGCATAATACATCGTACGAAGGGCTTAACACCCTAAGTACGGGAGTCCCTATAGTCTAATGAATGTTAAAGTTTAAGTTGAAAGAGTACTTAAAACTGTGGACGTAATTCAAGGTCTTATGACCCCTCAACATGATTTGGAATCTTTTAAATTCTTGAGTTATTCATATTACTTCCTAATTATTGAACAATTATGGAAGATTCTTGTTATTCTAAAAGGCGAATGTGGTAAGTATGATATTCCTTAGAAAGAAGTAAGTCATAGAATGCGACACTGAATGATGAATATATTGAACAAGTGAGCTAAAGAAATTTTGAAATGAGAAAGAGATGAGTTATCAAAGAATAATGTAAAACTTTTAATAGAATTAAAAGTTAATAATTGTAGAAAGATCTTTGTGGAAAGAAAGTGGTTATAGAACCCAATGAATGAATAAAGTATTAACGTCAAATCTATTTTGATAGATTGAATGAATAAAGATTAATAGATAAAATTTCGAGGACGAAATTTTTAGAAGAAAGTGTGAATGTAATATCCCGAGTGTTTATGATAACGATCCTTAGAAAAGAAAATGAATGTGTTAAAGAATATATAATACTCAAAATATAATTGAGTTCAAGTGAAAGTTATGAATTAAAACCTAGAATTTGTTGAAGAAATGAATGTAGTAGGAAATATAAAACCTATATTAAGGTAATGTGTTGAAAATATTCAACGATAAATTTTAAAAAGAGATTTGGTGAAAACCGAGTAAGGGAGATTTCTTTGATTCCGAGGACGGAATCTTTATAAGGAAGGAAGGATGTGACAACCCAATTTTTCATAAGTTATTAAAGTAAGAATTTAATAATTAAAATTCTTATTATGAGGTGTATATATTTTATATTATGTGATTTGGTGTGAAGAGAATTATATATTAATATGTTGGAGAATGTGAGATTTAATAGTTAATTAAACTATTAAAAAAATTAAATAATATTAGTTAATTAAGTTGAAATTATGTTGTGAGATAATATAATTTTAATTGTTATGCCTTGTGAGCAATGGTAATTATTATGAGTTAAGTTTCATATATAGTGTGAATAATTCACTTAATTAAAATAGTGAATTAATACAAGTATAATTGATTTAAGAAAGTGAGAAGGTAATATATTGCATGAAAATGTAAATGTTAGTATAATGCGAGTAAAATATTTATTAAGTACATTAAATATTTTAGTTGGAAACTTTATGGAATAAAATGAATATTTATGGTATTAAATAAATATTTGATGAAAATTGTTATGGGATAGTTTATTTAAGTGTGATAAAATAGATGAAATTTATACGTATTTTATTACGCGAGTATAATTGTAATATTCTAATTTAATTAAATAATTAAATTAGTGGAGTGAGAATTTGTTAAATAATGTTATGATTGTAATGGTTGAATAGAAATTATAATTTTACTGATAAGGTTAATTTTATTTCTTAAGGAATTAAAGGTACATAATCTAATTTATATTTTTAGTTTATGTGTTCTTGAATTTCTTTTAAAATTGGGATTTTGGTTAATAAATTTGTGGGTTATGATGTTATATATGTTATTAGATTTTATAATTTCATAATGGTCATCTAAAAATGACTTTTCAGAAATCAAATTCATGTATTTATGCTAAAGAAGAGGAATTTGATTTTTTATGGTAATGTGAGTTTTGGTGTACTTTGAGACTAAAATTGATGATGAATTCATGATTGAAACTTTAAATTGATGGATGATTATTGTTCTCCTCTATAAAAAGAAAACAACGCAACTTGAACGGATCGAATTGGTTAAGAAACGAATTCGTGATGAATGAATACACTTAGTATGTTAAAAATAAGAAAAATTAGTATAAACCAATTAGAATTAGTATAAACTAAGTCCCACATCGACTAAATTGTGAACTTTACCCCTTTGCTAAACCTATAAATAGAAGGGCTTGACCCTTTGTTTCATTCACCAATAATAAGGCCTTCAATTTTGAGAAAGGCTTTGTTGTGGGAGGACTTTTTATAAAAACCTCCTTAGTTAAATTTTGGCGTGGAAGTGCGTAGTCAGTTTGTGGAACTCGTATTTTCAGGTATGTGTGACACCCCCAAATTCGGGTACTTCGATTCCACGGGATTTGGTGTTCACTGTACAAGCATCATCTATCTATCTACCCATAAATAATATCAAACCATACAATAGATAGAAATCATAATAAAATCTCTTCCCTTAAGGGTTACATCAACTGAATCATAAATAAATCCCAGGTTACTCTAACCTTAAAACATCTGTGCGGAATTCTAAACAAATAAGTCTTAAACAACAACATAAGTCTTAAACATAAATACATCATCAATTAAAATAACAAGTCTTCATCACTTGCTAACTTTGCCCTTGCCCTTACTAGTGGAGGGTTCATCGCTTCTTTCATTCTTAACTGCAATGTTATTATTAAGCAAGAGTGAGCACAAATGCCCACAAGTATAAAAATGAAATAACAGTATAATAACATGCGAATAAATCAAAGACGTCTGAATAAGAACTCAACTTTTGAATCAAGAATGAATAACAAAAATCAAAAGAATTCTGAGGGTCATAAGACCTTGAACTATGTCCTAGGTTATCAAGGATTATACTTGAAACCTTTAACAGTCATAAGACTATGGACCTTCTTCTCGTACTTAGGGGGATCAGCCCTTAGTACCATACTGTGCACAATATCTTAACGCTAAAGCGTAAATAATCCCCTATACAGGGTTGTTCATTTTAGTTTGACATTCGAGCCCGCACCAAAGGAAGTTTGGTTTGGATAATTTCATCAAGGGTTCTAAAATTTAGAACGCTTATCAACTATGGACTAGTTGAATCAATAAGGTTCACTAGTCTAATAAGGTTCAACAATAATTGATATTTGATTAGAATAATAATCTCAAAAGTATACAATAGGACAATTATTGTATAACTGAATCATGCTTTGGAAAGATAATTAATCTTTAATATCATGCTTGAACTTGAATAATAACAAGGATAATTTATTCAAGGTAAATAAGAAACTTGATCAATAATGACAAGTAGGGTTAGGAAAACTTGCTCAACATAAAAGTAACGTTTAAGTTTAAATAAACTTGCTCAATAGAATGGAGTTAGGGATAGGATACTTGCTCAATGTAAAAGTAAAGTTGAGAAACTTGCCTCGTGCGTAGATTACACTTTAACTAAGACACGTTCTTTGATTTAAATCCTACATACCATTCACATTTATAATACTAGTTAATTACAACTTAACTAATCAATATAAACCCATTCTCTTTGTCTACTTGATTTATTGACTATACTTAATCACTTTATCACATTTACTGCCACATAAAACCACTTCATGAATAATAATCTAATTATGAAATCAATAATTTAATCCACATGTAATTATGTTATTTACATGTTATACAACTATCTTATCATCACATTATTCTTCTAACATGTTTACAAGTTCATTACAATAATCCACTAACACATTGTTAGACTTAAACATTTTTAAAAATCTCATTTCTGAGTTTTCTGGGGAGTGGCGCTGCGGCGCCACTATTGGACTAAGGATTCGCGCTGCGGCGCCGTGGCGCTGTGGCCGGGCCCTTGGCGCTGCGGCGCTGTGGCGCCGTGGCTCGAGACATGGCGCTACGGCACGGTGGCGCTGCGGCGCGGGAAATGAACTGGTAGCCGGCGCTGCGGCGCGGCATACCAAACACAGAAATGGCAGTTCGCAAAAATCGCAGAACTTGCCAATTTCTCCCAATTTCTTAAAGTTCTACTCGAAATTAAACATACCCATATGCTATAATTTATATATAATCATTACCCAACATTTATATACTGACAAAACCAATTTTAAACACTTATTAACAGATTTAAAGCCTAACAAAATTACTGACTTTGATGTTCGTGAAGTTTAGAAAACTTTATATGAAAATTCTCCCTACGGATTCGTTATAACACCGAATCCGTTCATTTAAACTCCGATCTCTCCGTATCGACATGCTCAATAATGTAAGAGTGTAAATTTTAGGGATAATATGTAATCCATACGTCAATTATCACATATATGGCCATATGGCCATATCACGTACTCTGTTTATTTTCAAAAACATACGTACGACATGTTTTCACAACACTGATGTTATGGTTTGTAACATATACATAATTAAACATGATTTGATACAACGTAACACACATATAAACTTATAATCATATCATATTCCAATCTACAAGGATTTACAGAAAACTGTGAAGCCATTTTATGAAAACTAAAAAGACGTAACTTGAAATTGGGTTGGAGAGAATTACCCAGAGTTATAAATAATGGAAGAAATGATCAGATAATCCTTTCTCAACAACCTGTTAATCACACACTCAAATTTCTCTCAGACTTCTAAATTTTCTCGCTGTGCTTTATCAGACTTAGGAAAAAAAAATGAAGAAGGAGAAGACGTCGACTAGTTAATAAACTGAGCGTCGAGAGGTCAGTTGGCCCAATCATGGGCAACTGCTAGTAACCACTACTAAGGCCATGTTTGGCTAGCAATTAAGTTCAAAGCTCACTATTTTAATAAAACTTTTTATCATATAGTTTAATTCATGTCACACCCAATTCAAATATCTTATTTAATTTAATATAAATAAAATATGATAATTCCTCATAAATTCACATAGTCACATAATTAAATATCTCATTAATAAATAATATCAATTTATTAAATTTCTAATTAATTATTACATTAATTAAAATAACATAGCTTATTAAATATTTCTTTTAATACAATAAGCTCACATAATCACAACTTTGATCATAAAAATTCTCTACATTAATTTAATAAATGTAACACATATAATTAAATTAATCTACCACAATTGCATCAATTAATTATTAAATCTAATAATTAAATCATCGAAAAATATTTATTTAACTCAATAAATATTTAAAATAATTTACAAAATTCTCGTTCGTCACAGTATGTTTCTTATTTAATTTTTGATAATGTTATTATTTTAAATATTATATTTAGTTTGGTAGTTAAAGTTTGAATTTTGGAAGTTTAGTTAGTTTTTTTAGTAAACTAGTTAGTTTACTATATTTATTTTGGCTTGGAATTAATTATGTAAATGAGTTCTAATGATTATAATTAGAGATAGGGAGCCAAGACCTATGACGAGTCTGACTATGTTAAATGATAAGTGAGATTTATACCTGCTTATTGAATACCAATTCAAGCGAACTATGACCATCTCAAGTACATTTTAGTGTGTTTTTAGTGCATTTCATGTTATTTTGCATTACATTTACATAAAACTACTTTTGGTGAAATAGTGCATAAAATGGTCTATTTTTGTGGTATTAGAGGGCACGAGGCTAATGGACGCATGAAGGCGAGGCACAAGCTGGGATGTGCATGGCAAGAGGATCAAGTGAAGCATGGATGGACAAGCATGGATGGACAAAGGATGGAGCAGTAGAGTAAATCAGGGCAGCAACAGAATCAGAAGACACATACTGCTAGCCGCGCGGCCGCGCGGCATGACAAGCATGGAGACGTGCGCTCGCGCGAGCACCCGGCCAAACAACTTTACCTAATACAAGTCTCGCACCCACGTGAGAAATACACTGGAGGGGCGTGCGGCAGTGCGCGATGCCTGTAGCTGCTAATTTGTATTTTTTAAATTTTTAATTAAAAGGGTGGTAATTGATTTAAAACGATTTCTGACTGGTGTCAGACGTATCATTATTCAGTTTTTACGTATTTTCATCGTAGTAACTAGGGTTTACACCTTGAGGGAGATTCTAACGTAGAACGAAGCCAAAACACCTACTCTTCCAATTCTTCTTGGGATTCTCTATCATTGTGGATTAGTATTATTATTTTGCTAGAATTTTATGAGGATTTGATCATTAATATTGGTTTATATTCAACAATTGGGTTTGATCGTTCTATCCTTCATCTTTCAACTGTTTGATTATTAGCCAGTTTTGCTTTGATCCCATAATGGCTTTTGGTTCAGTCATGAACTAAACTCCATTATGGGATTCTAACGGATTTTAATATGTAATTTAGTTGCATGCTTGATTGCTAGGGCTGTTTTACATATCATATGGGATTTCTATCGTGGTTGTTTTACATGTATGAAGGCTTGATCACCATTCGTCTCAATACTTGTATGGAATTGACAATGAACATGCAAGTATGGATTGTAATCATGATAGCATACGAATATGGGGCTGTTTTATATGGCTTGTGTATTTCGTGAACCAGATAGACATATACTGTTTCACCGTATGAGTTAGAATAAGGGCTTGTGCTTAAGTTCAGTATGATTGCAATTTCACATAGACATATAGTGATTTTGGTTATATTGACGATTACTTGGAGTCTATCATCTGTGGATGCTATGTAAGTAGGTCATAGTGCATTGAAAAATGGCTATAACTCTTTGAGTGCTCCTGACTATTTTTCTGTGATATGTGAACACTTCTTGCATGATAGTGGTAATTTGATGAAGTATTCAATGACGTTAGGATCCCATTATTTCCAGATTTGATTTATTCCATTATTAGTCTTATTTTACTTGTTATATGCAATTTAGGGTAATTTACAAATATAGCCATTAATTTAAGCATATAAAGATAGTGATTTAATTGATGCATAGTAGTTTAGATTTGACAACTTTTTCTGTGGGATTGATACTCTATTTACTCTATATTACTTGTTGACACATGTATGCTTGCATGAGTTAGAGATCTTTTATCAGAACTGAAAAAGAGGCAACAAGTTTTTGGCGCCGTTGCCGGGGAAAGGCGTTTTAATTTAAATAATTATCATCGGTTTAAAGCTATATTGTATGACTTAGACAATTCTGATCGTTTCTCATTTCTATTCTTGTTTTGTTTTTGGTTTCAGGTTCTTATAGATTTTTATGCACACGCGATCATCCAACTCAGAACTAACACCAGCACAGGATAACATTAATGGAAGAGGTTGGAAAGCAAGTGTGCGGAGAAATTTGCAAGCTCAGTTAGAAAGTATAACATCTAGTATGGCAGAAGAACAGAGAATTGAGCAAAGAGAAGAGCATCGAGCTCTAAGGGACTATTCCATGCCAAACATTAATGGACTATAGTCTAGCATAGTCAGACCGGCGATAGCAGCCAATACCTTTGAGATTAAACTGGGCACTATTCAAATGGTGCAGAACTCGGTACAGTTTGGGGGTGCTACTACGGATGATCCGAATGAACACCTGTTAAGTTTTATCGAGATATGTGACACATTCAGATGCAACGGTGTGACGGAGGATGCTATCAAACTAAGGTTATTCCCATTTCATTGAGGGATAAGGCGAGAAGTTGGCTACATTCTATGCCGTCAGGGTCAATCACTAAATGGGAGGACTTAGCACAAAAATTTTTAGCCAAGTTCTTTCCAATGGCTAAGACTGCAAAGATGAGGACAATTATCTCTCAGTTTGAGCAACAACAGGGCGAGTCCTTATATGAGGCATAAGAGAGATATAAAGAGATGCTAAGGAAGTGTCTACATCACGGTATGCCAGATTGGATAGTGATCAACTCATTTTACAATGAATTGGGATGGCAGACAAGACCGATCGTGGATGCAGCTGCAGGAGGGGCATTATGGGCAAAGAGCTATGACGAGGCCTATACACTTATCGAGTCTATGGCTGTAAATGACTACCAGAATCCTACAGCTCGGATGCCACAACCCAAAGTTGCAGGTGTGTTGGAGGTAGATGTTATTACACAGTTGTCAGCATAGATGGCAGCGATGGCAAAGAAGATAGATACTTTGGCAGAAAGCAGGACGAAAATAGTTGCCTTCGTATGTGAGATTTGTACGGGGTCGCACTCGACAGATCAGTGTGCTATCAGCTCGGAGTCAGTACAGTATGTGGGAAATTACAGGAAAGATCAAGGTCAATTTCAGAACACATACCACCCCAACAGCCAAAATCATCCAAACTTTAGTTGGTCAAATAACCAAGGAAATTAGCAGAATCAGTTTCAACCGAACCAACAGTTTCAACCACAGTCATCTCAGCCACAATTTTCATCCAAACCACCATTTCTGCCGGGATTTTCTCAACAACAACAACATCACACTCCAGCTGCACCACAACCAGAAAAGAAATTAGAAATGGAGGAGATGATGTTGAAATAGATGGCAAACACAGAAGTTATGATCAAAAGCCAAGCAGTGGCTATCAAGAATCTAGAAACTCAAATGGGCAGATGGCGAGCATGCTTAACAACAGGCCCCAAGGTTCTTTGCCAAGTAACACAGAGGCAAATCCTAGAAGAGACGGGAACGAACAGTGTCAAGCGATCACATTACGATCTGGGAAAAACACTACAGACACTGCAAGTCGCGTGCCCGAGCATGAGTTACAAAGGGAGGCTGCGGGGCCGTGCGAGGCAGAGCAGGTGACTATTGAGGAAGAAAATTTTAAAAATTCCAAGGAATAACAAAAAGAGAAAGACAAAGCAGGGTCAAAGGAGAAGCTCAAGAGTTTAGTGCCACCAATTCACTCTCAAGTTCCGTATCCGGAGAGATTGATTAAGCAGAGGTAAGATAAATAGTTCAGTAAGTTCTTGGAGGTATTCAAAAAGCTGCAGATCAATATACCGTTCGCCGAGGCATTGGAACAAATGCCAAGCTATGCAAAGTTTATGAAGGGTATATTGTCAAGGAAGAGAAGATTATATGAGTTTGAGACAGTGGCCTTGACAGAGGAATGTAGTTCAGTGCTTCAGAGTAAACTACCTCTAAAGCTGAAAGATCCAGGCAGTTTCACAGTTCCGTGCACTTATAGAAAGATAAACTTCAAAAAATGTTTATGTGATCTTAGGGCAAGTATCAATCTGATGCCCTTGTCAGTCTTTAATCAGTTGGGATTGCCAGCTCCAAGGCTAACAAACATTTCTTTGCAGCTAGCTGACAGATCCATCACATATCCACGTGGAATTATTGAAGATGTGTTGGTGAAAGTGGAAAAATTCATTTTTTCGGCTGACTTCATCATTTTAGATTTTGAGGAAGACAAGAGTATACCGATCATACTGGGGAGACCATTCTTAGCCACAGGAAGGACTCTGATAGACGTGCAAAAAGGGGAACCCACTATGCGTGTACATGATCAAGAGGTGACCTTCAATGTCTTCAAGGCCATAAAGTTCCCACCAGATGAAGAAGAATGCTTCCAGGTTGATTTAGTGGATCGGGGTTCAAATGATGGAGTACAGCGAACAGTGGACTATGAACCAGTGGGACGTGTAATTTCTGACAATCCAGAGGTTGAGAATGAGGAATTAAATGAATTCGCTCAATATCTGGATATCACTCCACAGTATGAAACCAGTGCAAAATGTGATAAGTTATCGGACAAGCATCTTAAGGCAAATGGACAAAGATTGAAGCGTTATTCTGGTGGTGAGGTGGATAGAAAGATAATCACCTTAATTCTATCTTCAACATGAGATTCAGAGACAGTCAAGCTAATTGACTATAACTTAGCACTTGATGGGAGGCAACCCATTGTATCTATCTCTATTTTCTTTTTATTTATTTCGGTAAGATTGTTTTAGTTGGTTCATCTCATGCCATTATTGATCATTTGGCGGATTCGCATGGTTAAGTTTGTAGCAGAATTTACAGTGAGAACGTGTGAAAGAGGATATAGTTTATATGGTCATTAATTCATGACCTAATAGTGCACATTAATGTCTATGTAGGTATCTGAAATTGAAGACATCACTATATGCAGAGTGGAATTGAACATCATCAGTGCAGATATCAGGATTGCACGGTCGCGCGAGTAAGGTAGTACAAATTCGCGCGTCTACACGTTAAGCCGATCAGAGCATAATTTACACCCGCGTGCCCACGCGCTCAATACATTGAACACCCGCGCAGCCGCTCACGACATCAGACGTGGACAAATTTTTAAGCATAAAAACGTGATGGAGATCAGTTGGACTTTCATTTGAAATGAAAATAGAAGTGCAATCACATTGTCTCTCCATAACTCACGTCTCTATCTCTCTATCAGTTACAAATTGAAGTCGTACATCTCTTAATCACATATCCACGATTTTCTCCACGTTCAAAGCTCAACCCATTCTCTCATCCATATATAAAGCTAGGATTCCTGATTTGGGTTTGCAGAAACGAGTTTGGGGGTTATAACTTCTTAAGCTTTTCTTCATTTTTAGTCGAAATCATCTGCATTATCTCTCTCTGAGCTAGCATATGGGTCCAAAAAGAGCTCGTTCTGCTTCATCTTCTTCTTCATCTTCCTCTGGCAGGCAAGGAGAGGATGTGGTTGACCACGCTAAGTTCATGAATTTGGCAGCCCAGCAGGAGTATTACAGAATTGTGGTGAAGATATTTATCAAGGAGCGCAGTTTCAAATAGGAGGACCAAGATGGTCAGTTGTGTGCCATGATTCACGAACGGGGATGGGTTAGACTCACTGCCACTCCCACGCCCATTCCGATGAGCATAGTCTTAGATTTTTACGCCAATGCCATAGTCACCATGAATGATATCGCTATCGTTCGAGGTGTCGAGATAGACTTCAGACCCACCACCATTAGAACCATTTTCAGACTCACCGAGAGACCACCAACAGGGGCTGCCAATTGGATCACAGGAGCACATATGGCAACAGACTTGGAGCTTGTTATTGCTGAATTGTGCGTGCCAGGCACGAAGTGGACTTACAAAGTTGGTACGAACCAGGCTCGCATATTCCCAGCAGCCGCACTGAATCGATATGCCATGGCATGGAATTTGTTCATATGTGCCAAGCTATTGCCCTCGTCTCATCAGCATGAGATCACGGTGGAAAGGGCCATAATTTTGTAGGGTATAATTACAAGTAAGTATATTGACGTGGGTCATTTGATTCATCAAAATATTTTGAAGTATCTGAGGGGAAGTGCCACAGGGAGCATTCCACACGCATCAGTGGTAACCATGCTATGTTCTCATCAGGGATGCAACTGGGGCAACGAATAAATGAAATACCCGAGCAAAGACATAACTCATGCCACTATTATAAAATTTGAGGACTGGTCAGGTGGGGAGCCACACCCACGCGGACGAGGATTTATTCTCCGGCCCACATTCCAAGAGCCATCCTAACAACCCTCTCAAACAGATGAAGCGGGCCCATCAACACGACCACATGCTCCTCATGGCGATCGCCAGCTCCGAAGGTTGGAGCGCAAAATCGATTCCATGTACAATAGTTTTGGCGCATTTGCTATGGGACTCATGAGGGCTTTGATCGAGGCATTTGAACAGCAGGGTATAATGCTTGAGTGGCCTCAGTTCGGTACAGCAGTGCCATATCCACCCAAGGAGGGTGGTTCAGCCGATTATTAGGGAAGTTTTCTGTACCCTTTACCTTCATTTAATGGGGCATTGAATATGATAAGTTTGGGGGTATTGGGGTCGTAGTGTAGTTGCATATAGTGTTTGCATGTTTAGTGTAGTTTTAATTAGTTTTTGCATGTTTAGTTTTAATTTTGCATGTTTATGTGGTAGATAAAATTTTGCAGAAAATTTTTAATTTTTAGTTATTATTGCTTGTGCTAGTATGCTTTAGTTTGCATGTCTCACAGTGTTTAGCTTTATGGAAATTTGGTCTAGTCAATGATAATAGTGAATTTTGAACGAGTCATGAATATTTTGGATAACGTGAGCTGAGATATAGTGTTTTATACGATGAAATTCATGTTGCTGTTTAAATGCTTTCGGTTTGCACAAATGTGTTCACAATCACTTGTAGGTATAAGAAGTATGTGTTGCATTGCTTGATAGCAAATGTAGTTTTAAAAAGAGAAATATATGGAAAGTGATCTTAGACTGTATGAAACATTGACATTCAAACTTTGGGAATACATGGGTATGCTATGTATAAAAAAAATCAAATAGCAATAACGTGGCTAGTCTTAATTCGGGGCCCTGACTACTTGAGTAAGTACACCTGAGGGGATTGTCTCTACACCTAGCGCCTTAATGTCTTCCATGGTCTGGGAGTCGTTGGTTGAAAGCTCGCTAAGGGGTAGCAGTGTGCATAATGGATTAAGACATTGCATAGACATGTGAAAACAAAGAAAAAAAAAGAAGAAAGAAGAAAAGGAGAAAAAGAAAAGAAAAATAGCAATAAACACCACGGGAAAGTGCAAAAAAATTGTCCTCGTGAGTAGCAATAAAGCAGTTAAGCCCATTGTTGAACCTTAGTTGATATGTTGAAACAGTATGTGTTGTATGAGTATACATGAGTCTTGATTTAGACTATAATTTTCTATTTTGAGCAATGTAACATGCATATTCTTTGCTTAAGTCAAGTTTTGGTGAACATCACACACACATACACAGCATCTCTATAGCATATATGAATGATCTTAGTGTATGATATTATGCTTATAGTTTGATTTGAAATTGTATTCTTGGATCAGGATAATTCAGTGAGGCAATTTGGACTGAAATTCTGTTATGGCTGGAACTATGTGAGACTAGTTTGCATCATAGCTTAGTGCATAGTATTGTAGTTGCATTTTCATTGTTATTTAGCATGCATTGCTTGAGGGCAAGCAACAGTTCAAGTTTGGGGGTATTTGATAAGTGGGATTTATACCTACTTATTGAATACCAATTCAAGCGAACTATGCCCATCTCAAGTACATTTTAGTGTGTTTTTAGTGCATTTCATGTTATTTTGCATTGCATTTACTTAAAACTCCTTTTGGTGAAATAGTGCAGAAAATGGCCTGTTTTGGTGGTATTATAGGGCACAAGGCTAATGGACGCATGAAGGCGAGGCACAAGCTAGGATATGCATGGCAAGAGGATCAAGTGATGCATGGATGGACAAAGGATGGAGCAGTAGAGTAAATCAGTGCAGCAGCAGAATCAGAAGACACAGACTGCTAGCCGCGCGGAATGACAAGCTTGGAGACGTGCGCCCGCGCGAGCACCCGGCCAGACAACTTTACCTAATGCAAGTCTCGCGCCCACGCGAGATATACACTGGAGGGGCGTACGGCCGCGCGCGATGCCTGTAGCTGCTAATTTGTATTTTTTTAATTTTTAATTAAAAGGGTGGTAATTGATTTAAAACGATTTCTGACTGGTGTCAGACGTATCATTATTCAGTTCTTACGTATTTTCATCGTAGTAACTAGGGTTTACACCTTGAGGGAGATTCTAACGTAGAACGAAGCCAAAACACCTACTTTTCAAATTCTTCTTGGGATTCTCTATCATTGTGGATTAGTATTATTATTTTGTAGGAATTTTATGAGGATTTGATCATTAATATTGGTTTATATTCAGCAATTGGGTTTGATCGTTCTATCCTTCATCTTTCAATTGTTTGATTATTAGGCATGTTTTCCTTTGATCCCATAATGGCTTTTGGTTCAGTCATGAACTAAACTCCATTATGGGATTCTAACGGATTTTAATATGTAATAAAGTTGCATGCTTGATTGCTAGGGCTGTTTCACGTATCATATGGGATTTTTATCGTGGTTGTTTTACATGAATGAATGCTTGATCACCATTCGTCTCAGTACTTGTATAGAATTGACAATGAACATGCAAGTATGGATTGTAATCATGATAGCATACGAATATGAGGCTGTTTTATATGGCTTGTGTATTTCGGGAACCAGATAGACATATACTGTTTCACCGTATGAGTTAGAATAAGGGCTTGTGCTTAAGTTCAGTATGATTGCAATTTCACATAGGCATATAGTGATTTTGGTTATATTGACGATTACTTGGAGTCTATCATCTGTGGATGCTATGTAAGTAGGTCATAGTGCATTGAAAAATTGCTATAACTCTTTGAGTGCTCCTGACTATTTTCCTGTGATATGTGAACACTTCTTGCATGATAGTGGTAATTAGATGAAGTATTAAATGACGTTAGGATCCCATTATTTCCAGATTTGATTTATTCCATTATTAGTCTTATTTTACTTGTTATATGCAATTTAGGGTAATTCACAAATATAGCCATTAGTTTAAGCATATAAAGATAGTGATTTAATTAATGCATAGTAGTTTAGATTTGACAACTTTCTCTGTGTGATCGATACTCTACTTACTATGTATTACTTATTGACACATGTATACTTGAATGAGTTAGAGCTCTTTTATCTGAACTGAAAAAAGGCAACATTAAACAAGACTTATTTGTAAAGAAAGTTGGGTTGGAACGAGTCGAAGCAAGTTTTGAATGTCAAAACGAGAAGTCCGAAAAACAAGTGGACTACTAATCCAAAAACAAAAATTCGGGGTTAGCTAGATTTTTTAAATAATTTTGGGCTTTTGGTATGTTATAGTACACTGAATAAGCTTTCTATAGACTCCGGAACGGACTAATTCCGACTTCGGAACAAAGAGTTATGACTATTCGAAGTAGTCGAGTCAAAATTGTCTAACCAACTTGGGGTAGTCCCCTTAAACTAATTTTCTAGAAATCTGTGTTTATAATTTGGAAAAGGTCAACGAATAAAAGTTGTAGTCCCGGAAGTTAGCTTCGCGTGGGCTTAAGAATCGCTCAAAAATGTTTTGAAACGGAAAAGTTATGACTGTTTTAGCGAGAGAGGGTAAAGCTGGGAAAGAATGAAAAACAGTTTTGAACGCCCCTTTTTGAACACTGTTTTGGACTGTCTGTCCTATCCGAAATGGTTGTCCAATAACTTTTAAAAATAGGTTAATATGATGTTTAAAGCGTATCCAAAGTTGGATGTCACCGTACTTATGAGATATAGAGTAAAGTTTACATTACAACTACTATGCGTTGCTATGTGACTAATAGTTGATGTGTATGATTATATAATTGTGTAGGGCACGTGAAGTACAGATAAATGTAAGCTGTTAAACTGTTATTGATAAACAACGATCAAGAAAAGTCTTTCAGTTCCTATTTGCTATGTGAATTTGATGATGAACTGTTAGAAATCTTTATACTTATTATATGAACTACAACATGTATGTTATGTTAGTCCAATGTTTATGAGATGTATATCGAGCATGTTATTATGTGTTATGTGAGGCATAAAAAATGTTAGATTTTGGTAGGCTGTCGAGCTCAACCTTGCAAATAACCACTTTTGCAGGTTAAAGATTTAAGGTAAAGTTATGTGCTACTTGAAAGATATGAATCAGATGTGATACTTGAAGATTTATATACTTTGGCTGAGTTATTATTATTTGAACCATGTTTAAGGTTTTGAATAATGTATTAATGTTGAATTGTAATATCGTTTTGTGATGTAAACTCTTATAGTATTAAAATGATTATGAGATATTTAGATGTAAAGCTTGAAAGTTTTTGGAACGAGAATAATTTATAATAGAAAATTTTAATTATTCCGCAAATTTCAATGGTTATATTATCGTTTAATGATGTAAAATTAGAGATTGCATGTATTGTTAACGACCATAGTCGAGAATTAAATTGTATGAATTTTGGGGTCGTTACGTATATATATATATATATATATATATATATATATATATATATATATATATATATATATATATATATTAATACGTATTATATTATACGTTATATATCAGTTATATTTTCTATTATGTAAAAGAACAGAAGGAAGAAAGAACAGAGAAGAGGAGAAGAAGAGAAAAAGAGAGAAATTAAGATAGAAAGAGGAGAAGTTCTTTGTAAATTGAGAGAAGGATTTTGTGAGAATTATGGAAGGAAGAAACAAGATGATTGTTCAAAATTTTATAGCTAATCAAAGGTAATAATCTAGCTTTGAGTTTTTAGTATTATACTTCTTGAGTTTCTTTGAAAAATTGGATTTCTATGGTTATATTGTTAAGAGATTTATCATATATGTTAATTAGTATGTATAATTTGTTATATGTAATCTATAACAGGTTTTCAAGTAATCAAATTCGTGGAAACAAGTGTTAGAAGAAGAAACTTGGTTTATGGCTTAGAATATGTATTTTGGTCTATTTTAAGGCTTAAATTGATGGTTAGAACATGTTTATAATCAAAAATTGATAATAGATGTTAGTATGTTAACAAATGAAAACAACGAAGTTTAAATAGATTGATTTGGTTAGGAATCGAATCTGTTGTGAATGATTATGCTAAATATGTTAAAACATATAAAACTAATATGAACATGAGTTTTGGGTGAAGATTTAGGTGTTTCTGTAAATTTTTATAATTCTAGTATGTTGTAGTTATATGAATTACGAATTCATAGAGTCGAAAACAGACTGATTTAGGTGTGTATAACTCGATTTATGAAGTTTGAAGGAGAAAGGGTCAAAAATTCGCAAGAATAGTAAAATTGGGAAAATATCGTGTACCTTACTGCTAAGGGGCACTGCAGCGCGACCCCCAATGCTATTTGGGGCACTGCAGCGCTGGAATAGTAGTCGGGGACGGACAATTTTGACCTCCTGTAGTAAAATGGCCATAACATTTTCATACGAACTGCGATTGAGGTGATTCAAGATGATCCAAAACGAGAACGAGTAGATCTACAACTTTTGTTCTTTAATTTTTGCTATTTGAAGTCAGGAATAGGGGTCAAAATGTTCATTTGTTGGGCTGATATGTATTTGGAGGCAATCGGAGGGCGTCGGGCATGCACGTATGCAAATGTAGTGCTCATAACGATAAAAGATGTTTTCCTAAGTTATAAAAATTGAATATTAGTAAATATAATGATGCTTAATATTAATAAATGATGTATTAGATAAGTTGTATAAGCATACTAAGCACACACAAAAGAGACGAATCGGGCGCGTGACGAATGAACGTCGAAACGTCGTGACAAGTGTTAATATACGTAAAAAGTGTATTAAGTCAAATGAAATGAATATTATAAGATATGAAATGGGGTTAATATAAAACCAATAATGATTCCTAGCAAGACTTAAACACTTGAATGAACTTCGAGTTTGACTAAGAAGAAATATAGTAAGATATAAGTCTAAAGTTAACACAATCAAATTGAACATTATGTATTGATTAATATGAAGGGTTATAGGATGTAGATTAAAGTTTATATTACAACTACTATGCTTTGCTATGTGACTAATAGTTGATATGCATGATTATACAATTGTGTAGGGCACGTGAAGTGCATTTAGCTGTAAGCTGTTAAACTATTATTGGTAAACCACGATCAAGGCAAGTCTTTTAGTTCCTATTTTCTATGTGAACTTGATGATGAACTGTTTTAAATCTTTATTGCAAAAAGCATGATGTGTTATATATGTTAAAAGAATGAGACGTTAAAGTCAACTTATGACTACGTTGATTGAAGAATGCTGATTGAGTAAGGAACTCAATCTTTATACTTGTTATATGAACTGCATCATATTTGTTATGGTAGTCTAATGTTTATGAGATGTATGATAAGCATGTTATTATGTGCTACGTGATGCATGAAAACTGTTACATTTGCTGCGTTGTCGAGCTCAACCTTGCAAATAACCATTTTTGTAGGTTAAGGATTGAAGGTAACACTATGTGCTACTTGAATGACGTGGATCAGAAATAATACACGAAGATTAATATTTTAGCTAACATTGTTATTTATTTAAACCATGATTAAGGTTCATGAGATGTACTTAGTGTTTTATGATGTATATTTTATGTTGAGTTGTAAAGTTAAAGTTTGGGATGTCCGATGTATAAAGGATATCAATTTGATATATAAGTATACATATATTAGCTCTAATAAAGTGAATCATGGATTATATATGAATCAAAGACATGTTGATGATAAAGGTTTTGATTCAGGGAATTAAAGTAAGAAGTTAGAAAAATTTAAATTATTCCACATTTTATTAATTTTAACGTCGAATAATGATGTAAAATCAGAAGTTAGACGTGTTATTAACGATTGAAATTGATAATTGAATTGTATGAATTTTGGGGTCGTTACAGAGTACTAAGCTAAGTTAGGAGACATAATCATTCTATATATATGATGATCAACTCTTTCATTCTTAGTTTTATTCCATTCTAAAATCTTTCCTACTCATAAATTATAAACACTAAATATAATCTCAAATTCCTGCTAAAAATTATTAGGTTCACTATAGTTTATAGAACTGGAATTAGAATTGAGGAAGAATCAAGAAAAGAAACTTGAATCAAAGGTATGTGTATATCTGAATGTTTAAGATTATGATGATTGATTATATGGAATTGGGTATTGATGTTCTAATATTCCTAGAAAGAGTTTCAATAATATTGGGATTTAATAATCATGTCCTTTAAGCATTTGTTGAAATGCTCAAATGAAAACCGATTTCTAAAAATTTATAAATTCAAAAGATTATAGGGGTATGATCATGGTAATTCATTTTGTAAAAGTGAAAAAACCTTGCCCTACCTGTTTGATTGAGTGTATTAGAAAGGTTTAGAAGTTGATTTTCCAATCTCTGCAGAAGTAGAGCACAGTCTGGTCTGAAGCCGAAGTGCCGAAGTGGCGTAGTTGGGCCACTTCCCAAGCCAAGACCAGCGCAGCTGCGTTGGTCCCCAGAATTGAAAACTGAATTTTCTTGTATTCTAGAGTTCTGAGCATGTATGATAGGCTTCTATAAACTTAAAAATGTACCTGAGGCTATGTTCAAGGTAGTATTATATTATATGAATTATCATTGCATGATTAAAACAAGTTTTTTTTAAAATGAAAAACTTATATTATTTTGGAATGTTGAATAATAGAACTTAGTCATACATTTTCAAAGTCTTAGTATGCTTATGATGTACTTATAGGTATCTCATATAGGAATTAGCATGACCAAAGATTTATCAAAAAATATAAGTTTTCTAAGAGAAGTCAAATGGAATACCGATTCGATATTTAATTGGATGTCTTTTAAAAGAAACAAGAACTACAAATAAAACCTGGATTTATGTGACACATACTAAGTATCGAGGAAATTAGTATGAAGTCAAGTGGACAAAGCTTGATAAACTCAAGTCTGGACTGGACAGGGAGTAGCGCACCTGCGCCACTCCCAATCCTAACAGCAGTGCAGCTACGCTTCAGTTCATATCAACAAAGACAGTTTTGCTTTGAACTGAAACTTAGTGCATGCTTATACAACTCTTATAGGATATGATGCATGATTAGAATACTATACTTGGTGTCCGAACTTAGAATGACTATGTCAAGCAAGGGATTGTATAAGTATGTTATAAATAAAACTAATAAGCAAAATAGAAATAAAACAAGCTAAGTTATTATACTAATTTGCATGGATTTGTATAACTGATGTGTATATGTTTGATTATATGATCATATAGGATATAAGAAGCAGGGGTAGCTGTAACGATTGACAATTTTGTAATTAGTTTTAAATATTTATTGAATTAAATAAATATTTTAATTAATTTATTTATTGAGGTCAATAAATAATTGATGAAATTGTGATATAATAATTTAGTTAAGTGTGTATGTTAACTGAAGTAATGAATGGTAATTTTATTATTTGAAGATTTAATTTAATGAAATATTTAAATTAAATAAATTCTTAAATATTCAAGGAAATATTTAAATTTAAATAAAATGACGCTCTAGTTTAATTTAATAATTAAATTAGATATATAATAATTTATTAAGCATAAGTATAATTATAATGAAAATTATAATTATTATAATTGTAATTGTAAGTTATTAAAATTAATTAATTAATGGTGTGACAATGAACTGTATAATATAAGTGGTATACAAATAAATTAGAAGAGGGGAGTTTTGTGCAAGCCAAACAAAGCCTTGTAGCTTTTGGTTAATATAACAGCTGAGTCTTTTGGCTTGAATAAACTTGTAAGACCCCAACTTATTATAAATAAAATTTAATTTTCTCTATTTATTATTTTGAAATAGTAAGGGTTGATTTGATTAATGTGGCTAGTTATATATGGGTGAAATGCGCAAATATTTCAAGTAAGCAAGTGGTTATAAAATATTCATTGTTGTCGGGGAATATTCGTTTGGTCGTGAAATATTCTTACTATTGGGAAATATTCGTATGACGGCGCAGCCTTGTGTGGGCCCCATAACGGAAAGCGATTGGATGAAGAAAATGACAAGTATAAGTTATTTATAAATAACAGTGTAGTTGTTACCGTTAATACTGTTGGAATACCAGATGGTTAAAATACAGTAAGACGCGATGTTGCACAGTAGCACATGGTATTGCACCAATTATTAATTCTTACGTAAGAAGCCACTACTCAATAATTGTTACAGTAATTACTGTTTAATATTTTATTTTATTGATTCAATAATTGCTACGTTGATATTTTATATTACTGTTGTTTCAATAATTGTCACTACACAGTATTTTTCATTATCGGAGCAATAATTCATATTATTTGAATAATATTATTAGATAACATTATTGGCAATGTCTAGAAAGTTCTGTCTAAGGAGAGATTTGGTCACCTAATTACGCGCTAGTAAGGAGAGATCCTTATTGGAAAACCCCCTCTTTCTTGGGAACTGCCCAGTTGTCAGTATTGTGATTCTGTAATATTATTCGTGAATAATTAATTATTGATTTATATGATGAGGAAAATATTGATATTATGTGGATATAGATGGAGAAAATTTTTAATGTGACAATTGTTGAAAATTAATATTTTATCTATTTTTAATAAAATAATTCATTTAAATATATTATTATATTTTAATAATATAATAATGGTGATATTTTTATAATGAATGTGTGATATATGAGTATATGAGGAGAAATAATATTTTTATTGTATTAAATGATTAACACATATTTTTCATGTTTGTGGACCCCATTTATTGACTGAAATTTTATTATAGCCTGTAAAATCGTCCGTTTGTAGATTTCGGTCAATTTCTGTTTGGAATTTAGAAAAACTTTATTCTACAAAGTTGTAGATAATGAAATTTCCTATGGAAAAGACATGTGGTTTGAATTTTTCTGATAAAAGAGCTATTTATTATGAATTATTGAAGTTTCGTAGTTATGAAGTAATTGGTTTTTGAAAGTTTTAATTATTTTTAATTTCAAAAATGTTTTTTTAGTTTTTGTCATTATTTGGTGGCTGAATTCAGATGGTCAATGTGGGCTAAGGAAAATTTTTATTAATATATTATTATTATATTAAATTTTCTGTTTGGTGTTCTAAGCATTTTCCTATAAATAGGGTGCTTGGTTAGAATTAAAAATCACACCAGAAACTGAAATTTTCTCTCTCTTTCTCTCTCTATATTATCGAGCGTATTCTTGTGAGTATTTTGATACTTTGAGTGGTGCTATACGCTGCAAGTTTCTTTCAGCACTATATTCAGTATTCTAGTCAGAAGTACTGTATTTTTCAAGGTAAGGGATGCTATTTTTGTTTATAAATGATATTATTTCTTTCAATATCATTATACCGGAATATTGGTAAGATTTTTCTTGTGAAATTCTTATCTTTTCATGTCAGGGTTACTATTCATGAGTTACTATTCACAAGTTACTATTTATGAGTTACTATTCACGAGTTACTATTCACGAGTACTATTCATGAAGTATGATGATCATTCTTGTGAAATTTATACTTTTTAGTGTCGAGATTACTATTCACGTATACGACACTATTCACAGAAAAAGTAAATGTTCTTTTTCGTGTCCAAGATATCTATTATAGATACTAGCTTTGATTGTATCCATGTTTTGATCATTCTTGAATTTTACTTCGCTGTGATTATTTATGAAGTATTTTTGAACTCGGATTGTTTAAAATTTATTATTTTATTTCACTGGATTCATTGTCTTTAAAAGATTTTTCATCATCCTCAGTCCTAAATGATGATATTACTAAATATCTTTGGCCTGTAGTGCAAAGATGAATGATTTCCTGATGAATATCTTTGGCCCGTAGTGCAAAGATGAACATGTGTTGAGATGAACATGACCAACTGATGAATATCTTTGGCTTGTAGTGCAAAGATGAACATTTGATTCCAGATATATATATTGATTGATGTTACAGGGATAAAATATTGATGATGGACTTTTAAATTCATAGATGATAGTAGATTTCATTTTCTACTTAACTCTTCTAATGAATTGTTGTTTCCGCTGCAGTTGTTGATCTAAAACTTATTGTCTATTGTATTCTATCAGATTTTTCCCTGTTGAGGACTAACGATAATTTGTTCTATATTATCTTAGTCATAATATTCTTTACTGGGCTAGTTGAGCTCACCCTTTTTCTTTTTGTTCCATTTTTCTTCTCAGGAGGCGAGAATGTAGCGGGTACTAGTCGGGGTATGGAATGATGGTTCTAGAAAGTTATTTAGTAGTCCTCACTATTTTGTAAAATAGTATATCAATAATTATAATGAGGACTCCATTTGAGTTTGAATACTGTCTAGATAACAATATTTGTATTTAAACTCACTGTATATGTGTTGTCGTATTTAGCACGACAATTGTAATAATAAAGTTGTAGTTATTTTTTGTACCATGTATTTGGCGACTCAGAATGAGTTGGGTGGAATGGGCCTATTTTGGGGGCGTCACAAAACTGATAACCCACATTTATCAGTTTATTAAGCGCTCAGTTGGGTTATATTACGTATTTTCCTAAAAATTAAGAACAGAGGCTAGAGAAGAAGAACAAGAGAGAAACACAGAGAAAATTGTTAGAGAGTTAGAGAAGAAATTGAGGGTTTTGATGTAGAGAGGAAGAGGAAGGATTGCTAAAACCTTGTCACCATCTATTGCTAAAATACAACAGAGGATTAAAGGTATAATCTACCCTAATTCCAAATTCTTCTTTGCTATATCTATTTTTCTGTGAATTAGAAATTTGTTAGAATAGAGTTGAGGTGTTGATTATATACATGTGAAATCTGTTAATTATTATATAGAAGTCGTACTGAGTAATCAAATTCATGGAAAGTTGAAAGAAGAAAGTTAAGTAAAAGTGTTATATATATATATATATATATGAAATGGCTTAATTGAGTCTAAAATTTTATGTTTAATCCTTGTTATAATATGTAAATTGGTTGTGAATTGTGTTAGTATATCAAGAAACAAAAACAATGCAATTGAAATGGTGTAATTTGGTTAAGAAACAAGGATTTGGCGATTAAATTCACTAAATGTGTTGAAAATGGAGAAAACAACAAAAAACAAGGTTTTAATCCTTAAATTTTAGTTGTTTTGTTGGTAGAAGTGTTATATCTATGATTAGCGATGTTGTAGTAAGTTTATAACATTTAGGTTTGGTGAATTGCTATAGAAATTGGGGAAAAATTAGAGTTTGGGTTGTAATAGGGGAAGCTGCTGCAGTTTTTGACTGCGTACGTGCGCAGCTGCGCCGGTACCAAAGGTAGAAATGGTGTAGCTGCTCCTATTTGGTTTCTGAGGTCGAGCACCAGCGCAGCTGCGCCGGTGCCAAGGCTTGGGGCAGCGCAGTTGCGCCATACCCTTAGCAGAGACAATGTATTTTGTCAATTGCAGTCTATTGTATGATGACTTAACCTAATCTAGTATACATGATAAGGTGTTAATCATATCATAATTTATAATAACAGATTATAATGTATTGTAATATCAAAAATGAAGATTTGTAAGTAATTACTTAACAAGTTATATAATGATTGAAATTCAATGTTTGTAAGAGTTAGAGATGAGAATGAATGCTAAAGCTTGACATTATATAATAGCGAGTTTTCAGATTCGTGTTGTGTGGTTAACCAATATGGTTAGACCTTAAGTTAAAGGTTATGAAAATTGAACTTATAAGGTTAATGATAGTATAGCTAATCGATGATGAAACTCTAATGGTATATGTAGGGTGTTAGGCGAACATTTATTAAACTTGTGTAGCTTACGCCCGAGGCAAGTTTCCTAACTTCATTCTCTTTATAATAAATGTAAGTTTGATAACTCTATTTATCTTTTGTTGTTAATCAAGTTCTATAACCCTAATTTATCATTATGCAAGTTCTTAAAATTTATATTTAAGTTGAGCAAATTTATTGATTCCATCTCGTTTATGATTATGCAAGCTCTTGTATTCTAATTCTTTACATTGAGCGAGTTCAACATTTCTAACTGTTGTTCTTGCTATTTACATCATAAATTGTTCAAGATCATTGTCCCAAATGAGTTTCTAACTCTTTTGGATGTAATACTTTGTATATACCATGTATATTCAATTGTATGTTGTTATTATTCAATTTTGACTTAAGTATCGTTCTTCAATCTTATATTATTGTGTTGAACCTTCGAATCGAAAACAAACCTTTATTGATTAGACTAATTTATATTTGATAAGTATTCTAAAATTCTAGAATCACTGATAAGCTAGTTCTAAACTAAACTTTCTTTAGTGTGGAAATCCTAAAGTCAAATTGAGATGAACAACCCTAATATAAGGGATTACGTACGCGTTAGTGTTTAGATGCTTATGCACAATACATGGTATAAAGGGCTGATCTCCCTAAGTACTTATGGAAGGGTCTGTATAGTCTAAATAACTGTTAAGGTTGAGATAAAAATACCTAATTACCAGGGACATAGTTCGTGGTCTTAAGACCCTCAGATATAAATCTTGAGCTTATTTTCTATTCTTGATTCATATAAAAAGTTCTCTAGTATTTAGTAATAATTGCTTACCCTTATTTTGATGTTAATATCATTCTTTATATTAGTGAGCAATTGTTTGCTCACTCTTGCGATTAACACTGCAGCTAAAGTTAAAAATTTTGATGAGTCGTCTTCTAGCAAAAGAAAGGGCAAGATGTTCAAGTGATGAAGACTTATTTGAATTTACTTAACTGAATTTATGTTATAAGACTTATGTTATTTTTTGATGTATTCCACAGACTTATGTAATAGTTTAAGGTTAGATTACCTGGGATTGTTTAAAGTTGATGTAACCCTTTAATGGGGAAGATTATTGTTTAAATTATTTAAGTTATTTCTTTATCATTGACTATGTGTAGTTAGATTGTAATTATTTTGGAAGTGAGCATCAATTTCTATGGGAATGAAGTACTTGGATTTGGGGGTGTCACAGGTTGGTATCAGAGCTTTAGGTTATGAACCTTAGGTGGGGAAAAACCTTAGGAAGTAACCTTTAAGGAGACATAAAACATAGTGGTGATAAACTCATAGCGAGTTCTAAGGAATGAATTAAGGAATTCAATAAAGATAAACAATAAAAGACTTTATATGCTATGTGTTAATAACGTGAGTGTCGCATAATAAATAAAACTTAAAAGTATTTTGTTGTCAGTATATCTAACGTTGAAGGATCTAGTCAAGCTAGGAAAGAGATACCTCAGGTGCCTAGAGATGAAGAGCCCTGAGACGTCCATGTGGTTCGGGAGTAGTTAATCCAGAGGGTACTTTCTCTGTTGGTCACTGAGGAAGAACATGAGGATGAGCATGTGTCTGATCCTGAGGAGAAGAACTCTGAGTAGTTAGAGGTGGAGGATGAGGAAGAGAATCCTATGGAGTTTCCACCAAACTCCATATCAGCAAAGATGTATGATGAGTCGTATAACTGAAACATAGAGTTACATGATAAGATGGAGGATCTGAAGGAGTTGGCTAACATGCGTCAGGCTACTATAGAGTAGAAGGATTTAGAAATTCAGGAACTTAACTCACAACTTGGGAACACGGAGTGGAACCTAGTTCACACAGAGGGACATCAAGAAGAGATGTTGGCTGAGAATGAGAAGATGAAGACTGAAGTTGGAAAGCTAAAAGATAATTTGAAGGAGTCAGCTAAGCATTCTACAGCAGAAGACGCTTGGATGAAGGCTACTCAGCGTGCATATCATGCTGAAGCCAAGGTTAAGACGAAGAAGGCTAAGATGAATGAAATGGATTATGATTTTCATTTTGTGATCGATAGGGCCCATGGTCAAGTCTTTTATTACCCACCTCAATTTGAAGACTTGTCATGGTACATGATGGATCGTAGGATGGCGTATCGTATTATAGAGGAAGATCATAGAGAAGCCTCTCGTCGTCTTAATGAGCCGGGATAGGAAGAGTAATAAGATGTGTGACTAAATATATGATTAAATAAATTGTAAATCCCTTATTTTGAGATAAATAAAGGGATGGGATGAGTATGTGATCCTGAAACTTGTCTTGTTCAGGAAAGTTGATATTGATAGCAGAGATGCTATCCTTAGTATGTTATAAAAAGTTATCAATAAATAAATGTCAAAGTTTATTGAAATGTTATGTGTTAAGCTTTAATCTTAGAGTGTTTAAAGTTAAACTTTAAAATATTCAAGGAATTGAATAGTGAACTAATAAATGTATATTTTAACAGAAAATGCCTCCTAGAAGAAGACAACCACGCCAACAACCACCTCCTGAGGGGTCTACTAACAATAATAACGAGACCAACGCTAACCCGGTTCAGTAGTTGGTGACTTTGTTAACGGGAGCACTTGTGAATCAGTCGCAAGCTCAAGTCACGACTTTTAAGGACTTCAAAGCGGTTGGACCATCGGAGTTTCAAGGGTCTATTTATCCAATTGAAGCCCAAACCTGGATTATGAAAATAGAGAAGTTGTTCGACATTGCCAGAGTCAACGAAGATCAGAAGACCATTTTTGCAATATTAATGTTAAAATTTAAGGCTAGTTATTGGTGGCATGCGAATAAGGTTCGTGGGGGACAGGGAATAGTGGCGTGGGATAGGTTTAAAGAAATTTTTCTCGAGATGTACTTTCCAGCGAGTTCTCAAAATCAGTTGGAAGTTCAATTTTTGGAGCTAAAGCAAGGAACAATGTCTGTGCCAGAGTATGCTGCAAAGTTTAATGAGCTGACAAGGTTTTCTACTTATCAATTTAATACCGATGAGCGTAAGGCGAGAAGGTTCGAACAAGGATTGAAGCCCTGGCTGTATAGCAAGGTTTTAATGTTCCAGTTAAACATGTTTGCGGCAGTATTGGAAAAGGCAATTATCACAGAAGGTGGAAGCGATGCCTTAACCAAATATAATCAAGAATAAAAGAAGAAAAAGAATGAGAATAAAAATAAGGTTGGTGGAAGCAATGGTGGAAATAACAACCAGAAGAGGAAATCGATTGAGAATTCGAATATGGGAGGACATCAAGGAAGTCAACAAAAGAAGAAGTTTGAAGCTTGTGCTACTTGCGGGAAGAACCACACTGGTGTGCGTTTAAAGGGAAAGCAGATGTGTTTTAATTGTGGCCGGGAAGGTCACATTGCACCAAATTTTTTAGCCCAAAGAAGGGAACATGTTTCACCTGCGGGTCGAAGGATCACATGGCTCGTGATTGCCCTAAAAAGACAGTGGGAAGCACACGTGGAGGAAAAGGAAACAACATTGGTGGTACTTTAACTATCACTGGACCAGTACAATAAATCTGACTTACTGCTAGGACTTTCAATATGATCTTGCAAGATGATGTGTAGTCAAAGGATGTGGTGTCAGGTATCATTCCAATTAATAGGATTAATGCTTATGTGTTATTTGATTCGGGTGCTAATTGTTCATTTATATCTGATGATTTTGCTCAGAATTCAGATTTGCCTCAAGAAGAATTAGATTTCCCTTTAAGCATAGAGATTACGAATAGGGAAGTGATCTCTGTTAGGTTTATATATAAGAATTATAGGGTGGATATAAAGGGTCACGAGATGATGGTAGATTTGATACCAATTAAACTTGAGGAATTCGATGTTATACTGGGAATGGATTGGTTATTCAATTACGGAGCAGTAATTGATTGCCAAAAGAAATGTATTAAACTTATGACTCTGTCAAATGTGGTGTTTTATGGCAGCAAGTCACCTCAACAAGCAATTTTTTTTACGATGATGCAAGCCAAGAAGTTATTGAGACAAGGATGTGTAGGACACTTGGCCTACATAGCCAACGCACAGAATAAGAGTACGAGGTTAGAAGAGATACCGATTATTAGAGATTTTGCAGACATAATCCCAAACGATCTGCCTGGACTTCTGCCAGATAGAGAGATTGAGTTCGTGATTGATTTAATACCACAAACGATCCTAATATCTAAAGCCCCATATAGAATGGCCCAGTAGAGATGAAGGAGTTGATGGCACAGTTACAAGAATTACTGGACAAGAAGTATATTCAGCCTAGTGTATCGCCATGGGGAGCGCCAGTGTTGTTTGTTAAGAAGAAAGATGGATCGATGCGGCTCTGCATTGATTATCGAGAATTGAATAAAGTCACGATTAAAAATAAGTATTCGTTATCGAGAATCGATGACTTGTTCGATCAACTGAAGGGAGTGAGATATTTCTCAAAGATAGACTTGAGGAGTGGTTATCATCAAATGAAGTTGAGGCCAGAGGATGTACCGAAAATAGCATTATGAACTCGGTATGGTCATTACGAGTTTCTGGTTATATCATTTGGTTTAACCAATGCACCTGCAACGTTCATGGATTTGATGAACACTGTGTTTAAACCATTCTTAGATAAATTTATGGTGGTGTTTATTGATGATTTATTGGTATATTCCAAAACCAAGGAGGAACATGTTGAACATTTAAGGATGACGTTGGAGACATTGAGGAGAGAGAATTAGTTGTACGCTAAATTCATGAAATGTGAGTTTTGGTTAGAACGAATGCAGTTTCTTGGGCACGTTCTTTGTGATGCCCCCAAATCCGGGTACTTAAAACCCGTACTTGGTGCTACACGATAACATTCATTCAAACTACTTATGTATTAATTAATCAAAAATATTATATAAAAGTTTTCTACCTCCCAAGAGTCGTGAACCTTTAAGTCATTCATTACATAAACATAAGTAAATTATCATAAATTGAATTATTACAAGTAACATTAAACAATCTAATTCTTCAACTTGCCCTTCCCCTTGTCTTTGGCAAAAACTTCGGGTCGATCTAGCTTAACTGAAAAAATTTAAATTTAAAGCAGGATTGAGCATTTGATTGCCCAGCAAGTAATATCAAATAATAATTATTAGCTGAAAGAAATAAATATTTTCTTTGAACAACACTTCTACAATAGGACAATAGTTGTGAAGTAAACTGAACCAATACTGAACAACATAACCAATAATTTATATTTTTGAAACTACATACTAACTATGAATGGAGAACAGTCGATAGACTATGAACTTTTATTTTCAATTTTTGAAAAGGTTATACAGAAATTCATATGCAAACCGTCATAACTTACGGGCACGGAGGGTGATCAGCCTGGTATGCCCTGTATTGATCAACACTGTATTTTAGAACGATATTTTCGTTCATCATATCCGCCTTGGGTGCATAAAAGTTTCCTATGGTCAGGATGTTCATACTCAATCTAGAATCAGAACAAAAAAATTCAGTCGGATGACAATAATGTTCTATCATGTTCAACGATACTTTTCAATCTAGGTCCAGCTGTGTCAAATAGCTTAGACGGGTTTTAATTAATGTATACATACCGAAAATAAATCAGCATATATTAATGAATGTTCAAATATAACAATTATCCAAGTGAGGACACTTGTATAACCAACTTATCTATTGACGAACAGAATATATCTTGATCATACAGTAATACTACACTGGTAAACAATGAACGAATAAAGTTCGAGAACTTACATAGATACAAAGGTTTAGATACATGATCAACAATAATTGAGTTAAGAAACTGGTACAACAATAATATGATTCATAAACTTGCTTACGTATGTCCATTGCATAAAGTAAATACAAAGGATAGGATACTTGTCTGATCTGCTGCTTACAGCTGCACAACTTAGTTTTATCTTTTATATAAAGACCTATCATTAATAAGATTATTTGACTGATTAGAATAATACATCGTAACACGTAGCACTGCTATTTATATTCAACACATAATTTAAACACATTGTCACATACTTATACATGTCATTAGTACATAAATAACCACCTATCAAGTCAAACTATCAAGGTCTGGATCAATTTTGGAACCAAATTGGTGTACCGACGGCTTTATCGGATAATTATAGAGTTTATTATTAATAAAACTCTAATATGTAGCTCAATATTCTTTTAGGTACTTCAAATATCAGTCATAATAGTTTCCAGTGACTTATAATAATTTTCAAATAATTATTATCATTTATCATGATTTTTCAATCATTGAAATCATTTTTAAATAATTTAATTACTGAATAATCTTATTATCATTAATATTTAAATAATATTAAAATATTAATAAAGTACTGGCCAAAATATTAAAGTTATTTATAATAACTCAAAATATTTTTAAAATATTATTATTACTCTTAAATGATTTTTAAAATATTTAAAATTATTTTTAAATAATTACTATTAATATTTAAATATTAATTCATTATTCATCAAAATATTAAAAGTCATTTATTATTACTTCAAATATTTTTAAATCATTTATATCCTTTTTAAATGATTTTTAAATTATTAAAACCATTTTAAAAATATTTATTTAATATAATTATTAAATAAATCTAATATCATTAATATTAAATTATTAAAAAATTTACCTTAAAATATTAAAAGTTATGTTTTATAACTTAAAATATTTTTAAATACTTTATTATCATTTAAAATAATTTTTAATATAATAAAATCAATTTTAATCAATTTATTTAATATATTTATTAAATAAATTTAATATCATTATTATTCAAATAAATAATAATATTTATGAAAAATACGTCATATTATTAAAAGTTAATTTTTATAACTTAAAATAATTTTTAAAACTAATTTTGGAATTTTTAAAAATTATTTACTATTTTTAAATGGTTTTTGGAAATTAAGCTAATTAAATTTAATAAAAATATCGCTATAGCCTTTAGCGACAGAAATTGTCACCTAATGTGTTCTTGAGCCTCAAGAACATTCATAATCAGTTCCTGGGTGCCATGTTTAACCAACCTTAATTCAGTGTCTAAGTTGTTTATGGGCTAACTAATGCATTGATCTTGAAGTATTGATGTAATACTACATGATCCAACAACATACAAGGTCATAGTGCACCACTCAAGCAAGATCTAAAGGCCTAAACTAGCTGTCAGACGTGTTCTGGGTTTTCTGGGTTACCTAGAAACCTAGACAGTCTCAAATGACCACTTTTGGGCTTCCACAACATGATCTCCTGTTAATATTTTGGTGTTCTAAAGGTTTCAGATTGTAGTCTACATGTCAAGGAAGAGATCTAATACCCTAAGTCAGTCCAACTACAAAAACATTAGAAGATACATGCCGGTCAAACCATGTCAGAGGTTGTGTTCATAAGTTTTCTGGGTTACTCATAAAATAGATTTCGTGATCATTCTAGCTACTTTGATCATCCACTAAATTCATCCTCATCGTTGTTTAAGTGATATAAAGGCATAACTTTGTAGCTCATATAACATACTACAACATGGATACAATAACAAAATCAAATCAACAAACATATGCAAGATCTGAGCCCATGAACATGTTGTTAGAACTTTCTGGGTAAAATCTGGGTTACCCAGAAATAGAAATTCATGGTCGGTTAATGCACATTGACCATCCATAACTTGAAATCTATACATGATCTGACCCTGATTCTAGTTCCAGATCAAAGCACTCATAGCATACTACAAGTCCAATACACTAAACAAGCAAAAAACATAAACAGATCTAGATCTATGGCCTCTGACATTCGGTTGTTAGGCCATAAATCTAGGGTTCTTGACAGTTTTAGAAAACTTGATTTCTAAGCATTTTGATGTTATGGATCTATGATGTAACATCATAGTTCACTAAATAACATCTAATAACATAAGTTTAAACATAAAAACACAACATTTAACATAGCATACAAGATCAGATTCTTGGGTCTTAGGGTTACTCTTGAACAATCTTTATTTTAGGCTTCCTTAACTGTTTTTTGATGTTCTAGGAACTAGGTTAGGGATTGAAATGCTTATGATTTTCGTGGGTTTAGAGAGAGAGGGACTTGGAAGAGAGTTTGTGTACAAATGAGGCTTATATGTGAACTTTTCTCTCTCTTAATCCTTATATATTTTGATTCAATGAATATATGATGTGCAAGGTAGCAACACAATCAGATTTGGCTTAGATATGAACTCTTAACATGGCGAGTCACTAGATTTGCCACCTCATTTGCTTAAAACATAAGAAAAGGGTACTTTAGTCAATTGTCTTGTAATTTTAATGGCTTCCTTGTCCTTTATCCCAACCCTTAGGGTTTAAATTTTTTTTTAAAAAATTTCTAGAATTTCTAATTAGGGTTTAAAATGGAAATTAAGCTTTCTAAAAATTGAAATTCGGGTTTCTTAATTAGATTAGGTTTCTTAATTACTCATGGCTTGGAAATTAGGTTTCAGAATTTCCTAATTAACATTGAACTTTCTAAATTAACAATTAGGTTTACCTAATTAAACATTAGGGGTTTTAAACTTAGAAATTAAGGTTTCTAACTTAAGCTTTCTACTTAGCAATTAGGGTTTTCCTAATTAGGTTTATAATTAATAATACTTATATATCATTAATCACATAACACAATTACTTAATAGTCTTGAATTTTGATTTAAATTACAAATTAAGGTTTAGTAATTTAATACTAGGGTTTTTTTTCTAACGCTACGTTGAAACTAATCAACAATTAACCTAACACACATACAATACATACTTGTAATATTGAAATACAATTATTATAATATTAATTTTCAAATTCCTTATTCAAAATCAAAAATTAAGATTTTGAACCATATCTGACTTAACTTTCATTCTTAGTCAACTTATAAAAAATTATATTGACTAATCTGCTAAATCCATATCACATATATATAACAATATAATTACTGATAACAATATTCACAATAATTAATAATAATAAAAATTATTCGTAAAAATATATATATTAATTTGTTTGAAAATTTATGGTCTTTACATTTTCCCCTCCTTATAAAGATTACGTCCCCGGAATCACCATTATAGTTCACCTACTATTAATGTTTTATCCTTAGATTTTTATTTATCAAAACTTTTATTGAATTACTGCACTCTCCCCTCCTTATAAGATTCGTGTTACGAATCCGGAACTGAAATTCCTCCTTCAAAAATCATTTTATTTATGGATTGTTATATATGTATCTTTTTCAAAAATTATGTTTCGTAAGTCTATATTCAAGGGTTGCTAATGTAAATATACTTATATTAACAAACTTATGGTAAGAAAACAGGGTTCATACCTGGAACTCCATCACTAGCAGCTACCGTATCCTGAAATGTCATGTTAAAGATCCTTGCGGTCGATTTTTTTGGCTTGTTTGTTGAAGTTGGTCCAGTTATCGCCAATGTTCCACTGCTTTTCCCAGTATTCACACTTCCCCCATCCATTCTCCTTTTCGAACAATCCTTCACCTTGTGCTCCATTGATCCACACATGAAACACCCACTATTCATCCTTGGATTGGGGCAGTTAGGAGAGATGTATCCCTCCTGCCCACACTTATAGCACACAAAATTTCCCTTCGGAAACTCCCTGAGTGACTCTTCCCACAGTTTCCACATGGTTCCACCTTTTTCCTTATTCCTCCCTGACTATTACTAGTATTTCCAGAACTTGTCCACTTTCTTTTCCCACTTGCACTCCCACTGCTTCCTTCCACCTTTATAGCTCCCTCAACCTTAACCTTGTTCTTTCTCTCCTTATTAAAGAGACTCATGGCCTCACTTCTCTCTTCGACTATGATTGCCTTTTCCAAAAGTGCTGCAAAAGTACCAATCTGCAATACCGTCACTTTATTGTAGAGCCAGGGTTTTAAGCCCAGCTCAAACCTTCTCGCCTTCCTTGCCTCTGTATCAACTTGGTGTGGAGCGAACCTAGCTAATTCATTAAATTTTGATGCATACTCCGATGCTGTCATATTATCATGCTTTAACTCCAAAAATTTCACCTCCATCCTAGCCTGCATACTAGACGAGAAATAATTCTCATAGAATAACGTTTTAAACCTAGTCCATGTTACTACTCATTCTCTGGCTCTAGTTTGATTAGCCTCCCACTAGAAATTCGCCTCCCCTTTCATCATATAGGTGGCAAAAGCCATCTTTTGGCCCCCAGCTACCCTAGCAATCATAAACACATTTTCTATCTCCTTAACCAAAGTTTGGGCTCCTATAGGGTTAGTTGTTCCTCTAAATATTGGTGGTCCTACAGCCTTAAAGTCTTTAAAGTTTACCAATCGGTTGTCTGGCTGATTTCTTACGGCTGGCATTCCATGCTGCATAGCTTGAGCTACCATGTTTGCAAAGTTCTGCATTGGGTCTGGTTGTCCTCCAGCATTGTTAACAGATTCCTCTGCTCTTTGGTTTCAGTTTTGTCTTCTTGGCGGCATTATCTAATTAAATAAAATCATAAATTATTATGTATTGACTAACGTTCTATGCCTTATCGTTTACGTTTAACATATAACACGAAATTTCAAACTCAAATATTTATACACTCAAAATATCATTCATTCGACTAATTCATAGCGTTTTACATCATGTAGCATATATCGCTATTTAAACATTTGTTTCCCTTTGTGACCACAAAAGTTGGCAATCACTATTACCACTTATACAAAAGTTGAGAACATTACATTACACACACATACTTATTATATACACATCATATGTATTCAACTAATACTAATCCTACTTATTTCCTACGCTTTTTCTTGATGTTGGACAACCTTTCGCCTGATGACCTTCCACCGTACAGATAAAACATACACCTTATTTCGGATTGGGACAATGAGAAGAGATATGTCCCTCATGTCTGCAATTGTAACAAACAGTTTCCCCTTTCCTGCATAAGCCTTCATGTATCGTTTTACAGTTGGTACACTTATCAATTTTGTTAAAGTTTCCGTGGTTATTATCTGAATTTTCTAAATCACGATCTTTCATCTTTCTTTTCCCCTTCTTGCTCGGAGCTGCACACGATTTGTTGCTTTTGACTCCTATCTGAACAATTTGGATTTTAATCTTATCTTGTTCTTCCATTGTTTCTATTAATGCCTTCTGCAATTGACTATTCAATAACTTTTCTATTTCCCACAACTTTTCCAGAGAAGAAACCTTGTTCCTTAGATTCTACACTTCCGTTGATGCCTGATCAACTCCAACATTCGTGTCCGAATCACTATCTGTCAGTACCACTGTTTTTGGATCTTGTACTACATTTTCTTCTACAACCACCTCATCAGGGTTGCTTTTAATGTGAGCCTCTATTTCAGCTATTGGCTTTGATATTGGCTCGATTATGGAGATTTGTTCCTTCTTTATAGTCTGAAAGTATCCTAATTCTTTTCTGTTTGACATTTACACATAAATTATCTTGATTAGTATCTAATAGATATTATATACACACAACAAATAATAGTTTGATATAAGTTATTTTTATTTCGTTTTACAATGAATTTATTTAATCCATCTCTTTGAAAACTCTATTTGAGTTATTTGTATTTTTAACGTTTTCATTTGTCCTAAGATTATAGCCTAAGGTATTCCACCTAAGGTTTCTAACCTAAAGCTTTGATACCAACCTTTGACGCCCCCAAATCCGAGTACTTGAAACCCGTACTTGGTGCTACACGATAACATTCATTCAAACTACTTATGTATTAATTAATCAAAAATATTATATCAAAGTTTTCTACCTCCCAAGAGTCTTGAACCTTTAAGTCATTCATTACATAAACATAAGTAAATTATCATAGATTCAGTTATTACAAGTAACATTAAACAGTCTAATTCTTCAACATGCCATTCCCCTTATCTTTGCTAGAAACTTCAGCTCGATCTAGCTTAACCGAAAACATTTAAATTTAAAGCAAGAATGATTATTTGATTACCTAACAAGTAATATCAAACAATAATTATTAGCTGAAAGAAATAAATATTTTCTTTGAACAACACTTCTACAACGGGACAATAGTTGTGAGGTAAACTGAACCAATACTGAACAAAATAACCAATAATTTATATTTTTAAAACTACGTACTGACTATGAATGGAGAGCAGTCGATAGACTATGAACTTTTATTTTTAATTTTCGAAAAGGTTATACAGAAATTCATCTGCAAACCGTCATAACTTACGGGCACGAAGGGTGATCAGCCCGGTATGCCCTGTATTGATCAGCACTATATTTTAGAATGATATTTTTGTTCATCATATCCTCCTTGGGCGCACAAAAGTTTCTCATGATGGAGATGTTCATACTCAATCTAGAATCAGAACAAAAACAATTTAGTCAGATGATAATAATGTTCTATCATGTTCAACGATACTTTTCAATCTAGGTCTAGTTGAGTCAAATAGCTTAGACGGGTTTTAATTAATGTATATATACTGAAAAAAATTTAGTATGTATTAATGAATGTTCAAATATAACAATTATCCAAGTGAGGACATATGTATAACCAACTTATCTATTGACAAACAGAATATATCTTGATCATAAAATAATACTACACTGGTAAACAATGAATGAATAGAGTTCGAGAACTTGCATGGATATAAAGGTTTAGATACATGATCAATAATAATTGAGTTAAGAAATTGGTACAACAATAATATGATTCATAAACTTGCTTACGTATGTCCATTGCATAAAGTAAATGCAAAGGATAGGATACTTGCCTGATCTGCTGCTTACAGCTACACAACTTAGTTTTATCTTTTATATAAAGACCTATCATTAATAAGATTATTTAATTGATTAGAATAATACATCGTAACATATAACACTGCTATTTATAGTCAACACATAGCTTAAACACTTTGTCACATACTTATATCTGTCATTAGTACATAAATAACTACCTATCAAGTCAAACTATCTAGGTTTGAACCAATTTTGGAACCAAATTGGTTTACCGAAGGCTTTATCGGATAATTATCGAGTTTATTATTAATAAAACTCTAATCTGTAGTTCAATATTCCTTTAGGTACTTCAAATATAAGGCATAATATTTTCTGGTGTCTTATAATAATTTTCAAATAATTATTATCATTTATCATGATTTTTCAATCATTGAAATTATTTTTAAATAATTTAATTATCGAATAATCTTTTTATCATTAATATTTAAATAATATTAAAATATTAATGAAGTACTGGCCAAAATATTAAAGTTATTTATAATAACTCAAAATATTTTTAAAACATTATTATTACCCTTAAATGACTTTTAAAATATTTAAAATCATTTTTAAATAATTATTATTAATATTTAAATATTAATTCATTATTCATCAAACTATTAAAAGTCATTTATTATTACTTAAAATATTTTTAAATCTTTTATATCCTTTTAAAATAATTTTTAAATTAATAAAACCATTTTAAAAATATTTATTTGATATAATTATTAAATAAATATAATATCATTAATATTAAATTATTAATAAAATTTACCTTAATTATTGAAAGTTATGTTTTTAACTTAAAATATTTTTAAATACTTTATTATCATTTAAAATAATTTTTAATATAATAAAATCATTTTTAATCAATTTATTTAATACATTTATTAAATAAATTTAATATCATTATTATTCAAATAAATAATAATATTTATGAAAAATATGTCAAATTATTAAAAGTTAATTTTTATAACTTAAAAGAATTTTTAAAACTAATTTTGGAATTTTTAGAAATTAATTGTTATTTTTAAATGATTTTTGGAAATAAAATTAAATAAAATTTGTCGCTATAGCCTTTAGGGACAAAAACTGTCGGCTAATGTGTTCTTGAACCTCAAGAGCATTCATAATCTATTCATGGGTGCCATGTTTGACCAACCTTAATTCAGTGTGTAAGTTGTTTCTGGGCTAACTAATGCGTTGATCTTGTACTATTGATGTAATACTACATGATCCAACAACATACAAGGTCATACTGCATCACACAAGCAAGATCTAAAGGCCTAAACTAGCTTTCAGACGTGTTCTGGGTTTTCTGGGTTACCCAGAAATCTAGACAGTCTAAAGTGACCACTTTTGGGCTTCCACAACTTGATCTCCTGTTAATGTTTTTGTGTTATAAAGGTTTCAGATTGTAGTCTACATGTCAAGGAAGAGATCTAATACCATAGGCCAATCCAACTACAACAACATCACAAGATACAAGGTCAAACCATGTCAGAGGTTGTGCTCATAAGTTTTTTGGGTTACCCAGAAAACAGATTTCGTGATCATTCTAGCTACTTTGACCATCCACTAAATTCATCATCTTTGTTGTTTAAGTGATCTAAAGGCATTACTTTGTAGCTTCTATAACATACTACAAGATGGATACAACAATAAAATCAAATCAACAAACATATGCAAGATCTGAGCCCATGAACATGTTGTCAGAACTTTTTGGGTAAAATCTGGGTTACCCAGAAATAGAAAGTCGTGGTCGGTCAATGCACTTTGACCATCCATAATTTGAAATCTATACATGATCTGACCCTGATTTCAGTTCCAGATCAAATCCCTCATAACATACTACAAGTCCAATACACTAAACAAGTAAAAACATAAACATATCTAGATATATGGCCTCTGACATTCGGTTGTCATGCCATAAATCTATGGTTCTTGAGAGTTTTAGAAAACATGATTTTTGAGCATTTTGATGTTATAGATCTATGATGTAACATCATAGATTACTAAATAAAATCTAATAACACAAGTTTAAACATAAAAACATATCATTTAACATAGCATACAAGATCAGATTTTTGGGTTTTAGGGTTATATCTCTCTTGAACAATCTTGATTCTAGGCTTCCTTAACTGTTTTTGGTGTTCTATGAACTTTGTTATGGACTGAAATGCTTATGATTTTCGTGGGTTTAGAGAGAGGGATTTGGAAGAGAGTTTGTGTACAAATGAGGCTAATATGTGAACTTTTCTCTCTCTTAATCCTTATATATTCTGATTTAATGAATATATGATGTGCAAGGTGGCAAGAAGATCAGATTTGGCTGAGATATGAAGCGCATGGGATATCTTAACATAGTGAGTAATTAGATTTGCCACCTCATTTGCTTAAAACAAAAGAAAAGGGTACTTTGGTCAATTGTCTTGTAATATTAATGGCTTCCTTGTCTTTTATTCCAACCCTTAGGGTTTAACCCTTAGGGTTTGACCCTTAGGTTTTGGAAAAAAATAAATTTCTAGAATTTCTAATTAGGGTTTAAAATAGACATTAAGCTTTCTAAAAATCAAAATTAGGGTTTCTTAATTAGATTAGGTTTCTTAATTACTTAGGGATTGGAAATTAGGTTTTAGAATTTCATAATTAACATTTAACTTTCTAAATTAACAATTAAGTTTTACCTAATTAAATATTAGGGTTTTAAATTTAGAAATTAGGGTTTCTAACTTAAGCTTTCTACTTAGCAATTAGGGTTTCCGTAATTAGGTTTATTATTGATAATACTTATCATTAATCACATAACACAATTAGTTAACAGTCTTGAATTTCGATTTGAATTACTAATTAGGGTTAAGTAATTTAATACTAGAGTTTTTTTTCTAGCGCTACGCTGAAACTAATCAACAATTAACCTAACACACATACAGTACATACTTATAATATTGAAATACAATTATTATAATATTAATTTTCAAATTTCTTATTCAAAATCCAAAATTAGGGTTTTAAACCATATCTGACTTAACTTTCATTCTCAGTCGACTTATAAAAATTAAATTGACTAATCTGCTAAATCCATATCACATATATATAACAATATAATTACTGATAAAAATATTCACAATAATTAATAAATAAATAAATAAAATTTATTTGTAAAAATATGGATATAAATTTGTTTGAAAATTCTCGGTCTTTACATTATTGACATGGACGGAATCTCAGTAGATCCATCAAAAGTTGAAGCTGTAATAAATTGGGATCAGCCGAAGACACCGTCAAAAGTAAGAAGTTTCTTTGGATTGGTTGGTTACTATAGATGTTTTATTCAAGACTTTTCCAAGATCGCAACTCCGTTGACGAATTTAACTAGGAAAACAGTTAAATTTGTTTTGATGGAGAAGTGTGAGGAGAGTTTTTGAGAATTAATGAAAATATTGAGTTCATCACATGTGTTGTCATTGCCTGATGATACAGGGGATGTTGTGGTATATAGTGACGCATCACATAAAGGGCTAGGCTGTGTGCTTATGCAGAACGATAGAGTTATTGCGTATACATCACATCAATTAAAGGATTATGGGAAAGGATATTCGACCCATGACTTGAAATTGGTTGCATTAGTGTTTGCTCTGAAGATTTGGAGACACTATCTGTATGGAGAGAGGTGTGAGATATATACATATCATAAAAGTCTGAAGTATATTTTTACACAGAAAAATTTCAATATGCGACAGAGAAGATGGCTAGAGTTGATTAAAGATTACGATTGCGAGATTCTTTATCATCCTAGAAAGGCGAATGTTGTTGTCGATGCCTTAAGTAGAAATAGTAGGGAGAAATTAATGATGTGGACTGCTTAGAAAAAGTTTGTAGTAGAGATGGCCAAGATGGAGTTGGAAATTAAATATTCGAAAGAATCAAATGAAAAATTATTCCAGGAGGGAAGCAGTTCAATATTGGTGGATAAGGTAAGAAATGCACAACTTCAAGATGAAAACTATGAAAAGATAAGGTCACATGTGTCTAAGGGTGAGGAAGACAAATTTAAAGTTGATACGAAAGGGTTTACTTAGGTTCGAAGGGAGAATTTTGGTACCGTCAGTACCATAAATTAAAGGGGAAATTTTGAGTGAGGCTTATAACTCACGATACTTGATTCACCCTGGAAGTACGAAAATGTACCAGGATCTCGGACATCATTTTTGGTGGTCGAATATGAAAAAGATGTTACTGAATATGTGGCAAAATGCTTAACGTGTCAGAAAGTTAAAGCAGAACATCGAAGGCTAATCGGATTGTTACAACCGTTAAAGATACCAGAATGGAAATGGGAGCATATTACAATGGATTTTGTGGTAGGTCTTCCAACGACTTAGCAAGGTTACGATGCAATCTTGGTGATTGTCGATCGATTGACGAAGTCGACACACTTTTTGCCAATCAAGATTAGATCGATTGGAAAAACTGTACGTGAAGGAAATTCTTTCAAGACACAATATCCCGGTGTCAATTGTATCAGATAGAGATCCGCGTTTCACATCAAATTTCTAGAAATGACTACATGAATGCTTGGGAACGCAGTTGAGAATGAGTACAACGTATCATCCTTAAATCGACGGTCAAAGTAAGAGGACCATCCAAACACTAGAGGATATGCTCAGAACATGTATTATAGATTTTAAAGGGAATTTGGATGACCATCTACCATTGGTTGAATTTGCCTATAATAATTGTTATCACGTGAGTATTGGCATGCTGCCTTACGAAATGTTATGCGGTAGGAAATGCAGAACTCCGTTATGTTGGGACGAGATTGCAGAACGTCAACTATTGGGTCTAGAATTGGTACAACAAACTGTCAAGATCATCAAGGTAATTCGGGAAAGATTGCTAGCTGCACATGATAGACAAAAGAAATATGTTGATCAACACCGACAAAATCAGGAATTTGATGTTGGTAGTTTTGTTTTCTTAAAAGTGTCTCCTTGGAAAGGTAAAATTCGGTTTGGTAAAAAGAGAAAACTAAGCCTTAGATTTATAGGACCTTTTGAGGTGCTGCAACGAGTTGGTGAAGTGGCATATGAGGTAGCTCTACCTCCGGAATTAGAACATATTCATAACAATTTTCATGTTTCAGTGTTAAGGCCATATAAGCCTGCTTATAAGCATGTTATAGAATATGAACCATTACAGTTTGAAAAAGACTTGTCATAAGAAGATGTCCATGTTCAGATTATTGACAGGAAAGAGCAAGTACTAAAGAATAAAGTGATACCTTCTGTTAAGGTAATCTGGAGAAACCACAATGTTGAAGAAGATACGTGGGAACTTGAAGACGTTATGATAAAAAAATTATCTTCAATTATTTGCTTAATCTTGTATAGCAATTCTGGGGACAAAATCCTGTTAAGGAGGGGAGAATATAACAAATGAATTTATCGAGTCGTGATTCTGTGGACAGAATCCTTTTAAGGAGGGAAGGATGTAACAATTGAGAATTTTATAATTAGTTTTAAATATTTATTGAACAAAAAAATTATTTAAATTAATTTATTTATTGAGGTAAATAAATAATTGATAAAATTGTGATATAATAATTTAGTTAACTGTACGTTAACTGAAGTAATGAATGGTAATTTTATTATTTGAAGATTTAATTTAATGTAATAATTAAATTAAATAAATTCTTTAATATTTAAGAAAAAAAATAAATTTAAATAAAATGATGCTCTAGTTTAATTTAATAATTAAATTAGATATATAATAGTTTATTAAGCATAAGTAAAATTATAATGAAAATTATAATTATTATAATTGTAATTGTAAGTTATTAAAATTAATTAAATAATGGTGAGACAAAGAACTATATAATATAAGTGTTATACAAATAAATTAGAAGGGGGGAGTTTTGTGTAAGCCAAACAAAGCCTTGAAGCTTTTGGTTAATATAACAGCTGAGTCTTTTGGCTTGAATAAACTTATAACCCACGTTTATCAGTTTATTAAGCGCTTAGTTGGGTTATATTACGTATTTTCCTAAAAACTAAGAACAAAGGCTAGAGAAGAAGAACAAGAGAGGAACATAGAGAAAATTGTTTGAGAGTTAGAGAAGAAATTGAGGGTTTTGTTGTGGAGAGGAAGAGGAAGGATTGCTAAAACCTTGTTACCATCTATTGCTAAAATAAAACAGAGGATTAAAGGTATAATCAATCCTAATTCCAAATTCTTCTTTGCAATATCTATTTTTCTATGAATCAGAATTTTGTTGGAATAGGGTTGAGGTGTTTATTATATACATGCAAAATCTGTTAATTGTTATATAGAAGTCATATTGAGTAATCAAATTCATGGAAAGTGGGTTGTAAGAAGAAAGTTAACTAACAGTGTTATATATGTATGAAATGGCATAATTGAGTCCAAAACTTTATGTTTAATCCTTGATATAATCTGTAAATTGGTTGTGAATTATGTTAGTATATCAAGAAACGAAAACAACACAATTGAAATGGTGTAATTTTGTTAAGAAACAAGGATTTGGCGATTGAATTTGCTAAATATGTTGAAAATGGAGAAAATAGCAAAAAACATGGTTTTAATCCTTAAGAATTTGATTATTTTGTTGTTAGAAGTGTTATATCTATGATTAGCTATGTTGCAGTAAGTTTATAACTTTTAGGTTTGGTGAATTGCTTTAGAAATTAGGGAAAATTGGAGTTTGGATTGTAACAAGGGAAGCTGCTGCCGTTTCTGTCTGCGTACTGGCGCAGCTGCGCCTGTTAGGTTTCTGAGGTCGAACACTGTGACATCCCAGATTTTTAGAAATTATAAATGAGAATTTTATAAACAAAAGTATTATTTATGAGATATGTTGGGTGTGAGTATGTGTATGTCATATATTGTAGAATATGTGAATTGATGTGAAGAGAATGTTATATATTAATTTTAATATATATAAATATTTAATTGAATTATTTATTGAGTTAAATAAATAAATTTTGTTTTGATTATAGAGTAATGTAATTAAGTGTAGCAGATTAATTAAATGAATATTTAGTATTTAATTTAATTAATATAATAATTTTATGTTATAGTTTTAATTTAATTGAGATAATTAAATTAGATGAGTTATGTGATGATTGTTACACAAAATTATAATTAACAAGTAAATATAATTATGGGACAATTTGATGAGATTGATTGATGTTAAGCTATTGATTAATTAAAATAATGAGTATTTGCCAAACATGGTCTAAGGTTTTTCAAGTTCAAATTGGTGTAACCTATGTATTAACTAGTAATTAGTATATCTAATAATTACTAGGAGTTATATATATTATATATTACTAGTATTGTATATTATATGTATATACTACAAGTTAGTATGTTAGTTTTAGAAAACAAACTAAAGAAAGAAGAAGAGAGTTAGAGAGAGTTGTAGGAGAAGAAGAAGATGAAGAAAAAGAAGAAGAAGGGAAAGTTTTGAGAAGACAAAACAAGCTCCATCATCATCATCATCTTCATCTCTCTCTTAAATTCATACTAATAAGACTATAATCTAAATACCTTGTTTTAATTATATTTTATGTTCTTCAAAATGTAGGATAATGGTTCTATAGAAGTTGTATTGAGAAATCTAGAGAGATAGAGGAATTGAGATGAGCTAGAAGAAGAAGAAGAAAAAGTTAGAAGAAGGTAACTTCTAAACTCTTATTTAATCCTTGATTTTTTTTTGGGTAGATTTATGTTCTAGGATAGTAGATCATGCTTAATCTGTTTGTATTGGTTTAATCTTGGACTATCAAGAATCAAACAAGAGGATTCAAGAAAGAAAATGAAATGGAAAGAAAATTTGAAGAACAAAATTCGTAGGTTTTGAGTAATTGTGGACATATCTTGTAAAATTCATATCTCTTTGGGTATAATGAGTTAGACAATGAGCATTATATCAAATCGAAGATATGGAAGTAAGCTATATTCTGAAAGTGGAATCACATGAAAACTCCTTGTAGATTTCTCGCAATCTCTGTTTTAGTAAGGCTGGTCCGAAGGGAAAATAATCTGTCTAGAAAATCAAAACTGTTACGGTTTCTGACTTTGAAAAATTCATATAAATTCGTGTGTTTTGAATTTGAAGTAACTTAAAACTGCAAAGTTGTAGATATGGATGTTTACTAGCTAGACTCGCGAGATTGAGCCATTTTATGGACCGGATCATGTCCGAAATAAATTATTTAGCAAGGATGTCCAGAAAATGAAATTTTTCTACACTAATTGATGAATTGCAGAATCTGGTTTAGATGGATAAGGGTCTGACTTTAAGGCCTAGATGAGGTTGTAGTACACTGAGTAAGGGTTAATTTTATATAAAAAGGAACAAAAACGGACATGTAACGAAGGAGATACGTTAAAAACGAAAACAACGTTTTGTTAAAGAAATTGTGAAGATGAGTTTTATAATTATGTTTGAATTAAGATTTTGGGTGATGGTATATTTTGATGATTAAAAATATGTTTTGACATATGTAATGAATATAGATATGTGTTATCATATTTTATGCATAATTAACCATTTAAGATCAAGAGTTGAGATAAGTTAATGTGTGCACATAACGTGCTCGATAAAATGCCTAAAAGTAATAGTGTTTCTAAACTTCGGTATACAAAGTGCCTAACTAATGGCTAATATTGGATATCTAAGTATGAAAAGATGATAATACAAGAATAATAATGGAAAGAAATCGAAAAAGGGAAATTTTTGATTTATGAAGGAAAATTAAACATGTAAACAATGTGTTGAATATGCATTTTTGAAACCAAATTGGTAAAATAAAATGGTGTGGTATATGCACATTAAACTACAAGTGGGATAGTCTAGCATGTGTGGTGATGAAAATGAAAATAAAACCGAGTTGCATATAAAATACAATTAGATGTCTATAAAGATATTATAAAGGATAATAAGATAAAGTAAGGTCTTAGAATAAATTTGACCATGAGATTGAGTATTGATTTTATTTATTATCAATCTCGCATACAGTGTAGGTTGTGCAAGGATGCGAAGTATTAGCGTGTTGGTAAAACGCCGGTTAAGGCAAGTCTTTCAGTTCCTTTTTGCTATGTGAACTTGATGATGAACTACTTTAAAATTTTAGTGTATGATGTATTGTATATGTCAAAAGTATGAAATGTGAAAGTTAATCTATGACTATGATGATTGAACTATGAATGTTGATTGAGTAAGGAACTCAATCTTTATAGTTGTTATGTGAACTAAACGTGTATGATATGTTTGTTTATGATTATTCTTGTATGTTGAGCATGTTATTATATGCTACGTGATGCATGAAAATTGTTAGATTTTGCTGAGCTATCGAGCTCATTCTTGCAAATAACCATTTTTGCAGATTCAAGAATTGAAGGTAACTCTATGTGCTACTTGATTGTTATGGATCAAAAGTGATATATGAAGATTTAATATCCTAGCTAAGTTGTTATTCTTGTAAACCATGTCTAATGTTTCGAATAATGTATTAATGTTGAATTTTAATATTGTTTTGCGAATGTAAACTATTGTAGTATTAAAATGATTTTAAGATATTTAGATGTAAAGGTTGAAGGTTTTGGGAACGAGGATAGTTTGTAATAGAAAATTTTAATTATTCCGCAAATTTCAATGGTTATATTATCGTTTAATGATGTAAAATTAGAGGTTGAATGTATTATTAACGACCGAAGTCGAGAATTAAATTGTATGAATTTTGGGGTCGTTACAAACACCAGTGCAGCTGTGCCGGTGCTAACGCTTGGGGCAACGCAACTGCGCCGTACCATGAGCAGAGACAGTGTGTTTTGTCAATTGAAGTCTATTGTATGATGACTTAACCTAACCTAGTATACATGATAAGGTGTTAATCATATCATAATATATAATAACAGATTATAATGTATTGTAATACCAAAAATGAAGGTTAGTAAGTAATTACTTAACAAGGTATATAATGATTGAAATTCAATGTTTGTAAGAGTTAGAGGTGAGAATAGAATGCTAAAGCTTTACATTATATAATAGTGAGTTTTCAGAATCGTGTTGTGTGGTTAACCAATATGGTTAGACCTTAAGTTAAAGGTTATGAGAATTGAAGTTATAAGGTTAATGATAGTATAGCTAACCGATGGTGCAACTCTAATGGTATATGTAGGGTGTTTGGCGAACATTTATTAAACTTGTGTAGCTTACGCCCGAGGCAAGTTTCCTAACTTTATTCACTTTATAATGAATGCAAGTTTCATAACTCTATTTATCCTTTGTTGTTAAGAAAGTTCTATAACCCTAATTTATCATTATGCAAGTTCCTAAATTGTATATTTAAGTTGAGCAAGTGTATTGATTCCATCTCGTTTATGATTATGCATACTCTTGTATTCTGATTCTTTACATTGAGTAAGTTCCACATTCCTAATTGTTGTTCTTGCTATGTAAAGCATAAATTGTTCAAGATCATTGTCCCAAATGAGTTTCTAACTCTTTTGGATGTAATACTTTGTATATATCATGTCTATTCAATTGTATGTTGTTATTATTCAATTTTGACTTAAGTATCGTTGTTCAATCTTATGTTATTGTGTTGGACCTTCGAATAGCAAACAAACCATTATTGATTGGAATAATATATATTTGATAAGTGTTCTAAAATTTTAGAATCACTGATAAGCTAGTTCTAAACTAAACTTTTTTTTGTGTGGAAATCCTAAAGTCAAATTGAGATGAACAGCCCTAATATAGGGGATTACGTACGCGTTAGCGTTTAGATGTTTGTGCACAATACATGGTATAAAGGGTTGATCTACCTAAGTACGTAAGGAAGGGTCTGTATAGTCTAAACGATTTTTAAGATTGGGGTAAAAATACCTAATTACCATGGACATAGTTCGTGGTCTTAAGACCCTCAGAAATAAATCTTGAGCTTGTTTTCTATTCTTGATTCATAGAACAAGTTCTCTATTATTCAGTAATCATTGTTTACCCTTATGTTGATGTTATTATGATTCTTTATATTAGTGAGCAATTATTTTCTCACTCTTACGATTAACACTGCAGCTAAAGTTGAAAATTTTGATGAGCCGTCTTCTGGCAAAGGAAAGGGCAAGATGTACAAGTGATGAAGAATTATTTGAATTTACTTAACTGAATTTATGTTATAAGACTTATGTTATTTTGTGATGTATTCTGAAGACTTATGTAATAGTTTAAGGTTAGATTACCTGAGAATGTTTAAAGTTGATGCAACCCTTTAATGGGGAAGATTATTGTTTAAATTATTTAAGTTATGTCTTTACCATTGACTATGGGTAGTTAGATTGTAATTATTTTGGATAGTGAGCACCAAATCCTGTAGGAATGAAGTACCCGGATTTGGGGGTGTCACAGTAGCTGTATTTGTAATCAACTCACAAGGCAGGTCTTCTAGTTTCTATTTGCTATATGAATTTGATATGGATTGTCTATAAACTGTGTTACAATGAGCATGTTAAATTTCATATGATGTGTATAAGAATCTCGAAAATCAAATTATGACTATTTGTGGTTGAGTTAAGGAACTCAATTTGTGATATGTGATATATCAGGCATGTGGAACTTATATGTATCTTATTTATGTTGAGCATGAAATTGTATAACTGTTTTAAATTAAGATATATGTTAGCAATGAAACTTATGTGTTATGTGGGGCATGAAAGCTATTAGATTTGCTAAGTTGTCGTGCTCAATCTTGCAAAAATAAACTTGTTACAGGTTAACGATAGAATGCGACATTATTTTGCTACTCGGATGATGAAGAATGAACAATTTATGGAAGATTACACTATCTTAATTTAGAAGTTGATAGATTTTGAATTTTATAAATAAAAAAATGTGTATAGTTTGATATATTCAATAAAAATGTTTACTTTGAAATGGGATGTTTTGTGGTGAATGTTTGTACATAGAATTATACATGTGAAATATCAATACAACATATATTAGGTATTGATAATTGAACTCTTACAGTTCATTTACTTTGATTATATTTGAAATTGTGAAGGTTGCGATTCAAGGAACGCAGGAAAAGATTGATATATAATTTTTTTTAATTATTCGTTTTTTCTGCCGATATTGCATCTAATTTTGATGTATGGTTGAACTTAGATAGTAGCGAACGCATAAGGTCAAGACTAATTTTAGTCCTAATACTGGGTTAAGTTGGTCCCGAATTTGGGGACGTCATATTTGGTATCAAAGCTATAAGCACTAATATTGTGAAGAGCATGAGCCTCTCGCTAGTGACTACCTGTAAAAGGAAGGCACTGAAGCCAGACTCTCCTTAGGGGACGCCGAGCAAGTCGGTGGCAAGTTGATAGGTACCACTATAAGGTGATATGGTTGAAAACACCATGAAAGTTACATTTGGTATCAGAGCTATGGGTTATAAGGTAAGCATACCCTAGGCTATAACCGTAACAACGATAGATAGGAAAGAAAAGGAATGCTACGTATTTGAGGTTTGAATGATCTTGCATGATAATAAAATTCATAAGGGAATGTTATATGATAATACGAAAAGATTCAAAGAAGAATCTTGAAAACTCGAAGGATCAGGGAACATCTGACCTAATTTATAGGGGAAGATCACTACGTGATCTTATTAAGTTATAAAAAGGGCTAGTGATCAATCGAAGAATTGAAGGTATAGTTAAATGCTATAAAAAAGTACTATAAATAAAACTCAGTAAGAGTTATAAAGATTATGGAATATGAATTAAAGAAAATTTATATTAAAGCACAAAGCAAGATAAGACCAAGAAAAGAACAAGATAGGATTGGGTGCGATTTCAATTGAGGACTCGTGTGATAGCTAAGTTGTGCAAACCTTTGTATGGACGTAGGCTTTGTGCTTGGTTTAACGACCACTTAGTCTTTTATATTGATAATCATTAAAATGTCGAAGTAACGCTATTGGTATATGTATGGTGAGAAGGTGATTCTTTCCTCATATTTGTATCTGATAGTAGAGAATATAGGACTAGGTGCGAGTTCTTAAAACTCATATCTATGGCAAGTTTGTGACTCATAATCGTATGGAATATTTTGACCCCCTAAGCATATGGACAGTCCCTGATTGGTTCTTAAACTACGTATTGCTAGGATAAGTTCTTAAACTCATATTTTTATGGCAAGTTCCTGAACACATAAAGTGTGGAAAGTTTGATGAACTATACTACGGTATAGGATTATTATAGATTTAGAACTGATTATCTTCAGTATTAGTGATAGGATTGCATGATGAAGCTATGGAGTTAAAAGGAAAGCTGAAGCAGATACATGAAGACATGAATACTCTCAAATCTTCTAGCTATACTAGATCTCAAAAATTTTGAAATCAAGCTAATTCGCAATGATGTGCCTTTAAAAATACAAATGAATTTTGTTATCAGCAACACACGGTGACAAGGTTGTGGATGTGGAATTTGAGCCACTAACACATTGTTACCTCTTGCAACATGATAACACCAAAAATGATTTTCAATTATTTTCAACCGTTTAAAGAAGATTCTATGCTAATTGTTTTGGCTAGACAAATTTAAAAATATCAAAATGTACTTTAGTCATCATTGCATCATTATACGATATCGATGTGACAAATGATGAAGTCATTAATGTAGCCTCACCTAGTGTTGGATGTGATCTATGGATTGTCATTCCACTATGACAGGATGTAGCATGACGAATTCATAAAATAATGGCATTCTCAACGGGTTGTTAAATAGTGCAGTATTATGCGTCATAAAATGATTTTCAATATTTTAAGAAATACAGATTAGTCAAAGCCATTTGAATCGACTAGACACATATTTTATTGCTAATAATAAGCCTTTGAACTGTCTGACTAAATTGATTTAGTATGGATTCCAAAACATCCCTGATTAGCAAAAAAATTATACAAAATGAACTCGAGCGTCGTTCTAGAAAGAACTAACACAGGCATATCAAGTTGATCACCTATGTGTCCATAGGTAAAATAAGTAGGATGGTTTACAGATGCATATCTGTTAAAATCTTTTCAAAATAAATTTCGTAAAAGCTCATTCAAAACGAATCGTTTGATTTCTTGAGTTATTTATATTTCCTTCACAATTATTGAACAATTGAAAATAATTTCTATTAGGGCAGTTAGATTTAGCAGGATTGAAGTTCTTTAGAAGGGAATTGGTTGTAAAATGCATCACGTGTGATCCAATCTTTAAAAAAGAAGAAGGAATGGGAGAATACTATAATTACAAATTTTCAAATACTGGAATGGATGGGAAATGGTCGCATGAAGTTTTAAAATGTGTAAGTTAAAATTTTTTTGGACTTTTGAGCATTAGAGGGATAGGTATGAGAAAGCAGAACAGTATTGATTTAGAGATACATGAATATTTATATGTGTTGTGATATGTGAAAATAATATATTTTATTATCACTTCAAGTAAGTAGGGAGTTTCGGTATTGTGATCCTGGGAACGGAATCCTTTTACGGGGGTGGGGGAGAAATGTGACAAATCAAATTTTTAAGAATTTATTAAATAAGATTTGAATTAAATAAAATTCTTATTATGTGATACTTGGTTTTATGTATAAAACTTAGTTGTGTAAGTTAATTATTTGTATAATAATAAATATACAATTATTTAATAATCATGTCCTTTAAGCATTTGTTGAAATGCTAAAATGAAAACCGATTTCTAAAAATTTAGGAATTCAAAAGAATATATGTAACGCCCGAGAAAAATCAGATTTTTCTAAGAATTAAATTTTTATTTGATTATGTGGATTAAATAAATTCAATTGATTATTTATGTGAGTAAGCTATGTGAAGGTCGTTCTATGACCTAGAATGTGCGGATGTGGTTAGGATTTTGGCTACGTGATAGTATTAATATGTTTGAATTTCCAAGAAAAAAATAAAAAAATTTCGAAATTTTTTCTGAAAAACACTATTCATAAATTTCTGCTCGGGAATTATTTTTGAATTTTCGAGAAACACGTAATGATAGAATTCTAAGACGAGATGGAATACCCAATAATATTTCAGTTATGGCAAACAAAGTTTTCACTTGCGGACTTAAAACCTAATGGTTGGGGAAAGTGATTTCCGAAAAGAAATTTAAATGTGTATAATAAATTAAAGTGATGATCGTATAATATGTAGGTATTGTACGAGGTAATGAATATGAGTATGATACGAGGTATTATACGAGTATGTCTGAATAATGTTGTGACGTCCCCAAAATAAGTATACATCACCCATTCTTAGTCGCCAAATACATGGTACATAAACAAATACAACTTCATTAATACAATTATCGTGCAAAATACGGCAACACATAAACTGTGAGTTTAAATACAAATATTATCTAATAGACAGTATTCAAACTCGAAAGGAGTCCTCATTACAATTATTGATATACTATTTCACAAAAATAGTGAGGACTGCTAAAACAACTTTCTAGAATCATCACTCCATATCCCGGCTAGTTCCTACTAAATTCTCACCTCCTAAGAAGAAAAATGGAACAAGAAGGAAAAAGGTGAGCTCAACTAGCCTAGTAAAGAATATTATGACTAAAATAATATACAACAAATTATCATTAGTCTTCAATAGGAAAAAATCTGATAGAATATAATAGATAACAAGTTTTAGATCAACAACTGCAGTGAAAAAAGTAATCCATTAGAAGAGTCAAGTAGAAAATGAATTCTACTGTCTTCTAAGATTTAAAAGTCCATCATCAATATTTTATCCCTGTAACATCAATTAATATACATCTTGAATCAAATATTCATTTTTGCATTACAGGCCAAAGATATTCATTTGTATCACCAGTTGGTCATGTTCATCTCAACACCTGTTCATCTTTGCACTACGGGCCAAATATATTCATCAGCTAATCATTCATCTTTGCACTACATGCCAAAGATATTCAGTAATATCATCATTTAGGACTGAGGATAATGAAAAATATCTTAAAGAAAATGAATCTAGTGAGATAAAAGATCAAAGATTAGTGATTCGTACTTTAGTTTATCCAAGTTTAAAAATACCTTATAATAATCAATTGTGGACCTAAATTTAAGAATGAAGATCAAAACATGAATATAATCAAAGATAATAACCATAATAGACAACTTATACAAAGAAAAGAAATTTCATTTTTACTGTGAATAGTGTCGTATGCGTGAATAGTATCGTATACGTGAATAGTGTCGTATACGTGAATAGTAATCCCGACACAAAAAGATAGAAATTCCACAATAAAATTTATATCAATATTTCGACATAATGATATCGAAGAAAATAATATCATTTACGAAGAAAATAACATCCCTTGCCTCAAAATAACAGTACTTCTGATCGAAATATCGGATGTAATGCCGAAGGAAACTTGCACTGAATAGCAACTCTCAAAGTATCTAAATACTCACAAAAATACGCTCGATAATATAGAGAGAGAAAACTTATGTTTCTGGTGTGATTTTCAATTCTAACCTAAGCACCTATTTATAGGAAAATACTAGAACGTCATAGCAGACTAAATTAAAAAAATAATATATTTTTTCCCTCTTCCACGCCCACAACTTTTGAATAGAAGAGTATGCCATCTTGGAAAAAATTTTCAGCCCACATGCTTTAAAAAAAAATGTGGGTCCCACCCATAATTTTAATAAAAAAACTTAATTTTTCGGAACTTTAATAATTCATAATAAATAGTCATTTTATCAGAAAAATACGAAGTTTATGTCCATTTCATAGGAAATTATATTCTCTACAACTTTGTAGCTTTAAGGTTTTCCAAATTCCAAACGAAAAATGCCCGAAATCCATATACGGACGATTTTTAATACCTCTATTCTGACAAAATACTAGTAAAATACTTCAGCATTAATTCTTTCATTTATATTCACACGAAATAAATATTTTCCTATCCATCATTTATGTCCACATAAAATAAATATTTCCTTATCTTATAAATTAATAATTAATTATTTACAAATAATATTATAGAATCATAATTATGACAATTAGGTCTTTCCCAGGAAATAGGGGCTTTTCGATAAGAATTTCTCCTTACTGGCGCGCAATTAGGTGACCAAACTCCTTTCCTAGACAGAACTTCATTAGACATTGCCAATAATGTTATCTAATAATATTATTCAAATAATATGAATTATTTATCTGATAATGAGAAATAATGTGCAATGACAATTATTGAAACAATAATAATATAAAATATCAACGCAACAATTATTGAATCAATAAAATAAAATATTAAACAGTAATTACTGTAACAATTATTGAGTAGTGCATTCTTACATAAGAATCAATAATTCAAAAATATTGTGCAATACCGTGTGCTACTGTGCAACCACGCGTATTACTGTATTTTAACCATCGGGTAATCCAACAGTGTTAGCGGTAATAATTACGTCGTTATTTATAAAAATTCAAACTTGTCATTTTCTTCATCCGACCGTTTTTCGTTATGGGGCCCACAGATGGCTGCGCCGTCGTACGAATATTCCCCGATAACAAGAATATTCCATGACCAAACGAATATTCCCCGACAACATTGAATATTTTATAACCACTTGCTTTTTTTATAAAATTTGCACATTTCACCCATAACCAAAGGATTATATCAAATTAACTCCTTATTAATTCAAAATAATGAATAGAGAAAATTCAATTTTATTTATAATAAGTTGGGGTCTTACAATATTTCGGCATAATGATATTGAAGAAAATAATATCATTTACGAAGAAAATAACATCCCTTATCTCAAAATAACAGTACTTCTGATCGAAATATTGGATGTAATGCCGAAGAAAATTTGCACTGAATAGCAACTCTCAAAGTATCTAAATACTCACAAAAATATGCTTGATAATATAGAGAGGGAAAACTTATGTTTCTGGTGTGATTTTTAATTCGAACCTAAGCACCTATTTATAAGAAAATGCTAGAACGCCAAAGCAGACTAAATTAATAAAATAATATATATTTTTTCCCTCTTCAAGCCCACACCTTTTGAATAGCAGAGCATGCCATCTTGGAAAAAAATTTCAGCCCACATGTAAGACCCGAACTTATTATAAATAAAATTAAATTTCCTATATTCATTATTTTGAATTAGTAAGGTGTTAATTTGATATAGTGCTTTGGTTATGGGTGAAATGTGCAAATTTTGTAAAATAAGCAAGTGGCTATAAAATATTCATTGATGTCGGGGAATATTCGTTTGGTCGTGGAATATTCTTATTGTCGGGGAATACTCGTACGACGGCGCAGCCATCTGTGGGCCCCATAACGAAAAACGATTGGATGAAGAAAATGGCAAGTTTGAGTTTTTATAAATAACGACGTAATTGTTACCGTTAACACTGTTGGATTACCCGATGGTTAAAATACAGTAATACGTGTGGTTGCACAGTAGCACACGGTATTGCACAATATTTTTGAATTATTAATTCTTACGTAAGAAGACAGTACTTAATAATTGTTACAGTAATTACTGTTCAATATTTTATTTTAATTATTCAAAAATTGCTGCGTTGATATTTTATAATATTATTGTTTCAATAATTGTCATTGCACAGTATTTTCAATTATCAGATCAATAATTCATATTATTTGAATAATATTATTAGGTAGCGTTATTGGCAATGTCTAAGGAAGTTCTCTCTAGGAAAGGGGTTTGGTCACCATATTGCACACCAGTATG